>RSEF01000010.1:21755110-21811928 GCA_003993805.1 Himantopus leucocephalus | reverse complement strand
AAAAACCAACCAAAAAAACAAAACAGGGAAAAAAAGCCCAACTGGTTTTAAGTTTCTCATCCCAAACATAAAGGCATTTGTCATGGTCGTCATTTTGGTTCTTATTTTTGTTACATGAATCAAATGCAGCCACCTTCAGTTATTCTAAGACTTTTTTTTTGTGTGGTTAGTAAAGACGATCAGTACTCTGATAGGTAACTCAGCTTAAAGATAATGACGATGAGTGTACCGAAATCTTAATTCAGGAACATCAGGATCAGATTCTCCAGGACAAGCTGTTGAAGCTGAAGAAATAGTCAAACAGCTCGATATGGAACAGGTAGATGAGATTACTACAAGTACTGCAACATCAACCAATGGAGCAGCGTACACGAGCCAAGCAGCGCAGGTCAGATCTCCTGTCAACAATGGTTTAGAAGAAGTAGAGGAAACAAATGACCGTGACCTGCCACCACTTACAGGTAAGAAATGTGCGTTTGCCTTGGACACAAGTGTTGAAGCTGTATGTAATTTGTACTCTTCGGGAAATCCTAGCACTGGCGTTTTGTATAAATTAATATGCCACATTTGCTTAGAGCATGCAAACAGTATTAGTACTGATTTTTATGTTTAATAGACAACTCTCTTTCATGCACTAAAGACACAGTTTTGACAAGTCTCATCTATTCTCAGTATAATTCAGTTGACTCATAACATTTCTTCAAAAAAGATTCTAGACGAAAGGCATTTTTATTAATATCGAACCCTTCCCATCCCCCTCAGTTCCCCCCATTAAAAATGCCCACCCTGGACTTGCTGAGCATGAAAGAGAAATTTGCAACATTTTGGTATCTTACATTAGAACAACATGGTAAGGTGAATGAGAAACATACAGATCCTACGTTAATTTTTCACATTTTCTTCAGAAGACTCACCATGCATCTTTTTTTGACAAAAAATTGTATCCATAAAATTCGGCTTCTCTTTGTGGCTGGCCAGCATCAAATTCTTAACAGTTATCTAAATCCTCCCTAGACCCTCAAAATGTTGGTAGTTAAGTAGTACTGAGGGTTGTGAGGACTCCTTTCAAGGAAGTAAATTTACCCTCTCAGTAGAGGGGCTGCCGTGTGCTCCACAGCTCCAGTCCAGACCTCCTGGTCTGGTCTGTTGCCTTGTTTCGGAAGGGCCCCTCAGACATGAGGCGAGAGGGAGCTGCAGACTGGAAGAGTTGTGCCAGCTTCCTCGGCTGGAACGTGCATCCAGGTAGCACGCATCAGCAGAGGCTGTGTGGCTGCCTTGCTGTGCCATATGGGCACTTGCTGTTTGGGCAGGCTGGGAAGCTCCGTAGCGTGATGTGACATGAAGCTCTCGGGTGGCTTCCTGAGGAGCTGCGCAGGCTCTTTCGGGTGGACCGTGGGGACTGGGAGGGTGGGGCTGAAGGGAGATTTTTTTTTTCACCGTTGTTTGAGGTACTCATGTATCAAGTGTACATTTTCACTTTTAAAAACTGCACTAATAAGACTAGCTCTTGTGGTTTTTTGTTTTATTTTTTGTTTTGGTCGTTTTCATTGAATTTTAGCACCAGTATCTCCAGACAGTGGCTACTCATCAGCTCATGCAGAAGCCACCTATGAAGAAGACTGGGAAGTCTTTGATCCGTGAGTGCCAATATTTTTACTGAAAATATTAAATTGATCATTTTGGGTATTGGATTAAAACATTTATTTTTTTTTTAGTTGGAACATTTTTATATTATGGTAATGATTTCCAAAAGCTCTTGACTTAAAAAATATATGTTTATTGATGCGGGGTTTATTTCAATTTAAAATACTTATTTCTTGTGCAGCCTTAAATATTTGAAATATTAAGTAGGGCTGCAAACATTACCAGTTAAATAATGTATATACATTTCTACAGCGCAATCTGTATTCTTTTCAGATATTATTTCATCAAACATGTTCCACCACTAACAGAAGAACAACTTAACAGGAAGCCAGCTCTTCCACTGAAAACAAGAAGCACACCAGAATTCTCATTAGTTCTAGACTTGGTAAATATCTTTGTAAACACGTACCAAAAGCAGGGGGTATGTAGCATTTCATTTGTTTTGGTTGTTGCTGAAATGAGTAATGCTTGCTTTAAACAAAAAGGCCTTATTGAATGTTACACAGTTTTCATAGTATTTTTAAAGACAGTCTGCATTTAAAAAAGAAAATTAACAGTGGCAAGAATAGAATGCGTGCTGTATTTGTTGAATACTTAACATCCTGTTAAAAAAAAAGGCATTGCAACTTCTATCATCTCAAACAAAGGATTATCTGTCCCCATAAAGCTTTCCTATATCCAGTGTGGAAAAAAATGAGATGTAATAAATAGGAAAATTCAGCTTTGTATGTCTTGTGTCAAGACTGATCAAGAATGAACCTTTTAATTCTTAGAACATTGTTGTTCTTAGAGGGCACAAATCCACTTTCTTAAATATTCATAGAAAATATATTTATCTTTATAGTAATTTCTTTTACTGTCTTTGTTTTGAAAGTTGTTTCAGACCCTGTTAATGATGTCAAGAACATTATTTTATCATGAACAATATCATTTGGCGTGTCCTCTAGTGGTCGTATGAGTGGATAGATTACTTGAATTGATAGATGCAGATTTGAACTGAATGACAGGATAGCCTACAAAATTAAAAATTCTCTTATAATTATGCCCCTAGCACACAAGTCCAAGTGAATTTTTTCAAACAGTGCAAGAATAATGAAATGTATAATTCATTCTTAAGAATTCTTCAATCCTGACAGCACATACACAAAAATAATTTTTCCGGACTAAATAAACTTACCTTAAAATGAGCATAAAAATCCAAAAAATGACTTTTATTTTCAACATTCTTTTCACAATCTTTTCTTTCTCTTATACCATCTTTTTTTTTTAACTAGGATGAAACATTAGTGCACTGTAGTCTAAATGAATTAGAAGATGCTGCACTCACTTTTCCAGTCCTTTTTCAAGATGTCATTTACCAGGTAATTAGTGTGCATAGAAAAATATATACCTTTATTTTGTTTAACATATGAATTCTTGCTGTGTGTCTTTGTTCTCATCTTGTGTAAAGAGAGATAAGTAACTGTCTGGCATTTAACAAGTCTCTGGGTTATAAACTGCAGGTGTCAGACTTTGCGAGATGGGTTATCCTGTGTTAGAAATACTGTGGAGCACTGTTTATTGCCGCCACAACGTGGTAATGTCGGTCCCCGATTCCAGTGGTAATTCATTGCTAAGAGAGCGTGAACGATCTGTGTTTGTAGTAGCAGCCTTTCTCCTTGCCAGCAGGTGGAGGCAGGAGCACTGAAAGTTCAGCCAGTATCATTTCCCAGGTACAGCTTCTCACGGGCTGTTAACTTTCTACCCTTGGTAGGACAAACCAATCCACATTGCTTGTTCGTTTCTTTCTATATAGAAGACATCTTCAGAGCCTGACATTAGCTTCTGTCTCGGTCGTTAGTCTTGCTGGAGACTTTGCCAGCACCAGTTCCACCTCTTCACTCCCAGAGAGAGTCTGCTGGGTACTTAGAGTGATTTTTGATTGTCTTGTGGAGACTGCTAGGTTTTTGTTCTGCTTTAGGAGGTATTGTTAGTTGTGTGCGTTTCACATTGACACACCATAGAGGAAGAAGCATGGGAAGGAGGAACTCTCTTCCAGCAACTACCAAAGATGCTGCACTGACCCAGGCTGTTGTTCTCAGGTCCTTTTGTGTGATGTACCTGGCAGTAGCAACAGCTTGCCCACCATGTAGTTCGCACGATATTGGACCCCACTGTAGTATCTTTGGAGAATGAGCCAGTCATCAGGCACCTTAAAAGGACTCTTGTCCAGGTATTTTTCCTGATTTAAAAAACGTTTTTCTGCACTGTTTCATATTAAAACCCTTGTAATCTGAAAAGATGAAATAATTTTTAAACATGGGTTTATCTTATCTCTTACTTGGTGACGGCCACACAGTTTCCTCCAGGCTGAACTTTGAATGAGCCTTAGAATCGGTTCTTTGGAGGTTCTTGACACTGCAAACAGAATCAGGAAGACTAAAGCTTCATTTTTTTTCCTTCCTTCTCTTAAGAGATCTCAGTATGATTTGACTATTTTCTATCTATAACTGTGGTCCTTCTAGTGATTGTATGTTTATGCTGAGATCTAACCAGGATTTTGCCCTCAGGAAATTGAAGTCAATGGAAGGAGTGACTTACAATATTTCTAAAGCTTTGTTTAACGGCATTGTACACAAGGCTGTATAGCCCTTGACACAGCACAGTTACTAAGTGGGTACTGGATAAGTTTTCTCTTAGCTCTCTCTAGAGTATAGCCTGGATTTGCCAAGGAACAACAGCTTCTTGCAGCCTTGAGAAAGTTGGACACTGTCTTTGAGCACACTCTCCTGATCACTATATTCTGTTTTGCTGATTTTACATCACACTAGACACTGACAAAAAAGTCACCTCTTCCTAAGTAACAGGTAATAAGCAAGACGAATATTTTAAGGATGCAATTAAGTTCATGTTTAACTAGGGTATAATATGCAAAAAGACAAATAATCTTCTCCTGTGATAAAAGTTGAAAATAAGTTTGTTGGTATTTCATATCCTTAGCGTTTTAGGCAGTGATTAGCTATTTCTGAGCAATTAAAATGGGGGTTTTTGCTTATCAATTTCACCATCACCTCTGTTATAGTCCTGTACTAATTTCACATCTCCATATTTCATTTTGAAAGTCATTTCAGCTGGCAGCAGAGAAGCAGACACTAAGCTGTCTGAGCAAAGTAGAAGTCAGCAAGTTACTATATATAAAGTATTGCATAATATAACCCACTGAAAACAATGCGAGATGTGAAAGAGACATTTCTGAAGATGTTTTCCATTTGTATCAAAATATGTACCACTTTCCTGTACGTCTTCCAGAAATATTAGACAATTATCTATTAATTATTTCTTAAAGAGTAGAACCTAGCTCAGCTCATTTTCCTACTGAATATCTTGTCTTTCTCACGTTAAGTCTGACTAATACTGCAAATGTGAGCCTGGGTTCATAGCCTTTCAGTTTTCTTACCCATCTGAAGGCATCAAGCCAGCGCTCTTGCAGTAATAGTGTGCTGATAAACCAGGCACTTAGTGATAAGATGCTCCTGAAGCGGCCATTGGAGGATACTCCAACAGTAAGAGTCAGGTTGACTTGAGTTCTAGAAGGTCTGTTATAAAATACAGCTAAACTCTGTTGGGCTGTGGGTCAAGCACAAGTTTCATGTCCAGGAACTCCGCTCAGTTGTTGCTTGTTCCAGCGATACTAAGTGACGGTCTGTTTTTAAAGAAAGGTTTCTAAAAATATGGGCTTGTTTGCTTGTAAGTTATTTCTCACAACTTACCCAGAGTTATGCAGAAGAACTATTTAATGTCAAGAGTACAGAGCAGTGTTCTGCAAACTTAAAAATTACCATGTGATTCCAGCACTGACATACAGGGTTTTTCAAACCTTTGGATGAATCACTGATTTCCATTTAAAAAAAAAAAAAAAAATCTGTGAAATGGGTACAGCTGGGCTTACTTACATCAGGCTTTTGAGAAAATGAATATGTTTGTATTTTCTTGGTTGAAAAAATCTCTAAATTATGCCAGTGTTTAAGTTTTGGACTTAGTAAAAATACAGTCTTTGCAAAACTGAAGTTCTCTTAAATACCATATCTGTTAATTTCTATCTTGCATCTCACTGGAAAACAAAAATAAATGTTCAGCTCTTCAGCTGTAGACTTTAGACTTTGTGCTCTTGCTATTACTTTACATAATAAGATAAGCACCTTATCTTATGAAGACATTTATATATTTCTTTTTTGGTAAAGAGATTTTGTTTCTGTTGCTGGTTTCCAGTCCCAGACATGAGATCATCTCACCCTCCGTTCCACTCAAAGGGTACCTTCCGTGCACTAGCAGGACATAGTCAAAAGGCAGATGTTTTTACTCAGTTCTTCTGTTGAAATGCATCTTTACAGATTTATCACAGAATAATTCCCTTTGATCTTCGTGATCCTTGAAAGATGTTCTGGAACTCCATAGGTCAGTTGTAGGTTATTGAATATAGTGTTACATGTATTCCATCTTACTGTCGCCAACAAGGACTTACTTTGTTACTGCGGTGGAATGAGGCAAACAATGCTTGTGAAGTCTGGCTCTCCCTTCTAATGAATTCCACTCTGTCTGTCTCTCAGAAACAACGGAAGAGCCATCAAGCTTTGGATCTGAAAGCCAGGAAGCTTTAGTGTATCTTGGGCAGCATCCACAAAGAAATCTGGTCTTAGGTTGGGAAGACTTAATTTTAGTTCAGTAGAACCTCTAGAATTGCACTTCTGCCCCTTGAAGAGCCATGGCCGGCTATGCTTCAGGCCGTTCTGTCTGGTTATGAGATGATCTTCGTCATCAGTCACTTAAGACACGGTCCAGTTGGAAATGAGTCGGTCTTGTTACTGGGCAAGTCCAGCCTGCTACCGGGGCTGGAGCGAGTACCAGCTCCGTGCGTCCTGTGTGTCTGGTGCGGTCTGAACAAAGGCTGTCTGCACGTGCCACCGGTCCTCGCAGCTGTTTTGGGGAAGGCTCGGAGCAGTCGGGTTAGCCTGGTATTGGTGTCTGGCGGGCCCTGGGGTCTGGTGGGGTACATGGATGCAGCTGGGCCAGACTGGGCGTCTCGCCATGCTGCAGAGTGCTTACCTTGGAAGTGCAGTGGGTAAGCGCAGCTTCACAGGGGTGACTCACAACAACCTGACTCTGGCTTTCACCTTGCAAAATGATGGTAAAATCATCAGGTGTAGGGATATGTTACAAGTATACTGAAATTCATTATTGTAATTTCAGAGACTTTGACACCAAGCGGAACACATGTCTCTTGTTGGGGTTTTTTACTGCATGAAAGGAATAATGTTTCCTTCCAATTCCACCTTTGAAGAATTGAAGTCCTGTATATTTTGAACAAGGAAGACATTGCATGACAATTCGGATTTTGCACATTTAGATTTTGTTGCCATTGAAATAACAGGATGTGATGATCATTTTGAGGGGAAAAAAACAACAAACAAAAAAACCCCACCAAAAAACTTTAAAGGGTCTTTTCATCTGTATTATGCATTTATGAGTATAAGTGACTTTGAAGTAGATGATATCATGTATCTCTGTTGACAAACTTTCAGTCTTTAAAAATGGTGAAAATTATTATTAGACTTCTATCTGTATTTTCAAAAATTGTCTTTCACGTTAGATCTACTCATTGAAGTGATGGATGCGTTTTGTTCTACTTTGGTTTCTTAATTATTCTACTTTGGTTACCCGGAGTTCTGTGTCAGCTTGTCGTAGCTGGGTGTAATGAGGTGGTTGCCTTACGTTGTGCCAGTGCGTCACACACCAGGAAAAACAGACCAGTGAATCTGGCATTGATGTCATTGTTAAATTATATATGTGTGTATATAAGCTGTGATTAGAAATACATATTCTGCAAAGAAATTATTTTCCCTGCAGTTCTTGTTTGCATTCACATGTGAACTTAGAGAAAGATTGATATTAAGGTCGATACCCACTTAGAATGACGTGGCAGTAATCTAAAACAGAACACATTACAAAGGTGCTGCAATTACCCACAGGCTAAACAAACTGAAAAATAAACCGGAAAGAGTGTGCGCACGTGAGGAAACCAAACAGCCATAACTGTTCTCTGGTCTAATTGGATGATTTTTAAAATTCTTTTAAGTGGCCTTTGTGACCAATATAATTCAATCCAGATTTTAAAGGAACAATAAATTATCTAGAAAATGGTTTTATTTATATTCTATCAAGAGATACCTTAGCTTACTGCTTTGGTTGCCAGGGGAGTTTGTCGAAGAGATGTTAAAGAGACTTTCTGAAATGACATCTCTGTTTCTTCTGTGATGGAGAATAGGCTTGTTAACTTGAAATCTGGCTCTTGAAGAAACCTTAGAACCAAATATCATCCTCTTTGCCTACCGTTATTTGCAACTGTTACCTCGTGTGCAGTGAAAACATAAATATCTGTTCTGTGACTTACTTGTTAGTTTTGAAGAGAAAGATTGAGGTTGTGATACTGTAAATATTTACTCAGGAAAAAAGACATGAGCAGAATAATCCTTTTGGCATTTACAAAGAGAAATTTATCTTCCCTTAAACTCTGGGTTACAACTAGGGAGGTTGCTGGCTGTGTTATATGCTCGCTAGATACAGAGCAAACGTTCAGCATGAGCAATTTGCACTGAATTTACAATCACAGACAATTTGAATGTCATTAGCATCTGGTCACCTGGAGACTCTGAGTTAATTCATTACATTGTTCTTGTGGTAAGGTAAACACGTCCTCTAGTCTCTGAGCAAAACTTCACTACCTTATTACAGCAAGATGAGATGTCATTTTCACAACGATCTTAGTGTTGTCAGGAGACATGGTGTGAAGACACGCTTGTCAACTCTGTATTTAGAAAGTTGGCTTTTCAGTAGTTATCTTGGCTAAATGCAGCCCAGAAACCTGTCAAGCCCAGGCTGCAGTCTCTCCAAACTGTTCTTGATAGCCGATTTGAGGGATACCTTTTTATTACCTCCAAATGTGGGTTTGCCAGAATGAGAAGGGAAGTAGACAGTGTCTGCACAGTCAAGGGATGTATCTTCACCTGCCAGAAGGTCACCAGATGTGATCAGAGTGTCTGCTTGTGATGATCGCTCCTAGTGTAGAAAACAAAAAAAAAAAAAAAAATGTTACTGTTGTAACTGGCCGCTCTGCAAACTTAAGTCAGAACTTTAGACACTTTAAGAAAGAAACAAATAAAAGCCATACCCAATTTTAAGCTAAATAATGAACTGCACATTGGTTTAGAAATATGTGCTTCCTTTAAAGGACTAAGATCTATTGCCACATGTGCTAACAATATGAAATTTTGCATTAAACTATTCCCCTTTTCTTCCCCTGTGGTCACTTGGTTGTGTCCACATATAAATTTGATACAATTCAATTCAAGTAATAGAAATTCTTTGTGAAGATTTACTGTGATTTGAAGGTAAATTTAAGCCTACTCCTAACTGGCTGTTAAAAAATTGATAAAGCCAAAATTACCTTGCTTGAAATTAAAAGAAGTTCAGTACACTCCCTTCTCTTTCTGGATGTTTTAGTAAGTCTTTCCTCAAAACTGTAATTCTATATGTGGGCAATTTCTGAACCAAAAAGAAAGGTAAGCAGAGGATAAGGCTGGCGTTTTCACCCCTTAGCATGTGTCATCGCTGTTGGTTTAGGTGAAGCCGAGATCTGTGCCAAAGCTCCCGCCAGGCCATCATTCAAATACAACTGTGACTGTTGTACCTCGGGAATAGAATAGTGCCCGATACATGCCCTCACATCTGCCATGGTGTTGGGCCACTGCCCTGACGCTACAGCCTCCGCGGGAGCCCGAGTCTTGTACTTGGAGTTAAATCAGAGAGAGATGTAGAAGTCTCCTAAGTTGGTATCTCTTCCCATGAGTCTACAGTTTTTTACAGGGAATAATTTATGTATGTGTGCTGTTCTGTGCTGGTGGAATTTGAATTTATGGAAATTTGGAAACAGATGAAGCTTTTTTTTTTTTTTTTTAATCGTTGCTGACACCCCCATATCCAATGTGTAATTCTTAGTGGAATAAGGTTATTAAGAAGATTATTTAGTTTATGTGCTGGCACACATTATCTAGTAATTGAACTGATGCTGCCCAGCTGGTGAAAGCTGATTCAAAACGTTCAGTCAAAGCAACCAGTTTCATTTTTTCTTTAGAGGTTGCCCAACTTTTATATTTTAATTGAAATNTGAACTGATGCTGCCCAGCTGGTGAAAGCTGATTCAAAACGTTTAGTCAAAGCAACCAGTTTCATTTTTTTCTTTAGAGGTTGCCCAACTTTTATATTTTAATTGAAATTATTTCTAATTCCATCAAATTTTCCAGGAAAATTGTTAAGCCTAATTTTATCATCTTACGCTTTCACTTATAGCTGCTTAGGCTGCAAGCTAATTTAATATTGTTTTAATTGAGTTATTATTCTGTAGGAATTAAATATTTGCTGTTTACTTTATTCATAATGCTTATTTTGACATAATCTTTACAAACTGGTACTTAGTAGTGCAGGTGACAGCTGAAGTATTTTGAATCTTTAATACAAGTCCATCTCTGCTTCAGGTTTATGTCCGGTTAAGGCCATTCTTCCGAGAATTCCTGGAACGTATGTCTCAGATTTATGAGGTAAAAACAATTAGACGCTACCTTTCAATTTCATTTTTAATTTATATTCACATACTTATATCTAAAATAATTACTTTTTCCCCTTTAATCCATAGATCATTCTTTTTACTGCTTCTAAGAAGGTGTATGCAGACAAGTTATTGAACATACTAGACCCTAAAAAGCAACTGGTCAGGTAAAAATAGCAAATTGTGAACATACCTGTTGTGAGCAAACTAACTGCTATTTCTTAACAACTGTGATGAAGAAAGCGATTATGACATGTTTGTTATTGCAGTGTGTCTCACTAAACTGGTTCTTTGTGGTTTGGTCTGGTCTAAGAGTGAGAGAAAAACGAAATGAAGTGATTGAATTACTGCCTTGGCGATAAGATAAACCCGGAGAGCTTCACATTGCCCTCTGCGGCCAACAGCCGTACCCAGTCGCACATTAGGCTGGCTCGCGGAAAGTGACCTCCTGGGTATCAGAAATGCGTTTTGAGCTGCTTTGGGATACACGTTACAAATACAGAAAACGAACTGAGATTACTTTTAAACTCTTCAAACTTGATTTATTATTTATAAACAGGGAATTGTATAGTTACCTTTACGTGCTTACAGCATGTTTTTATTTCTTATTCGATCACAAAATAATTTGTTTGTGGGTTTTGTAGTACAGCTGGTTTGGTTTTTCATTTCTTTTCCTAATACTGAGCTTTGTTTGGAAGTGACTGGCATTTCTCGAGAACAGTTCCTTAAGGCATAAAGAAATTCTGCCGGATGAGATTCTTTCTGTTACGCTCACCTGGAAGGTGAACGGTTATGTGGGAAAGTTTAAACCAAAGCAGGGTCTTCTCGGGGATTCACCCTACGTAGGGTGTCCCAAGTAAGGGAAGTGAAAAACTGGGCTTGATTAGAGTCAGAACTGTGTCAGTTCTGTTTGGGACATCATTGGCAAAGCAGCTCTCTGCACCACTTCATTGTAATGTCCTTCAGTGAAAAATTGATTTGCTTTCTACGCATAATAAAATTACCATTTGGACCAAGACAGTGGTTGCACCCATTGGTTTGACTTGGTAGTTTTGGCACATCGTGACTCACCTTCCTTAAGGGTGTAAAGATAAGCTGTTCACTAGTTTTCATCCACTTGTGTTTATGTGGCACACACAAGAGAATCCTAGTTTGATTTTAGTAAACTTACTTGCCACTGCATTTTCAATGGGCAAACAAAACTAGACTTTCAGATACTTTCAGTCATTGGAATATCTGAGCCAGCTGAGTCACACAGCCAAAGGGGATGTGTGAACATGTAAGGTATTTGTACTTACAGAAAATGAGTCTTAAGTGTGCATCCGGAGCGTTAAATATCTTTCTCCAAGAACCTAATACGTATGATTCAGGACTGCAATTTTAATTGTGTTAGGAACAGGAAAAAGATAATAAAATATAGAGCCAAACAGTATTCTAAGAATTTGCAGAAAGATTCATGTGATGCATGAATTAGTTGTGATTCATGTGCCACTGAAAAGCTGACATCAAGGCATGATCAGTTTTGACATTAGCCTAAAGGTAGCCTTGTCAGGCACTCCACACGTGTGACTCAGAATCTATATATAAATTCATTTGCTGCCGAGGCATCAGCTTATTTTCCTCCATAGCAACATTAGGAACTCAACCCCTCTATGAAATGAAGCACACCATGTACAGCTTCTAAAAACTTCATTTAAAAATATAAGCGGCCTTAAAGAAACTGCATTGTAATACAGCTGTGTAAAATTCAAAATCCATCTAGTTTACAATTTATTTTTAAATTATAATTATGTTGACATGCCATGAAATTTCAGTTTTATTCCTGGTATTTTTTTAAACTGAGTCCTTTTAGTATATATTTCTTCTGTAATAAATTAAAAGGGAGTAGACTAATTGGAAAGGAAGAAGTTGATGGAATGTTTTGGCCTCGAGGCTTTTTTCAAGCTCTAATAACTGAAATAGGTTAATTGCGAACAGAGGTAACATAAAAACCAAAACATTTCTTCTGATACTTTCTGCTCTAGCATGCAGTGGCATGGGGAGGCCGTGTGCTGTAACAGTTGAACAAAATAAAGGGATAATAAAACCCAATAAATTGGCTCCTATGCAGAACTAATCTCTGATCTTGGGGCCCTGCAAAATCGTTTGAGTGTTCCAGGTCTCTCCGTCAATCCCTCTGCAAAGATGGTTAGAAAGCAAGACCCTGTTGACAAATATTTGTTACATCTGTGTTGAGCTTTTCTGTTTAAATTCAAACAATCCTCTGCAGAACTAGACTAAATTGTAATTTTACCAGTAAAAAGCTCAGAAGAGAATGGGAAAAAGGGAATGATACTTTAAATGATACTTTAAAAGGAGCTAAGTAGATCAGAAGAGAAAACACCTGGATAACATTTGGCAAAGTTAACTCTTCTTTTCCCCTATGCAATGTAGTGATGTAATTTGGCTCACTAATCAGTCTTTTACTTTAATCACAGGCATCGACTTTTCCGTGAGCATTGTGTTTGTGTACAAGGAAATTACATAAAGGATTTAAACATTCTTGGTAGAGATCTTTCAAAAACGATCATAATTGACAATTCACCGCAAGCCTTTGCTTATCAGGTAAGAATGCTGCCGCCAGCAAACTTGTCATATAAGGCAGAAAGCTTTCTGAAGGAAGACAGTGAAACACCGCATTTTGACTTAACTTACTATTTAAGTTTTGTGCTTAAATTTGTATTTATGTTTAGAAAACAAACTCGAACAAATCACTCGGGTTTGCTTGCTTTTCTCTTATTTTTGTGTAGAGCTGATCAAGTGCAAACTAAGCAACTTCTTACCTGAACAGACCACGTAACCGTCCATTTCATTCCTCATTCAGCTTTTCCAAAGCAGCCATCAGTCTGCCAAGTCTGTCGCTCAGGCTCTAGTGTGGATTTAGGTTTTTAATGATAGTGAAATGATTAAGAACAAATCGCTGGTTGCCGTGACACACGGCTGTGAAAATTGCTTATGCTTGAATGTTAGAAAGTTATAGCCTGCCATTGAGATTTTCCCCAAAGTACGGTATGTAACTATTCCAGTTAGTCCCATTATATAGGTGCAGAAGTGCGGAGTGCAATCTCTGACATCTTGCCTACATTAAAGAAGCAAAGAACCAAAAACCTGTTTGACTTAGCCTCATTTGCACAACCTGCGTACAGCCAGTACACAGGTAGCATCCACGTGTGTTTTTAACATAAAATTGTCTCAAAATACCAACACGTTTCAGTTCAGCAGAACTTCTAGAGCTAGTTCTATTTCAGCTTTGATGTGGAAATTTTTGTAGTGATGTATGCAAAGGAAGGAGATATTTTGGAAATGAATGTTAATACAAACTTCAGAGAAAAAATACATATTAATAAACTCTAGCTTGAGAACATTTTTTCCCCAAAATGCTGTTTCACAAATCATATTTTTAGATAAATAAAGTATAAATCATGTGTTGATTTTTTTTAAAATTTTTTTATAACTTTAGCTTTCAAATGGAATCCCTATAGAAAGCTGGTTCATGGATAAAAATGACAACGAACTCCTAAAATTGATTCCATTTCTGGAGAAACTTGTAGAGCTGGTAAGTGTTTCCTTTATTTGGCTCTTCGCCATGCCCTGCCCAAAAATATTAGTTAGCTCTTTTAAGTATTCTCACATATTTTAAGATTTTTTTGACTCACTGAGATTTAGGCTGCTAGAAGTCATGTATGTCTCTCTGAAGAGGATACGCTGGGCAGTAATTCAAGTACACGTAAGGACTTATTTACATAGTAAAAGACAATGTCATTATTTCTAACTGTGCTTTTAATCAAGAAATGGAGAATCGTAACATCAGTTATAAAGAAATTGAGAATCTGTAGGCATTTAGATGAAATAATGCCTATTATTGGCTGTGATGTGTGCCTTTATTCTTAAAATGCAAATAAATACCCCTAAATTGTTGTGAACGTTATGCAGTTATTTCCATAAGTCTCTTGTAATGACATACATTTATGGCTTATATTTTGTCACATGAAAATACCAGTGTTAGAAAATTGACCCTGTTAAAATCTGATTTCTAGATGTGTTTGTTCTCCTAAAACCCGCACCTTTATTTTTTTTCTTCCCCTACAGAACGAAGATGTCCGACCTCACATCAGAGACAGATTTCGCTTGCATGACTTGCTACCCCCAGATTAAAGCCTTTTGTCTAATTACTGGAGGGGGAGAAAATGCAGGACCCTTTTGGACTAAAACAAAACATTGCCATTACTGTTGAAATTTTGCATTTTTGTACCCCGTCTTGCTTTTCTTATCTTTGGTGCCCAACAATAATCAAGGGTTACAGAAAGAGACTTTCTATATCTGAGATTGACGACATTCAGTACAATACAGTACAACCCAGTAGGTAGGCTAGAACAGAAAAGTCTTTAGAACTAGTGCAACTCCAATGAAATTTTTTTATGTACAGGACATCTGCAGTTTATAAAGAATTCTGTTTCTGCCACCAGCAGTTTGACCTGTAGAAACACAGGATTTTATGATATAACAGAGATTGAAAATGGACTCTTATTTTCTCTCTGTTCGGTGCTCTAAGTGGGTTTGTAGCCACTTTTCTGTTACTTTTAAGATTCTCATTTCAACAGGAATGGCCAGTAAAAGTTGTTTTATTTTTCCTGTTAAGGTTTATAACCTTTTTACATTTTTGACCTGTATTAGATTAGAATTTCATTATGCATTCCTTTTAGTTGAGGCGCTTCATAGTTTTTCTGGAAATAGCCAAATTTTCTTAGTTTTTTATTAAACAGTTGGATGGCCGTTTTCCTGCTTCGTCTGCCTGCATACTGTATATTTGTTTAAAAATATTCTCTAGTTTTAGTCCACGTAAGTTTCATTTAGAAAGAAAACCCCTGCATTTATATTTTCTTTCTGTAATATTCTACTGTAGTTGAAATCTTTTCAAAAATCAAGAGACTGGCTAGATAAGAAGAATATAAGAATTACTAATATTCAGAATATTTTAAACCATTGTGATGGCATGTACTCTGGACAGACGATATCTTGCAGTGGCACAAACAGCTGATGGACAAGGAATACCTCAGACTATGCTGTGCATGCAGATCTTGAAAGGAGAACTAGTCTGGTCACCCGTTAGGTTTGATGCGATTCAATTACTGCTGCCTTCTGTTTCCTCCAAGATTGAAGTGTTCTGCACAGTGGCTCAGTATTTTAAGATGTTTTGCATGGGCTGGCGGTACCTCTGTGACACTCGTCGTTACAATCAGTTTTAAACTCTGTGTGACAGCGGAGGTACCCGGCAGTAACTATGCATAATCCTGTGGTACAGCACACTCCCACGCCACCGCCGCAGTCAGGCTGCTATCGTAGTGGTTTTCTATGCTATATGGAAATAGTCTCTCAGCCTTGGTTCTCTAATGCAGCTACTACAAGAGGTTGATATTTTTATAATGGTGCGTAATCTCCTTTTCAGGAGGCTTTTTATGGAAGGTATAATTTGTAAAAGTTAGGATGCTTTGCCTCTCGACTGCATTAACACGCCATAGGCTCAGACTGTTTTTGTGTAAAAGATGTCACAGAACGGCACTTTTTCTAAAGAGAAGTTTGATATTTTGTATGCTTGTTAAGAAAGTACAGTATTGGAAATTAAAGGTGGACAACTGATAATTGAGAAGTATGTCAATTAATTTTTTATGTATATTACCTGTTTACTTGTACAATTTTATTGTACAAATTACATGCAGCTTCATTTTCAAATGAGTCCTTAAAATAAGGAAAATCTTTTTAGGAAAACATTTAATTTTTGTATTTTTGATTTTAAAAGGCATGAGTTATGTCAACTTTTTCCAGTGTATTAATGAAGATTTTAACTTTTCATCAGGTTGAGTGTTTTCTTACTATATTATCTGTTGTGTACGTAGTTAGCACATTGTGTCACTGAACTGTTTAAAAAAATTAGCATGTAGAGCAAGCCTGTTTTGTGGAAAATCCTTATTCATTAAAAAAAAAAATCATCATGGCAGGTTTTCTGCAAAAAAGTGAAAACATTTGCAATTCAGAATACTGATTTTTTTTGTATTTAAAGAAAGGTATTTTGCTTGCAGGAAAGAAATACTACAGATTCATTTTAATGAGAATCTTTTAAATGTATTTATCTTTAGGGCATCTGGGCATCTTTACGCTGTTTGTCTTATGTCTTTATTGAAATAAAATGTACATAACATTACCTTTATATATGCTTTTGCGCAGACGTGTGAACCCTGTAACCATCCCCGTTCCTTTCTGTTTTTATGTCGATAAGATGGCTCTGGAAATATTTATAGATTTTGAAAACGGTCAGCTTGTATTTGAATTGCTGCCTGGTTTGCCAACTATTTTTCAGTTGCTCTTCAAAATGTAAATCTAAATCTGAGATTTTTAATTAGTTTAACGGTGAATCCTTGTTTCATGTGGAATTCTTCCAAATTTCTCCACATAACTGACATAATAGAACTGCTTTAAAATTCACTAGTCTACCAGAATGAAACGATTTTTGTTAAGTAGCTCATCGCTTTCTCTGACTGTAAAAAGAGAGATCATCTGTTCAAATAATGTCCTTAAACACGTGGGTCCTATCTTTGGCTAAAACCATTCTAAAAGTGCTTTCTTTAGTTAAGGAAACCAAAGCATACATTGCACTTTACAGCTGTATCTGTGTTGTGATGATCAGATCAGTGAGGGAAATCCAAATGTAAATTGAGGGATTTAGTTCTACATAGATGCACAACAAAAATAACAGAGACTGCTTAGTAAACATATTAAATATTAATATTTTAATGTGCTGCAAGTCTGGTATTTATCATTCTGAACTTTCTTTGCAGAATGAGTCTACCTTCTTCAAAATGTAAGTTCCTAAAAATGTCAAACACTTCTGACATAAACAGTCTTTGCATGAAGCAAAGTTATAATCCATCAGGTTTTATTTTCGTCTTACTAGTCTCGAGGGTGAGACTTGACTGTTTCTCTGACACGAGTCTGGATCAAATTGTGCACACCAAAATTGACACCGATAACCGGGGGAGTCTCAACTATGTGCATTACTGGAGTCTTGAATGTAGAATTGTGCAACTTAAGCAGTTAATCTTGTAGCTGTATCATTTATTCCAATTTTATGTATTTTTAGAAAGCAACATCCTATTTCCAAAGTTCTTCATTATTTCATTTGTGGTCTTTTGCTTGATCGTGGTAATCTTGTGTTAATTTCACATGTCCATCTGTATTCTGTTCTAGGTTTGAGCATTCTTGGTTCTGACAGCAAAATAACGTTTTTCATACTTATTTTGGCAATACATGTTCAAACTTTTTTTTCCTTAAATTGCTGTGTAGCTAGAATAGAGTTCACCTTGGTATTATTGGCTTCCTTTCCACCTTTGATTAATTTCACTTTCCTTTTCTTTTTATTACTTTTGAAATGTATCAGAAAGCCTGAATGTTTCAAGACCTGATTAAAAATCTCCCAAAACAAGAGTGGTATCAACCAAAGGCATGCTAAGGAGACGTATCTTCTTTAAACAAAGTGCTTCAATGCGTTATCAAAAATAATCAGGTATGTGAGTGCTGTGCCGAAGGAGCGCAGAACACAGCGCTGGCGGGAGCTGTGCCGGGTCCATCTGCCGTGGCAGCAGAGCTGTGGGAACAGTTTGCTCTGGCTCACTGCAAGAAACAAGCGTCCTCCTCGTAGCACAGCGTCCCCCATCCCCAGGCCCAGCTCTTTCCGACAGCCGAGTTGGAGGGCAGCTGTACTGGTGGTTGGATAGGCGCAGCTGAAAAAGCACCGAGCCCCAAAGAGGAGAGGGACCAGGAAGGGAGTGGATGAGGAGAAGGTGGAGTGGGTGGAAACCTCATCCACCCTCTGCCACCAGCAGAACAGTAGCGTGGGCCCACTCTGAAACTGCCTTTAATAGTAGAGCTTGTTCGGTAAGGAAGGCTGTCCAGAAACACAAAAATACTGTGACTCTACTAAGTAAATACCCATATTCCTTTATTTTTCCTTCCGGTTCTGGCTTCCCTACAGCATCGCATTGCAAATCATACCCTTTCTTCTTCTTTGTCTAAACCAACATGAATCAACCACGTATCGTTAGTATATTAAAGTAGATGATGAGATACGTGACTTCACAATTTATAGGAAAATGAAGGTGAGCCTCTGCCTGTGATAAGACGCCTGTATCGCAGGGAATTGTGGTCACTGAACCAGTGGTGTGACCCTTGCCGTCATTCCTCTTGCTTCTGAGCGAGGACTGGAGCAGCACTGAGTACACCTGAGTGTGGGGAATGAGAAAAGTTAACCGTGCCTTCTTCCGTCCCCTCGCTGTGCTGTGCTCCCGCTACGTTCCACCTGAAGGAGTTGGAGAGCACACCTTTGCAAAGCTAAAACTGCAATGTAAAATTAATGTTTGCATAGTTGAAATGAGTCTAGTACAGACAGCTAAATTATAACTTAATAGAATTCAAGAAGTCAAAGCCAGAAAGTAAATGTTCACAACGTAATGCCAATTTAAAAAATGGACAATACCTACTGCTATGATACAGCTCAGTTGGACAAGTTTGTTCTGGCAGGTGCCAAGAGAAACTAATCGCTCTTCTATGAAAATAATGTCTTCCACTGTAAGTAGAGCGTTGAGTTAAATAGGCAGTGTTCTGGTGAGAGGACTGCTATGGATCTATGTGGCAAAGACGACAGATGGTACCTTTGAGCTGCAGTCATGCCAGTTCTATGTTTCATGCCATTAAACTTCCTTAAGCTCATTATCAAAGACCGATACAAAGAAATAAAGCAACCACAGTCACACAGGCAATGCAGTGAGCGTCAGACCGCAGCGCACAGCCACTTGTCCGTGGCCCTCGTGTCCTGAGAGTGAGGTAAAGGTCTTTGTTTTCGGAAGACAAATGCCGCTTTCTGGGAGAAGTAATCCATCAAAGGTGTGTCGTCAGGATCTTCAGGCAAAAAGATTGTTTTGAGGACTGGAGTTAAAAGGGAGTTTAAAATCCATTCTGTGAATAGTACACAGTTGAAATCCGCAGACTGACAAGAAAACCTGGGATTGCAGCAGAGTTCCGCAGCAGGCTGCGCTGGTGGAGCGCTGGCAGCATTTCTCTCCTGCTTCTCCTTCCCTCCCTGGGTCACGTTTGTTACCCGCTCCCTTCTGCCCGCGCTGGTGCTTGTGCAGCCGTGTGGTAAGCCTGTGCCGGGAGCTGATCCAGCCGAAAACTACCCGTGACAATACAGGAAGAGATTGCGGCAACACGGGCTCCGGGCCTTAGATGAGTTAAAGCTGCTGGGGAGTGGAAGCTCAGTGAAGGTTCACGGGAAAACAATTTTTCTGGAAAAACTAACTGTTGGATTAAAGTTGTTTGGCTGGAGAACAGTGTCACTGTGCGTCTTGAAGACGCGAAAGGACTGCTGTCAAAGATTTGATTCCACCAAACCCATGTCGTTTCAGATTTGCATCTTGGGTTCTTGATACTTAAATCCTAAACAAGTTGATAAATGGCTGCGGAGAAGTAGCATAGGCGCATCGTTTTCTTAGCTAGTAGTCATAATTTTGTAAAAAAAAAAGAAAAAAATGAAAAAAAAACAACATTGGCAGCAAGTGTTTTTGTTTGGAAACAAGCAAGGATGGTCTGCTAAAGATTAACTTGTATAGACTTTGTGAAGCACATCACTATTTTGGTTGTCTTGACCGTGTAATGTAATACTGGTTTGCTTTATTTTTTTGATACTTGCAAAAATGTCATTGTACCCATAGGCTGAATCTTGTAAAATACAATTGGAAGAGAACTCATGTTCTACAAATTTGTGTTTCTTCTGCAATCATTTCTAGTATATAGAATCATAAAGATTTATATTAAATATTTATGCTCTGGCTACTGTTTTCATGATTTTTAGCTGATCTCATCCTTCATTGAGGACTCTCTCCTGTAAAGCAAGACATTTCTCACGACAGTTTTCAGCCTTTAAAACCGAAGGAAAAGAAGCGTTTTGTATGTGTTTTAACAGTTAAGGATACTGGAGAGCCAAACCAGGAAAAAAATAGATGCGGTTTATGTACTAAAATTGTCACAGCAGATTCTTTTAAGATGGTCTTGCTCTGAGTCTGATTTTCAGTGTCATCCATATTCCAGTGGCTATCTTTTGTAAAATGACCACAAGGCCCGATCTGTCTCATTTTTCTTTCTCCTCCTAAGCAGAAACCTTTACATTTCTCTGAAGCGAGAACTGTTCCGTTTCCTAGAAGGCAGTACTTCCTCTGACTCAGAGCTGTGCCGAGCGGCATTTTTTTTTTCTTTGTGCCTTAATTTCCTCATCTATACAATGGGAATAATACTTCGCTGTTTTAATCCAAATGTTTAAATTACTCTAAATGTGCTGTGTAAATACATAACATTTTTATAATTAACATTCCCAGTCATTGCACAGTTCTTGGTGGTTTCATAATTATCCTCACAGCATATTGAGCTTATGAAACTCTGTGTAGACTTGGTGAGGATACAACTTATTGATCTATAGTCGTCTCTATTGTTATTTATATTGCTGGGTAAATGGCTAACAACAAAAAAAGGATGATAAATTTGGAAGTAATATTTTTCTTCTAGCTAAGGTATATCATAGAATCATGTATCGTTCCACTTCTTATATGAAAGACGTGTTACTCTAAATTTATTATCTTCAGAGAAAATATATCCTCCTTTTCCACCTAATTGCTTACAGAAATCAGAGTTGGGAGGTGGTGGTGAAGTACACTGGATGAAGTGAGTTTCCAGCTTTTATGTATTGGATGTTATTTGACAAGGTGGAAGCAAACATACCACCGAAAAGCTGGGCTGGAGGAGGCTCGGGGGGCCTGGTCCGTAGCCCCCAGGCGCATCATGGCTTTGGTGTTAAATCCCGAGATAAAGGTGTCCTCCACTTCTAACCTGCTCCATCAGCAACATCCAGTCTATGTGGAGCATCAAACACCATCAGGTCTGTGACAGAGGTCTGCTTACCTCTGGCAGCCTGAGCTCCGGACTCGCTGAGGTCTCTCCCCCCTGCTCTTGTGGGCAGAGCCATCTGAAGGGACGATGTGGGCCTGCGAGTTACCAAATGAAATGTTCCCCGGGATTGGTGGGGAGGAGGGTGGAAAAGAGCTCCAACTTGCAGTTGGGTTTGTGTCCTGGGGCTACAGCCTCTCTGTCCCTCGAGTCTGCCTTCAGTCTGATGACCCAGTGTTGTGTTTGTGGACACTTAATTCCTGTGGGTGACCTTTACGCTCCTGCTCCATTTGGTTAAGGTCAGCTACTGTGTTTGAAGCTTTTAGTAAAGAACTCGCCTATACTGCTCTGGTGGGGTCACAAGGCCATGATCCCTCGGGGATCTGAGCTAAGAATCGCACCCTAAACAGCATCTTGCAAATACACTGTGTATTCTGGCTGCCAGACTATGGCTAGCAGCTCACTGCAACCATTCGCCCATGGTTCCTCCTGGTTGGTCCCAACCCTGAAAGCTACAAAACGACTAAGTCATAACCTACCTTTACCATAAGCTTATCCTATTATTTAGGGCATTAGGAGACACTTCATTGCAACATTCAGAAATCAGACTTCAACTATTGTTTCTTTCCTTCTCTCTCCCACTCAGCCATATAATCATTCCATTAAATTACTTGTGTAACGCATTTCCAGCAGGACTGTGAGAGGCGACAGAATGCAGCCAGCCTGAAACCCCCCCACGCTGCCAGGGGGGTCGCTGCAGCGGCACTGGAAGTGTGTCCTCACCTGAGAGTTTGACCAACTTCGTTCATCACTTTTGCAGGACACCTGGAGAAATGTACTGTCGTGTCACCAGCAATGCGTTGACAATCACATCTTGTATCTTCTCACCTAACTGTATTAGGCTGTGCCTTCTGCCAATACAGTAATGCACGTTATTACGATTTCGATTATTTGCCAAGCGCAGTCAGTGTGAAAGATGTTCAGATAACAGTATTGGAGGATGAACTTTTCCACATTCCACTCCCAAAGTCCTCTGAAGTGAAACCAGCTGAAGGCAGAGCAGTGTTCAGGTGGACACAGGCCTTCCTAGGAGGAACTTTTGGATTTGTGGCTCTCACTTCTTGTCCAGTCTCCAGTGTCTCTATCAATTAAAAATTATTCTGGTGTTGCAACAGAAGCACGGTGCTTCTAGGCAGACTACATCCAAGATCGCACGACGCTGCTCCTAAGGCAGCACATGTGCATCCCTCAGCAAGTTGAGAGGGATGCTGTCAAGGTACCTCAATGCTAATCTTCATGTCATGACTCCTAAATGTTATTAAATAATACTTTAAAGTATTATTTAATACTTTATATAATACTACTAATAAATACCTAAAGAATACTTTTAAGAATACTTTAAAATAGCCAAGTTCATAGAACCAAGCAGTTCTGGACTGACTGAAAAGCAACAGGCGTTTAACTCATCAGTATTGCTAACATTTTAAGAAAGGAAAAGAAGAATCTGAGTCAGCCGAAGGCAAGTCAGCCAAGGAAGTTTAGCGGTCAGCAGTTGGGGTGTTTTCCTCACCCTTGCCTTTTGCTCTGTTTGAATTGCGTGTTAATATTTTAACAGGTAAAGGATCTTTAGAAGAGTGTGTGTCTCGCTTTTTCTTCCCTAAGGAAAAAAAGGAGACATGGCAGCAAAGATAAGGGGATAAATCCAGACCAGATATGAGGGTAACTCCTAGATNGCCCTTGCCTTTTGTTCCGTTTGAATTGTGTGTTAATATTTTAACAGGTAAAGGATCTTTAGAAGAGTCTGTGTCTCGCTTTTTCTTCCCTAAGGAAAAAAAGGAGACATGGCAGCAAAGATAAGGGGATAAATCCAGACCAGATATGAGGGTAACTCCTAGATGAATTCCCTGATACATGCTTTAGCAGGATTGTCTCCTTTTTTTAAAAAAACCTTAAACTATTTTCCCCTTTTTTGTATCCCTTTATATTCCATTATTGTGCTTGTTTCTTACAAGAAACAAGAATTTTCAAGAATCGATACCCAGAAACCAAGTTTCTGAATGAGACTTAATGTGTCTTTTACCATCGTAGAGCAGCCCGTCTGCGGTATCAGGAGATGATGCCTGAGCAAACGCGAACAGGAGAACGGGGAACAGTTGAAGTGTCAGCTGGCAAAGTTCACCCCGTCTCAGGCTCGTTTCTCGAAGCTGATGATATTTTTTGTGGCATTATGTCTGTTTATGTTAAAGCTCTGCCACCTGCAGAGGGTGCGTGGAATCAGCCCACGCTGCCTCCAGCTGTGTCGTTATCAGGGAAGGAGAGCTTCCAGGCTTGGGGCTGACTCCCCACGCTCTTCATACAACACTGCTGTGAAAGGCGTTTGAAAATCGCCAGCTCCCTTGTCCGGAGGAGTTATGCAGGTGTGAAATGTCACTGCTTTACCCGCACCCGAGATCTGAAGTAGTACCACGCGCCGAGTATAGACGTGGTTACAGTCATGGAAAAATTATTACAGCTTTTTTCTTCCTTTTTTTTTTTAGAGGGCAATGTGCCAGGACACCGTTTCCCACAACAGCTGCCGTAGCTCGAGGCACCGCCCGCCTCACTCCCCTTTCGCGGACACCTTCAACCACGGGAGAGAAACCAACCCGCGCCGCCGCGGCCGAGCGCCCTCAGACCCACCGCTCCGGCGGCGGCGCTCACCACACGGCCTATCTGACCCGCCGGGCGCCGCGGCGGGCGAGGCTCTCCTCAGCCGCGGCTGTCGCTCCCCGATAGCGCCGCAGAGCCCGCGGGGAAGGGGCCTCCCCTGGGCACAGCACCGCGCCTGAGGGGGAGCCGGGCCGACGGCGGGAGTGTGAAGGACGAGGGCGGGCCCGCTCCCCTGCGGCCCGCTGCCTCCCCTCAGCCCGCCCGGGAGGGAACCGACAGCCCCAGCCGCGTCCCTCAGCCCGCTGGGGAGGGGAGGAAAGGAACGGGACTCCCCTCTGCCTCCCGCCGCCCGTCATGGCGCCCACCGCCCCCTCACGCCCCGCGGTGGGCGGAGCTCGGGGGGGTGGGGTGGGTGGAGCGCGCGCCGTCGGCGGGGCGGGGCGCGGCCCCGGCAGTCCGCCGCCGTCCCGGCGTGCCCCGCGCGCGGCGCTGTCTGGGGCCGCTCTGGCGCGGCCGTGCTCACCGTGCCTGCTGCGAGCGCCGGCGGTGGCGGCTCGGCGGGGAAGATGGCGGCGGAGGCGGCGGATTCGTGGGGTAGGTGGCGGTCGCCGCGCACCGCCGGCGCCCTCCGCCCGCCCTCACCCGCTCTCCCTCACCCGCTCTCCTCTCCCCCACAGACGCCGACAGCTTCGAGGTGGTGGAGCCGGTGGCGAAGCGGCTGGTGCCGGGAGTGGCCGGAGACCGCTGGGCCGGCGAGGATGAGGAGGACGACGTGAAGGTGCGGCCGGGCGGGCCCTCGCCGGGCCCTCGCGGCGTGGCGTGGCTCCGGGGCCGGCCCCGCCGGCTGGACGCGGCCCGGGGGCGGCGGGGAGCGGGCCGGGCCCGCCGCAGGCCGCTGCCATATGGTGCCGCGTGTGCGGGGGACGCGGGCCCGCGGCGGCCCGGCCCGGCCCGGGGCAGGGGCGGCCCGGGCGGCGGGTGAGGAAACCTCCCGCCGGGTGGGTCGGACTCGTCGGGCCGGCCGGATTCACGCGTCTCCGGTGGTGAGGCGCCGGCCCGGGGCCGGGGGGAGCGGCGGGGAGGCCCGGGCGGATCGCGGCGGCTCCGCCTGTGTGGAAACGACTCTCGGGTGTTGGCGCTCCGAAGGGGCAGCGGTCGGTTACCGGTGACAAGTCAAAACGCCAAGTGGAAAACGAGCCCGCCTGTGCCCCGCGCCCCGCAGTCCCCGCTCGGAGCGGGTGGTTCTGCCTGCCCTTCGTGCCCGCTCTGCCGGGTCTGCCGGGGGAGAACACGACAGACGGGCGCTTTTCGAGCCTCAGGAGGCGTCTCCTGTTCTCGGGGGGATCCACCTGCTGCTTCCCAGCTGCGTGCCAGGCTGCTGGGCGCTTTCCTGTCACCCGCTAGTTGCCCCTTGCCTTCTGTAGCCTTTCAGATTTGTAGTTGTGAGCGTGGTGCGCTGGGTGGGACATTAGGATTGGATTTAATGAAAGCAGTGCTGTATTTGTGCTTCAGCTATTGACCAGAAACCTCTGTGTTGTAGCAGGATGTCTTTTCCACCCCTCTTTCCTACTTCTTCACACACGCGCACCCTGCCCCCCACCCCCGGCCCCACCGCCACGGTTGGAAAGTACAGCAGCCTTACTGTGCGGTTTCAGACTTGGTAGTGCCCGTATTGCTTAAAATAAGTTTACTTAAGGCACGATTTGAAATGGATTTCTACCGTGTTTCAAAGAGTGACGTCTGCATGGAATCGGTATTAAAACGTGCGGATGTTCATTTCTGATGCTTATGAAAGCAGACCTTCCTTAAAAGCTTGTTTTCTCCTCCTTACTTCCAGCTGTCCCTTAGCAAGCCGGGGGGACTGAATGGTGGATGCCACAGAAACCTCAGTTTGCTCCGCGTTCATACGGACAGGAAGCAGAGTGATGCTAGGGAACGTACAAGGAACGTGCTTGATGGATGTAAGGAGTGGAAATAGGTCAACTGAAAAAGACCTTTTTGTTTCAAATCAGGCTGCTGAGATATTGTAATAGACAGTCTCAGGAGGTGACTTGGTCACTATAGTATGGTCACAAGTATGAAGTTTTCTGAAGTGGAGTGTTGCTGCTTACCGGGTGAGGACTCTTGTTGGGTTTGTTATTCAGGCTGCTGACTCTGTTACCAGAATCTCTGAAAAACACCAATGTGGTTGTCTTTGGAACTTGGGGTGGGTATTCTTCTTGTAAATAGTACAAAAAAAGTAGTTCATCTCTTACAAAAAATTTTTTAAGGGTTTTTTTTTTTTTTTAAGTTGTAGGCTGTCCATTTTTCTTCTTCAATTTAGTAACACCCACACCCTATAGTTACCATAGGTGTCACATTACAGCAGGCGAAACAAGTAAAGGTATCTCTGTATACAGTAGCTACAGTCATTTGTAAAGAGTGTGGTTAGAATGTCACATTATGCATATATATATATAATTTGTATATGTGTATATATACACATATCTTAGACTCATTGCCTCTGTGGGGTTTGCTTTTCCTCCTTTCTTTGAAAGCGAGAAACTTTTCTGCTACGATAGAATGTGTCCAGGAGAACCGGAGTGTAAAGTGTTATTCTCTTGAAGACACCGAACGGTTTTCCCATGTGTAGCAAGAATGCGACTGCTTAACTTTTTCTGAGGGATTATGGTTTTAGTACTGGAGCTGCATCTAGAGAGAAGGTCCAGTCCAGCAAAAAAAAAGCTGTTTTATTTTACTTTGATTTGCTCTTCCTGTATAAACACTAAAGATGACACAACTGAGCTTGGGAGGTGGTTGCTTTGGCGCTCGGTACCTTGTTTGCGAGGGTCCACCTTGGGGAAGTACCCGCATAAGAATAATGACATTGGTCTAAAATAGAAGCACAAAGTGTTTTCTGACCATGAGTTTGTCTCCAGGTTGTTATTTCACACCTTGGAATGTGTTTTATATATTCAGATTCTGTAGTTTATTTTAGAAGATTTTTTAGTAATGAACTTAAAATAACTGTTAAGTTCAGGAAACTTTGACTTCCCCAGATTTAAAATTAGCATCTTCATCAGTAACAAAACCACTCTCCAGTGTTACCCAGAACACAAGTTTCCCAGAAGACAGGCCTCCTGCCAAGGAATTTTCATCTATTTACTCTTGGGCAATTCTGTGCTTAACAAAGCCAAAACTGGGAAATGTGCGTGTTATCATCCAGGCGACAGCCTTTGTCATGGTACAGTTGTTTCTCTCTGAAGGAGAGCGTTCAGGTTTAGCTGGGAATGTAAATGCTGGAGTACCTGTCACTTTCCAATCATGTCTTCTGGTTTTGGGGAGAGTAATGTGTATTATCATATGTCTAAGGTACATCTGATGGAGCATATGAAATAGTAAGAGAACTGCTCTCATCAAGGGTTTATTTATGTGAAACAGAAGATGTTTTCAGTAGCCTTATTTTAGATAAGTGTGTGTAAATGAGTATTGTTGAAATACTTCAAAGTTTTAAGCTACTCTAGTGGATATATTTTGGAATAAAGATCTTCTTTATGAATTACTTAGTATCAGTGCAAAGATACAGCACTAAAGCAATTTTTTTTTCCTCCAAGAGAGTTCACTGGAATTTATAAAACACAGAAATAGGTGTATATTTGGATGCTCCCCTGACCCCAGGACGGGGGGGGGGAGAGCCTGCCCAATATATTAATCATGTTCTATTGCTGTTTAAAAAAAAAACAACTTGGAGAAGAGTGAGGCAGTGTTCAGCATAGCTGGGAGACCTGCGTATCTTAGCACACCAGGTTGAGGAGTGAATCCTCAGATGGTGATGTCTCACGGGTTGCCCTACCGGGAGCGCTCCTCCGATGAGGCTGAGCTCGCGTTGTCTGTCCCCGGTTCCAGCAGTGGGGTTCTGCTGGTGTGGCTGTAGGTGGGCTCCTGGCAGTCGATGATCCCTTTGGCTAAAGTCAAGATCTTAAATTCCACCTAACAGCTCAGGGGGAGGCTGGGCCGGAGGGCAGGCGGTCACACTGCCTCCGAAGGGTCTGTGATTTCTACGTTGCTTCATCATCTCAGCTTTGCAAGTTGAAACTGCCGTTGCGCGCTGTCCCCGTGCAGGCATGGCTAGCAGGGACGTGGGCTGCTGCGGGGAGGCAGTGTGGCTGTCATTGCGTGGAAGTCCTTGCCCACGTACCCTCTGTTAAGTCTCTGAAACGTACTAATGATGTGCAGTAGTTTCCTTTAGTCCTGTGAGTACCTTTACGTCATGGACAGGCTGCCCTTCCTCTGGGGTTTTGCACCATAAAATACTGATTTTAAAATCCGCCTGTGAAGGACAGGGCAAGGGACAAGGCAGCAAACTATATACAGCAGGAATGAAAAGAGCTATTTAAGAAGTGGGTGTAACAAACTCTTAATTAGATATGAGCTAAAATAATGCTGCTCCAAATTCAAGTCAGCTTCTTGGAATGTGGAAGGGAAGCTGAATCCCTTACAAGTGCCAATTAACTTGAGTGAGCTGGTAGATGAACTCGGGTGTCTTCCTTGCTTGGATCAGCATGTTGCAGTGAAATACTGAGTTCTTCCGCCAATGTCTTTTCTTTTGCCATGCCAGTAGCAACCCTTAGAAGTAATAAATAGCTTGCTGACTGCCTGCATTACTGTTGTGAGGTGGAAGTGACAAAACTCAGGATTTATGGTTTTTAAGCTTACTTACAATGACGTACTGACAGTACGCGTGATTTTTGTGTAAACTAGGTCTTGTCAAACGTAGTCTCTTAAGCTGGCAAGTTGAGTTGAATCAGGTAACTAAAATTAGATTCCTGTGAGATTTCTTGGCTTTAACATCTGGTGTGTACATCATGTGGTGCTCAGCATGTAACTTCAGATCCATTTTAGAGCGTTGATTTCCACGCAGAGGCCATCCGCTTGAACTCGGAGTGGCAGTAGGACAAGAATGCATAACCCTTAGCCAGATAACTGTCAGGAAGAAACTGCAGGACGACTGCTGGCAAAGTCTGCAGATGACATCCGCAGGTCAGTTCTGTAGAAAACGATGCTTCCTCAGTATTGGGTTGAACCGTATGTAGTATTTTGAACCGCAGCTCATATGTCTGGGTACAGGACCACCGTGAGTCCTGAACGTGCTGAAGGTGAACGCTGGAGGCAGAGTTACTGCAGACACCGCAGCTGAGACTGTTTGACAATACACTCGAGAATATGATGGCTGTTGGAGAACATTTAAGTGATTTGTTTGTGGGAAGTCTTTTGATAGCTCCTTTGCTTATTAAAAAAGCTGTAGTCGGTCAAAAACTGGTCTAAAAGGGAGTCTTGTGGCTGTTAAAAGTTGGTATTCCTGCCTAAAGCTGGGTGCCCTGCATTCTCCTCTGCCTGCTTACGGCCGCTTCCCCTGCTCCCGCAGCGCAGCCTTGTCTGCCGTGCGTTGTGTTGGCAGCAGGGCTGGGTGTGTTCCCTGTGCGTCGCGGGTACACGTGCAGCCACTCGAGTGCTTTTCTCAGCACAGGAGAGAGGGGCACGCAGGTGTCACTCAGCCTTGGGGAGCCGGTACCTTGGAAGGAATGGGTCTGTTGGTGATGGTGACAGCGTGTTCTGGTTTAAAATGGTTTCAGCCGAGTGGTCTGTTGCCAGCGGTGGCTGTAGTACATGCGTGCATCCGATGATGTTCCAGGATCTTGTAATGTGTCATATAAGAAATGATAATAAACTCATGTTTTACTGTGGGTGTTGATTTGACTGTTCGTGATTTTGGTTTTGTAACTATGTTGACATGAGCTTTCTGATTCTTTGAATAAAAGCTGCCTTTTTCATGGTAAGAACTGGTCCTGAGACGGCCTGGTCAGCTCCCCAAAGCCGTGCCCCCGCTGTACAGCTCCCACGACTTCCTCCCCACTTCTCACTCCAGTACGTAAGGTTAATAGGTCCGTGGGCATTTAAAGAGGCTGTGTGTAAACTATTGTATTTGTTACCTGAACAAGTAGAAAGTATCTGTAAAAGAATCGTAATTAAAACTTATTTTGTAGGATAACTGGGATGATGAGGAGGAAGAGGAGGAAGTAAAGGAGACAGAGGTAAAACAAGGTAAGCCTTAAAAGTAATACGTGGCTCTGCATGCAGCATCAGAACAGACACTAAGGACAAAACCAGCGTATCTGAAGAATCAAACCCACTTTCCAAATAGGGTCGGTTTTGTTTTTGACAAAGCATGTCTTTTAACTCTCTCCGTGTTCAGATTGCAGTAATCGAGCTCTCTGGCTTTCTCTTTCATCAGTGTTTCTATAGTTGCTGAAAAAAAAATAATCAGTAGACGTCTTGAGAGCTGTGTTGTTCAATGTTTTACAGAACCAAAAGTTTCAGAAAAGAAGAAAATAGCAGAAAAAATAAAAGAAAAAGAAAAGCTACAGAAGAAAAAGCAAGAGGAGCTTAAAAAAAGGGTAACTCCTTTTTTTAATTCCGGGTCTTATAAAACTTAAAGGGCGGGTTTGATAATTTTTTTTTCCCCTTGAGGTCGAACAAGACCTGTAAAGATCTTGACTATTCTGATAAAACAAACTTAAGTCTTGTACTTAATAACATCTGGGGGATGTTAGCTTTCATTTCTCTGCAATTTAACCAGGTTATTGAAATAATGCTNAGGCCTTATAAAACTTAAAGGGCGGGTTTGATTTTTTTTTTTCCCTTGAGGTCGAACAAGACCTGTAAAGATCTTGACTGTTCTGATAAAACAAACTTAAGTCTTGTACTTAATAACATCTGGGGGATGTTAGCTTTCATTTCTCTGCAATTTAACCAGGTTATTGAAATAATGCTTATCGCTGTTTCTTTTGTATGCACCGCATGGTAAAACACGCAGTTGTGAAACTGAGAACAAAGGTGTTTCTTCCTACTTCTTGTAAAATGAACAATTTGTTAAACAAGGTGGCATTGTTGTACTGTGGTGGGGTGGTTTTCAGGTTTGTACACGCTCGGGGTGTATTGATTTCAGGCAGAAATAAGTTATTCAGGTGGCACTGGCAAAACCACGATTTCTTGTGCTACCTCTGCTCAAGGGTAAGAAATGTAACGTTCTCCCTATATACACTTTATAATTCAGTTAGAGGCACCAGAGGAGCATAAAGAACTTACACCAGAAGAACAGTTAGCAGACAAACTACGACTAAAGAAATTACAAGAGGAGTCGGACCTTGAGTTAGCAAAAGAAACATTTGGTAAGTAAGTGTGCCGTGCCCGAGTCAAGCAAGTCGATGTAACTGTAGCATCACAAAAGCGCTGTCCTCTAAACAAAGCTGTTACCTGTGGATACCCCGCAGAAAGAATGGAGCGGGCTTTGACTGTCAGAGCACGTGCGGGTTGGGTTACCGAGAATAGAGAGGGGTTTAAATTCAAACTGCTGGAGGCATGTCCGGGTACGAAGAACTAATTACAAGAACCACAAAAACATCTTTAGAATAGAAGGTGCTTGTTCTTAACGTGTCTCGGTAGGAGGCTGACTAAATATTCCAACATATTGGTACTTCTGGTAAAAAGATGACTGTAAAAAGAAAAAAGGAAAAAAATGCTGTCTCTTCATGTTCAGAGGTGCTTTACAACGTGGATTTAATGAGGCTTTGGACAAGTGTGGCACAGCATAACTCATGCGTGCTTTACTTCAGGCGATCTGCGTAATAAGCTCGGTGTTGAGAAAGCAGTTCAGTTAGTGGAATGAGCTCGTTTCCTGGCGTAGACGAAGGAGACTTAAAGCAGATCATTCTGGTTTTGTGCTGTGACAGAACTAGCAAAGATACTGATTCATAGCAGCATTCTTTAAACATGAAAGTGTGTTTCCTTGATTATAGTGAATTACAGAGTGTATTACACAGTGAAAATTCTGCTCTGTGAGTCTTTCGAAAGAGTACAGTGCCTTGGAGGGGGGGGAAGCATTGAATACAGTTGCAAAGAACCAAACGCATTTTGCACTTAACAGCTCAAGACAGGAATTCCTTATTTGAGGGGAAAGGGGCTTCATGTAGCACACATTGCTGCAGAGAACAGGAATAGCAGGTTCAAATCACTGAGCTTTGCGGCAGACTCTCGGTACAGGCTGGTAACTCGGGCTGTTAGCTCTCGTGTGGCAGAAGCCAGTGGGAGGTGAGGGAGCAAACCTCAGCTTTGGTTCAGTAAAGCTTCAGTGAAGTACTGAATGTGAATGAGGTTCCTTGTTTTCTCTGGTGACATCTTTTTAGGGATCACCGCTAACTTTTTTCTACAATACCTCTGTCTGTCTGTGCAGGTGTAAATAACACTTATGGAATAGATGCCATGAATCCCTCTTCAAAAGATGACTTTACGGAATTTGGCAAACTACTAAAAGAGAAAATTACACAGTATGAAAAGTCATTACATTATGCTGGTTTTTTGGAAGCATTAGTTCGAGACGTATGTATTTCATGTAAGTTAAGCGGAAGACAACCTAGAATGCACTGCTACCAAAACTGCAATGAAGTTGAAAACATGCTGTTACAGTAAACGTTAAATCAGGATTTATCTGTGTAGTTTATACTAAGGGAAGTACTGATCTGTTTCGCTGGCTACAATCCAACTCCATTCCCACAAACTTTATTACACATTGTGTGCTTGTACAAGAGTTACTCTTTCTGCCTGTCAGTTAAAGACAGTCACGTTAAAAAGTGTGACATTTTATGCTGATCTAAAACTTGCATGTTTTTCTTGAAGCCATTTCTATGTTATTATTATTATTATAATATAATTCTCTGAGCCAGATAAATTGAGTAGCTCATTTGGAAGGAAACTATTCTAAAATTGAGTTCCTGCAATTCTGGGACTGCAAAATGAATTGTTCTGGAATCCAACATGTAACTATACAGAGAGAAAACTATCGTAAACTCGTTTTTTTCCATGGCTGTGGTAGGCTGAAGTACTCGGTCAATTCATTGCTTGAGGTCTTTTCCTGTACTGTCCACGTTGTCCCCCGGGGAAGTGGTACCTCGGCACTGTGGAGTGCTGTATAAACCCAGCGATGGCTGGCTGCCCGGCGCGGGGAACTTACATTGCAAATGGATTCCAGACCTTCTGAAGTGAAGGACTCGCGACCTTTTGGACCACTGATTGTTAACAATAATAATTTACTGTTAATCCGCTGCTCCTTTTGATAAGTTTTACTGTATTTTACTGTACCTGTATTTTACTGTTCAAATACCTCCTCGTTAAGGCTTTGTGTTCACTAATTTACAAGTTTTACCTTCTGCAACATTGAAGGTGCTTACTAGAGACCATCCAAAATAGTAATTGTGATTATAAGGACCAGAATGACCCAGTCTGTATTTTGCTGGTTTAAATCCAGCAATTGCCCATACTTTTTGCTAATGCTTATTTCTAGTTTTTAGAGCATGTTGATGTTAGATTGTTTAACTGCCTTCTAAGAACAATATTGCTGAGGAATCTTTTTTTTTTTTGTTCTCCCCCTAATGTAGTGGAAGTTGATGATTTGAAAAAGATCACAAATACTTTGACAGTACTATGCAGTGAAAAACAAAAACAAGAAAAGGTAAGACTTGTACATGTTTCTGCAGCAAGAACAGGGCCTCACGCTGACGTGAACCGCTGGTTTTGTTAGAGGCAGCAGCAGGAGATTAAATGAAAGCCTTGGATACTGGTTTTGAGTTAAATCCTCTTCACTGTGTGAGGTAGCCTGGAGTTGATTGACTCTAGAGATTGCAGGCAAAACCTTGATTAATTACAGAAATGTTACCTGCGTGCTAACCTTGTCCCATTTTATGCTCTCTCGGAGTTAAATGGCTTACGTGATATCCTGAAGGCAGAAGCCAGCCTCATTTAGAGTTAAATGGCTATATGATACCAATCTATGGAAGTAAACTTAAATCTTTGCTGAAGTTTGGGATTTTGAATAGCAGATGATAACTAGGGTTTTTAGGCGGTTGTGCAAAGTAAAGGAGCAATAACCGCATAGGCAAGGAAGAGTAAGTTTTAAAAAGTGATGTAATAGCTTAACTGATGCTTATGTGATGCAAAAAGGTTATGTTCTATAGCATGTGTCTGTGTTAAAACTCCAGGTGGGTTGGGGTTCAGTGATTCATTGAATTGTTCGATAGCAACAAAATCAAGCAGAAAATATGACAAGCAGTGCAACTCTTCTGGTATGTTCTACATCCAGTTGGTGGACTGGTAGGAAGCAAATGGCCGAGCATTGTCAGTGGGAGGAGTAACTCACAAATGGGAAATCTCTTTGGCACAAACTGTTCCCGTGGCAGGGGTTCTCCTGTGACGGCAGTTCTACCTCTCCGTGCCGGGGTGAAGCACTTCAATGCAAAACAGACTTTATGTACAGTGATAATGTGTTAAGTCTGGAGTTAGAAAATGGGCTAAACTTTTTCTTTAATATGAACTGCACGTTGGAGAGAGGCCTGTGACTTACAGAACCAAACAAGTTTAAAAAGAAAAAAATATGTATACTTCCTATTTTTCTACTCTTCTGTGCTGGCTTTTCATGTAAATTAGTTCGGTCAGCCACTGAAAGCTACAGCTACACCAAGCCAGCGAGGAAGAGCTTTACCATCAAACATTCTGTAAAGTTGGTTTAGGACTTCAGTTTTTTTGCAAGGAAGATATTCAGCCTGTGGTGATAGAAGCCACATCATTGAATTCCCTAATTAATTTGGTAATTCCACAAAACTGAACACTAAACTCTGCATTTACTTAGTTCTTGTACTTGTTTAGAGTCTAGGTAAAATAGGACAAATGACAAAACATGGGCAAGTTTGTGTTGCAGGGAGCTGTGGGATGTCGTAGCTTCACCCTGAATGGGTGGCGCTGTGGGGTGAAAGGCAGGGGTAGAAATCGGCAACTGAGCACTCGCTGCATGAGCACGTGAATGCTCATCCCTCAGAGACATGTGGCATTATGCTAATTACAGTAATGACAAATTACTGTGGATTTTAAAGTAAACAAACGTTCTTTCTATTTAAGCAGAATAAAGCCAAAAAGAAGAAAAAAGGTGTTGTGCCTGGAGGTGGTTTAAAGGCTACTATGAAAGATGACCTGGCTGATTACGGAGGATATGATGGAGAATACGTACAAGACTTTGAAGACTTCATGTGACATTTATCTCCCCTTCTCTTGTCTTTCTGTTGCCCATAATCCCTTAAACATGTAGCACAACTTTTCTTCCTCTAAATTCTGCCAAATGCTACAATCAAAATTGCAGTATCTCTGTGCTGGTGGTTTAACTCTTGACGGGTCCGTGCGAAAGTACTGGGCTTCCTCTTCTGCGGTCGGGGGTTAGAATGAAGACATTTAAAAGCTATGATGTAAATTGCAGTTAAAAACCCCAAAATTCTCATAATGGTAACTGTTGCTATTTAATTTTATAGTAACAGCCACTAAATTGGAAATAAATTTGAACAAGGCAAAGTATTATTACCAGCACAGTTCAGTGACATGGCCTTAACTGTACCTCCCTGAACGACTCGTTTGAACACAGGCAGTTTGCGGCAAGGGCATGGTGTGCACTTAGTATTACAATTGCTTTGTCTTAAGTTAGAGCTTGAATTTTTCAGCATATTATGAAGGGGAACTGCTAACTTCAGAGAGAGGATACTGCGCCTGGAAATGCATCACTGGAGATACCCGCTACTTCAGAGCTCGACATCTAAACACAACAATTGGTGGGTCAGAACCAGGAAAGAGTTGCTTATTGAAAAAAAAGAGAAACAACTTGTGTCTTGAGAATGAAGTTTAGTTTCCATTCATCTAAATTTCTACTAATGCAGCTGTATGGGTTGGGTATTCTTTAACAGTTAATTGCCTGGTTTAAGTGTAAAAAAACCAAGACTTCCTTTTGGTCTCTCATGGGTTGTGGTAGATCTTTCACGACTCAGCCATTTTCTTTCATTTAAAAAAAAAAAACTTGCTTAGCAAACTGCAACAGTTACTACAGTTGGGCAAATTGTTATGTTAACAATTATGACATCTGCAATGTTTTATAAAGCAACTAATTTAATAAAAATCACTATTGAGGACTTCACCATAGCTGTCTTTGGACCAGTTCTTTCTTCTTATGATAAAAACACTGGAAGTGGTAGAGCTGCAAAACAGACATGTGCTGGGCGCGTGTTACCAGCTCTAGCCTTTGCTCTGGCTTCCAGCTTAAGTGGTAGTAGAGGGGCAAGAGTTCATTCTTGTAAANGTTCGTTCTTGTAAAATGGCTGTTTCTTATAAGACTCTTACAGATGCTGATGGGAAAACAAAATACTTCCAGGACTGCCACAGTCCAAGCAATTTCTGTGATGAACTTAAATCTTTTCTATGTCTGGAACTGCTGAGCTCAGTGGCTCGTACTTACCTGAGGAATATTTTAGGGTGGCCCTCAGCAGTGCAAGTAGTTATCTTACTCCAGGGCCAGCTGCTGTTCCCACCAGCACTCCTGCGTTTGCACCTGTGGTTTTCTCCAGTGTTTGTTCCCAGTATGGATGGGATACGCGTGTGCTTCCACAAGGTCGGCCTTCTTCCAGATCCTGCCCACTGCTGGTGGTCCCAAATTTTCAAAGGCTCAGGGATGGAGAGCTCGAGGGTCTCCTTTCACGCTAGGCACTTTTTAAAGTTCAAGGTGAAAGCTTGCTAGCCATTATCGCACTTACACTAATCCCAGCCAGCTTGGACTACATTGGTCTTCTGAGACTGACTAGAACTGGAATACTGCTCAGGCATAATCCTCCCTACCTCAGAGGGAGTTTTATTTAGTAAAGGAGCTGTGTCTTGTACTATGCGTACCTGTGTACAGCTTTTAGCTCTGCCCTTGCAGATTTGAGATAAGTACTGTACAAGTAAATATTTGTCGTATGCAGCGGTTGCATGAGAGATGTTCAGCAACCACAAGGCCATTGTAAGCTATAAAGCCAAGTTAGCATCTCTTTGCTGATTAACTGGGTTGCTATGGCAATTGTATTTTTGCTGGGATAACGTTCAGAGATAGTGCAATATCAATGCTTAATTTTACTTAAAAGCTGTCTACGTGCTATAGTTGGCTGCCAGCCCTCCCCGCCCCCCTTTTCTGGACACCAGACAATGCCTTCGGATTAGCTGGAAGCTCTGCAGGCTGCATTCATTTTGGGGAGCAAACACAATCCAAGCTGAAACAGGGTTTCTGCCTGAAGCAGTGTCCAAGTCTTACCCCCCTCCCCCGTTAAATCAGACCTGGTCTCGTAAGCTTTCCAAACCATCTAAGTGGCAGAATGCTTTGCTCAATAGCTGACAGGGTGTCAATACCAACCGTCTGCCCTGTAGGACTGTCTAAGCATGGAAAGGAGTTAAAATTTAATAACTATTAAGAATGTATTTGTGCTTGATTACTCCTTTTACTCCAAGACAGTAGCAAATGAGGTATATGCTGTTCAGAGTTGTACAAGACTATTTCACTTTATCGATAAGCCAGAAAACAAAACCAGGCTGATCAGACTGGAATCAAGGAACAGATTATCTTAGCGTGCATCGAAAACTTTCAAAGGAGCTTACTAATTGTCCTGCCTGTTTCATTGTCAACGTACTGGATATTCTGCACATCCTATTTGAGCCTTCTGTCGGTTTAGATACAGCTCCTGTGGTGATCCATCATCTACACCCCTCATTTAAAGGACTGCCGGATCTTGGGTTCATCATCAGCCCTGCCAGTCTGTATTTGCTGCTTAGTCAAGTATTTTGTAAACAGTAAGATTTATTGTACAAAACACAATTTTAGGTTAACACAGTCTCAGCATTTTAAATATTTACAACCGCCACCAGTTTTCTGGAGTAGCTTTCACATAGCAGCATATCATTGTAAGCAGGTAATTGATAAAAATATCTGTTAAAGAATCAGTACTAACCATGCAAGAAGCTGCGGCACTGGTACTTGTCAGAGTCAGTCTCTGCCTCAGGGAGGTTGGTTTCTAGTTTGATAACATATCGTTAAGGCAACAGCCAGTCTGTGCATCCTTCAGAAGCGTATTTACCACATCATAGAACTTGTTATCGTAAGCCAGTCTGTAGTATGTGTAGACATCTTCGCAGTAAGCGAGCAATTTCTTCAGATTTTTCAGAGCAGCATCAGTAGGTGGGTGTTGTTTGACTCTGGAAATAATTGTACATGTAATTGAAATAGGAAGGCTTCACACACAACGGTTATAAGACTGCCTTGCTATAGAACTATAAGAACTATATTTCTTAAAAAGAGGTTGTGCTCCACATGTACATTTGATTCTCCTGGTTGTTTATTTTGCTCTGATTCTTTTTAAAAAAGATTTGATCTGACCAGCCCTAAGGCACCCTGTTTATCCAGCTCAATAAAAATGGCAGATCAGTGCTATTTCCACAATACGCTTCAGAAACTGGATGGATCCCAAGTCCCTATACGCTACACTTTATCACATCAAAGATTTTAACAGTACTAAGACCTGCATGCTATTAGACAGGCAGTCGCTCCTCTAAAGTAGTACGTGGAAAAGAAAGTTCCAGTTTGACCATAGAACTACTTACTTCTTAGCAATCTCCTCAAACACGCTGGGCTTCAGTGGTCTTTGTTGTTTAAATTCTTCTAAGTAAGAGAAGTCTCCCTTAGTGATCACTTGTTGATACAGAACTTCAGCCCAATCTGGAACAAACTCGTAAGCCTCAGCCACAATGGCCGCCTGTAGAGAGAACAGGAATTACCAAACAGGAAGAGTTTATTCTTGCACAGAAACATTCCTATACTTAGAATACTTAAAACATTCTAGTTCTGCAGTTTGGCCCATCTCTTGATGCTGTTCTTGACAGCAGCTGTATTACAGAGAAAAACAAGGGTAACAAAGCACTGCAAATAATCTTCCTTAACCCCTAAACAAGATTTCAGAGGGTGTGCTGGTTGTTATCTCTAAAAAGCCCTTTTCTTTCTTATTTCCAAATTTACAAAATGACGGATGCCAATGTAGATTAGATTTCAGGGCTGTAGTGTAGATTCGCAGCAGCAGAGAGCGGCTGGATAGCCGAGGTCCTGCCTGTACGGCGGTAGCAAGGACTGCTAAAAGCATCAGCCCACGCCGGGACCTGCAGCGATACGATGGGTTAATAGTCATGGGACTTGATGGCCACGGGGAAGAGCGGAGCATTATGCTCACAGGAGCAGAGCGCTTCAGTACCTGCTGATTAAAACAATCATTTTCAGAAAAAGTAACAGATGAGGCAGCCAAGCTTACCTGATAGAATCTAGGCAAGGACATGATGGAGTCCATCAGGTTCTGTCTGTTCAGGTTGATGAGCATAATGCTCTGCCCAGTGTTGAGAAAATGCAGCTGGAGGGTTATTAGCTTTGTTAGCCGACTGCAGCGCAAGGACTGGCGGACGCAGGAGTCCTATTTAATAAATCACAGACAAATGCAAGCTTCTGAAGCACGTTTCTAGAGGAAAGCAATAAATATTCCTGAGAGCAACGAGTTCAGCGTTGTCTAGTACTTCATCTTTTATATTACTGCAGTTTTATCATTGATCACATTCCATTAGTTTTAAATGAAGCTTCACTCACCACAAATACTACTTTCATCATAACCACGCCAGTTTTTAAACAGTCTTTATATTGCTCTGTGCGTGCTAGTTAAGCTCACGGCCACTCTGCTACGTCTGGGGAGCCCAATTGTAACCTGAGATGTTAAAGCCTGAACAGGGACCAGCGTGCTGCTCTTGGGCACGGCAGTGTTCCCGCAGCTGCCGGGGAGCTGCTGGGGCAAGAGATTCCTTTGCTCCCTTTCTCCCGTGACAGGATTCTGCATATCCTCCCTACAGCAGCTTGCTTTGTTCTCAGTTCTCCTTATGTGCTCCCAATGCTGTACAGAAGTCGTACAATTCCATCTCATTTTACCTTAGAATAGCTTTCTGCTGCATCAATAAAGAGAGTCAGAGCTTTCATCAGCAGTTTCTTTAAATTTGCAACATCCTGAAGAGACTCCTCTGAAACGGGGAAATAAAATGAATAACCAATTATTTATAAAGGTGACAAAGTAAGTTACAACCATACCTCCTGGTACCAAGTCTGTCCCTAGTGTTGTTTCAGAAAGCAACAAAAGACTGAAAAAAAAGTTTCTTATTAAGAAAGCATGAAGGAACAGTGATGCCTGTTCAGTTAAGGGACCGAAGCTATTGCTGGCACCAAGTCAGATCACTGAAGAACTGAAAGGAAATCCAAATCATACCCTTGTGGTAGGTAGAAGCACTGACTATTACCAGCTAAATTCAGAAAACCATTTGCCACAGCTTCTGTTTTAGTGGTCGTTATGGTACTAGCTAACTGCTCCACAGCGAGATCTCTGTGTGCTCCACAGCGTTCCCCCAGCCATACAGAACTCACTAAGTTTAGATGTTAACAAGTTATCTTGCACAAACATAAAACCCCCAACACTTCATATACACACTTTATATAAAAACCCGCTGTGTCACATCCTATTAAAGTGAGGAAAACATGCGGGTGTCCTTACCTCCTCCCGTGCACGGCACCACGGGAACATCACGTTATGGTAGGAGCCAAAAATCCCAACTCTTTGAAAAATGCCAGAGCAGCCAGATAAACAGTTAAGGACAAGACTACCCCAAACCTGGGAAATAGGACCCTCCTTCACCAGTGGAAGTTTAATGGATGTTACCAGGGCAACACAGGCAATCAAAACTCCATTTACCCATCATGTCTTCCTCCTTAAACAAACCTACTTGTATTTCTTGGTTTTGCGGTTTCCACTCACCCCACGGCTGAGACTCGATGAGTTTAAGCTGTATGCGAGCAGCAGCCTCATGATTCTCTCCAATTTCCCGACACATACTGAAGCAAAGGGCTATCATGTTGTGCTTCTCACTGTCCCCTGGGCGACAACGCTTGATGTAATCCAGCAGAGCTGTCTTCAATGTCCCGCTCTGCTCAGACGGAGGAATATCAGATCAGGATCTGAAGACCTTTTTTTTATTCACGTTTTAGTACCCACAAGCAAATCTGTTCCGGTACAATTTTCCAAAAAGCAATCATTATACTCTTTGAGGTTTCTCTATACTATTTTAAAACATAATGGCAATGTTATATTTGGGCTTAACTACATTATGTCAGGTAAGAAAATCCAGCACCTATGCATTAACTTGTTTACACACAAATGTCAGAACTGACATTTATGACTTTATTTATGTTACAAGAAAGCTATAAATATTTATGATTTTTAAAGACCCATGAAGCTTTAACTGGAAGTAAAACCAAAGCAAGACATGAAAACTCTAAGTGCCATTTCCAAGCTTGAAGTTTCAATGCTGCTCTCGTTATAGCACTGAACCAATTAGAAAAAACCTGTTAAACTAAAACCAGAATAAAACGCAGGATTAACTGATTACTATGAAACTTGACTAACTCTTCCTACACTCCAGTAACTAAAATCCCCAGATCATTCCCCCTTGTTGTGTAAGTATCAGTTTCTGATGTAGCCACACAGTTCTCTGAAAGTTGTCTCCCCTTTATCCCCTTCCACCTACTGGATCTAATTTCTTTCTCATGAGCACTTCAAAGTAGTGTTTCTCATGCAGCAGTTCAAATATGTAGGTCATTTCATTGTATCTGCCAATTCCAGTGAGAAGACGAACCTGTGGAAATAACAGTGTAAGTATGAAGCTCAAAGTAAAGCAGCAAAACCCTCTCTCCCAAAGCAGGCGGTGCGGTGGTGGGGAGAGGGCTGCGAGGCCGGAGCGCTGCCTGTGCCAGCTGACGCGGCCACAGGGCACGGGGCGTCGCATCAGGCAGGCGGATGCCCCCTTACACCCGCGGAGGTTTTATTTTTAAACCAACCTACTGCATCTTTTTTACTGTGAGGTGAAAGGACATCATTTTACCAAATAAAAATATGCAGTGAACCTTTTAGCAGTGACACCATTATCTTGGGGATGTCTCAGACCCCAGGAGGCCTTTCAAGGCAGGACCTGAAGACGCACGACAGCCCAGTAATGCAAATCATCACACTTCACCAGGAGTTGATTTACTTTGATATTCCTGTTCTGATTTACTACACTGTTGCCACCTCACCATTCCACTACCTCCACCTCTGTCCTTCCAGGGAAGTCTTCTAAGAGCTTCTGTGACATAAAAATCCCCACCTGCACACACCAGACCAAACACTCACCGTGAGCTTCTAGGGACAGGCAGGACAAGACCAGTAAAGCAGAGGTGAAAGCCTGTACTCCCTTCCATCGCCCACCTACTCCCCGTGCTCCGCTCACGAGCAAAGTTATTTGCCAACGTGTACATGGAAACCATCATACAGCATCTGGATAAACACATACGGCATCACAGACACGTACCACGAGTCCGTACTCTTCATTAGGCGCCAAATGTTCATCTGTGAGAAGCCGCGCTGCTTGGAGGACTCTAGTGATTCCTTCCATGTGGCAAGTCAAACTAAAGCAATTATGGGCCAAAATCAGCAATTCTGTAACTGAAGAACAGAACAGCTCAGGTATTTCAGTTAATAAGCTGAGGAAGTTAATTATCATGCTTCTCTCTCCAAAAGCGATGCCCTCTCTGCAGAGAACACACAACTTTTCCAGCTACAAACAGCAGAAACGGATTAGGAAGTTGAGCTGTTACGGTTCTGTCCTATGCAATTTTAAGAAGTAACAGTTTCTGTAACAGCATGCATTCAGTCTGGCTTCTCAATCTGTGGGAAAGTCTGGGGTTTTTGGATCATTTTCCGAAATGTTATCTTATTCCACACACAAAACTTACAACCTCCTCCACCAAAAGACTGACAAAGGTATAATAATATATCAGCGCCCCACTGTTACCAGTCCGCTCTGCATTTGAAAAAGGAAGGCCACAAGTTCTGCACCTGGGTTTGAAAAATCGCTCGTAAATTCCATACACAAATCAATGAGTTAAACCAGCACCCCATAGCATATTCCGTTTTCCGTGGAAGGCCTGATCTGATATGGGAAAGCAATCGTGACACAGTGGAGCCCCAGACTCCTTATGAGACACAACAGCACCATGCCATTCACTTCCGAGAAGAAGCGGTACTATATGAACTGCTACACAACAGACTTAAAAATGCAGATTTTGAAAAGAACACATATACAACATATTTTGAAAGAAACCAATTCTACCTCTACCTGTAAAAAGACACTCTAGCAGAGACTGCATTCAAAGACATCCTCCGGCACAATCTGGTATTCCCAACATTGCTTCCTCAGAGTCCTTTCCTTACTTTAGTCAGCCATACGTGGAAATACTAAGATTCACCCATGTATTATTTACCAGACAAAATACGGGGTAAGTTAAGATCTGACAACAGGACAAATGTGTTAGGGACCTAAAGATTACACGGAACATGATATTTTTAATGACTTATTTTCTCACAAATGTTTTCCAAATTTCCAGTATTATAGCTGGACTCCAACGGAACAGTTTCAGCATTAACTTCAGACATGCTTTTGCTTTTGCTTCTGCAGAACGTGTTCTAAAAGATGCTCTTTCCTCACCACTCTGGATAAAACAGCATTGGGAGTTCTGCCCATGTTAATACTCATGAGACAACTCACACTAAAATCTTACCCTAATTCGTTTTCCTCGGAGATAAACTGCCCATAGTAAATATTTTTTAAAAAGTCAAAAGAAATAAGTAAATAATCTCATTTTGCCACTGATCATTAGCAGTGGCAAAACAGTACCGAAGTACCTTGGCTACGTTTTATAAACTCAACGACAACATCTCCAAGGCATATAAAGCTGCAAAGTGGAAAATGGACTTTAGTAACAAAAAATCTAGAAAGTTAGTTTAACAAATGGATAAATAAAGCGATTTCTAATTGTGATTAATACAAAGAAAGTCACAATACCCTCCTCCTGCAACACAGAACTACAGAAGTTCAGGTAACTCACTGACTGCATTTCCCAGCTGTTGGCACAAAAAAAATCTGTATTTTGTTTGGAAAGTAAACTTAAGTAAACTTAAGCAGTGTGCTTATTTACTGTGCATATACTCAGATCTAGTAATTTAATATCAAATTTCAGATCAGTAGTAGATGCTTCCATCAGCATTGCTTTTATTCTTTGTGGTGTGATTTTAAACCACATAATGCCATATTTAGTAATGCGTTAGTTACATCAAGTATTATTTGCCTTTTACTTACTGCATGCCAGTTCCCCACGTGGTACAGAGGAAATTTTGTCCAGTAACTTCATGCCAACCAAGGTGTGATCCTGGCACAGCTTAGCAAGCTGTAGGAATGCCTGACTCTCAGCTGCAGGGTTCAAAACCTGTTTCTGTCCTGTGTCCACAGAGAGAGAGAGAGAGTTATGTCATAAGTGCAAACTGTTCAGGAGAGATTAGCTACATTAATAGAAAAAACCCCAAACAAACCGATATAACTTCATCCAGACTGACTCAGGACTTGGAACTACAATTCTAAAGACACATTTGACCTTACTGCTTAGATTTAACAATCAGATACTACTTCTTTGCCAGATCAATCCAATGAAATCCTACTGTAACTACACCTATAATTTCACAAATCCAGTGGGCTGCTGCTGCTGAAAAAAATAACCTTTTCCTCTTCCTTACACCAGACAGTTCTAACCCATCCCTCGCAGTGGCGCTGATTCATACTCTTCCATGAACCGATTCAACTCATGAACTCAACAGAAAACTTCTTTTCTGGATTTGTTTTCTGCTAGGTTAGTAAGTTGACTCTTCTGAAGGAGGTGCACCAAATCACCTGAGCTAACCGCGTGAACTGGTGCGAGGGGAGCAGCAAGAGCGACGGGTAGCAGAGGGGAAGACAGCAGCAGCAGAGAGCACACCTGGACTCACGAATCTCCATCCGATGGCTCACTGTTTCTCATGGAACTTTGTGGTTAATATTGTGGCAAAGTAGAAGTTACTCAAATAGAAAAGTCCCCCAGATAAATTCCTGCTGTTTTGAGGAACACCCCTCAGTTCACAAAGTCAAAAAAAAGGGGAAAATCTTTTGCCTACACCTTTCATAATGAAATGAACATGAGTCTTTCCAAGTCTGATGATGTGGGGCTGCGAAGATCATGATTAAAAAACTTAACCCCNGGGAAAACCTTTTGGCCACACTTTTCACAAAGAAATGAACATGAGTCTTTCCAAGTTCGATGATGTGGGGCTGCGAAGATCATGATTAAAAAACTTAACCCCCTTTTTTTAAAACCGTTAAATTTACATCCATAAAAAATAAAACCTTAAATACTGCAACACCACACTGGACACAAAAATAACTAAAATTAAACATTTGTATAAAACCTTACACAAGGTGTGCAAGGTTTACAAACCTTATACAAGAGCTGCTCGAACATTGCTATCATTAGCACTCAAATATCTCGACAGCAAGGACTGTCAGATACTGTTTCTCAGATACAGAAATACCACACTTACAAACCAAAAATGGTAAAACACGAGATCAAGCCTCCTTACTACCTTTCCCTTCTGAAGACGCCAATAATTCCTGCTTGATTTCTTCAGCCACTAGCTCTGCCACAGTTTCAGGCTGAAGACCCTGTGTGGTGATGAAAGCTTGAGCTTTCCTGCATCTGTCCGGCTGATGGGACGACAGAATTGCTCGAAGCACTTTTTCAGGGTCGTGGGCTGACATTTCACTGTAGGAGCAGTTCAATTCCTAAGAAAGACACATACACTTAGAAGATTCTACGCAGCAAAAATTCCAGCCCAGAACATACAATGACTTGCAGTACACCTTCGTAATGATGAGCTGATGTAAGAGGGGAGTGCTGGAGAAGCAGACAAAACTCAGTTTCAAAAAATGCAAACATAATTTGTCTTTATATCAGTTAATAGTGCCTTCATCTGTTTATCTTCAGTATTAATGTTCTCCAAATCAGGATGGCATGTAAGTACTTTGTATTTGAAGTCTAATACTCACAGAGCTGTTGCCATGGACAAAGACGCTTTCCTGAACCTTAACACTTAAAATACCTAGAGGAAAGACAGGAATATCTCTTCCCAAATGAAGAACTGTGTTTTACTGCCTAAGTTTTACTTATGAGGTTCCTTTTCCTCTTCTCTCACAAACTCTCAGTGAAAAAGATATACTAGTTTTTGCATTTGCTATATTTGGAAGAGGAGTTGGTGAGAGTCTATAAATACTCTGCTGTTAACATACTCCAAATTTACAAATTTACAAATTAATTGAAAAATGTAACTCAAACACAATGACCAACTCAATTCAGAAGCACGGACATCCAGCTTCAGGCAAGAAGTATACGGATGGTATAAAAGGGAACAAGCCAGTCATACGACTACTTCTTAGCAGCTCAAACCTAAAGTACCCCGAATATTCAAAGCATGAAAAATTCTGTAGGAAAATCTAAGAACCTCTGTGATAAAGACAACACTAACATTTTCAGCACGCACGCTGCTGTTTTTATTCAGAAAAAAACTAATGCTACATTCCAAAAAGAGGGACCAAATACCATGGAAGGGGGTTCTGTGCCCTGAAAGTGGTGTTCAGCAGCGCCCTCTGGAGAAGCAGCAGAGGTGGGCTGTCATGAAGGTCAAGGAGCAGAAGGGCAGCAACAACAATTGCCAGCGTCTCCTATCACTGTCTGGGTCAAACCACTTGGAACCTATTAGCCACTCCTCTGAGCAGCCTCTGGGTGAAGAGCTGCCTCTGTGTGGAGCCCGCGGAGCACTTCTGTGCTAAAACTTCTAAGGCAGCTGCTATCTCTTTGTCTGCCTCTGGGTCGGTGTTGATTATGAAGGCATCCCACAACAAAGGCTTAAAGCAAAGTGCTGGATGAACAATACATGCTGGAAAGATTATAAAAAAGGCACATCAAAGAGACATAGGCTGAAATGTCTCTTAGTGGAGTCAGAGGTAGGGGCCCGGGGAGGCTGGGAGTTGAGTTCATCTCAACACTTCATGCCTAGGAAGCATCTGGCCATTTTCCCACACAAAGGCTTGGTAATTTCACCCTCTGAAGCTTGTTTCAGGCACCTGATGAGTACCTTCACCACTCTTTATCCTTTTCACCGTAAACTTCTACAGCACAGCTTGATACAAACCACTTGTTTCTTCAATAATGTTACTAGACACATACCTTAGAAAGTTCATATAAACAGAGAACCTGTCTGCAGTAGTTCCTCCCATGGACACATTCATCTATGAGCGCCTTCAGACTGGTAACAACCTCATCATCTGGAGGTGGAGCCACAATGTGTGCCCAGTCTTCTAAGCTTGATGCTGGAAACAAAATACTATAAATTCCTTTCTCATAAAGACAGGTAACACCAACAAGCCTTATACTTGGAGCAAGACTCCAGAAATCTGTAGCAAATACATAATATTTTCTCAGTCTTTGAAAACTGAACTCTTGATACCTTGGGTTTTTTGTTTGTTTGGGCTTTTTTTTTAAGTTTTAGGATACAAACAATATGACAGAACACAAATGAGCCAAAATATCCACAACAATATCTCAGATGCAAAATTCCGAAGCATCAGACAACATAAGGGTTCAGCAGTCTTTCTGGTGGCTTAGGCTTCATTTACTCATTTCTATTCCTATTAAGCTTTACAAATATTCATATTAGAAAGTAATGTTCCAACTGACAGCTTTCTCATTCAGGCTTCATAAATATGCACAGAGTGCTTTATATATAAACATTATCAGCCTTAGCCTTGCTATTAATAAGAAACACTAAACCCTTTATAATGTACAAAGAATTCAGAGAAATATATTAATTAAAGTATTTCCCTATTTCAGCTCTATAAACATACTCAAGATTTACTAGAGCGTGTACTTCAAAAGCAGGAACATAGATGAAATTCAGTGCTACTTTACCTGAACAGAATTGTGGACTACAAAAAATAAACAGTTAAGAGACTATAGAAACTGTATACAGAAACACCCTGCCTGAAGCACATACAAGCAATGCATATTACAAGGCTTCAAATTCCTTTCACTAGAGGATTTATGAACCAAGGAGATAACCCACTGTCACGAAGACCTTATTTCCTCCAGAAATATTGGGGGAAAAGAGGAAGAATCCAGTAACAAAAGAGAAAGAATACAGTAGAACCCCAACAATGGTATTAACTGGTTAGTGTTATTTACCGCTTGGGACTCTGCTTTGCTGAGATGCGCTGCTTTCAGATGTCTTCTCTCTTGCTACAAGAAGAGTCTGAATATCTGTGTGTAATTTGTCTAGATCAGCCTCCCCTGAAGCCAGAGCTCTGCAATGTAATACCAGTGAAACGTCTCTGTTGTAGAAATGGAAATACTGACAAACACGGCTGGCTTCATGCACACTTCCTTCATCCAGAAGGCATCCGATCAGAAACTTGAGTGATTCCTCCTCATCGTTAGTCAAGGTCTGTTGAGACTCTCTGCATGCAAGACCCTCTAGTTTTAAGTACTTTGGTGTGTTCAGAGCTGGTAGCTTTGAAAAAGAAAACTCCTTAGCTAAGTTATCAAAGGTAAGATCCCTGTTCACGACAACCTGGGAGGAAAATCTCAACTTGCCCGACTCCTCATCTGTGGATAACATTTGTCGTGCAATGCGACAAATCCAGATCTGCTTTTCTATTTCTTCTAACTTGTGGAGTGATGACGAGTCATTCTTGGCTAGCCAATGGCCAGCTAGGGTCAGCAACAAATGTCTCTCCATAATGCTGTTTATCTTCTCATGAGCTAAAGATTCACATACTGTGTTTGCCTGATTGAAAAAGAAATCAGATGCCGCTTTGCTGGAGATTGAATTTTTCATGAAGTTGTCATTACATTTTTTCCAGAATTCAATTCTTGTCTGGTTTTGATGCCATTGTCCAGTATCTCTTAAACGATGTAGATCTCTTAGAACCTGCAAAATTCACAGAGGTTTTAAACTATCTTTCCAAAAAAGAAGTATCACACTAGATGGCCAGAACACTGAAAAACTGAATTTAGATTGTGTCCCCATATGCAACAAATCCATCTATTTTTCTCACCAAATAAAACTGATTGTATAGCAAGTAAAAATAGTACGAGAATAAGGAAAGCTAGACTGTCCTTTTCAGCTCAGCTCTTACAGTCAACTTGTCTGGTGTACTTGCATTTAAAATAAAAAGCGATTTGAAGAAAAATTTGTGTTTCAGGAAGACTGAGAAGTAACATTCTCAATAGTGCCAGTAACAGGAGTATTAAGAGGTGAATATCATTATTTAACTATACTGTACCTCTTGGGTAACTACATTGTCCACGGGCAGTTCGGCTAGTGCTGCGACCTCCCGAGCCAGTGAGAACATTCCTTTCTCTTGTAGCTGCTCCAGAATTGAGCTGCACTCACTCTGAAATGTCTCCATACTGTAACTGGTTAGGATGGAGCGATTAATTGATATGGAGGAATCCTTCAGGGTCTCACTGAGTGCACAGAGTTTCTTCACGTAAGGGCCTGTTTTCAAAGAGTATAAACAATTAAAGGCAGCTGGTTTTTAAACCTGAGGAAATTCTGCTACTTCTTTCAGCATGTAACCCTGCCAGAGAAGGAGCACAGATTTTACACTCTAAAACTTTCATGGGACTGAAAATAAGCTCTAGATCCATAACTAAAATACTTTGTAGACAATCTGTGCACTCCTCATCAACACTTGCACGTAATCATTCTCCCAAACAGACTTACCCACACAATTACATTTTCACCACTGCAATTCACCATAAGGACCAACTCTGGTTATATAAATTCTTATACAAAAATAAAACAGTGTGAATACTCTTAAAGGTAACATTTTCAGTCACTCCAAAAACATTGTATGTGGTCTTTACATTAAAGCAGTAACATCATCTAACAGAGGAAGCTGTATTTACCATCGAGTAGAAGATTATCTGCTGCAGCAAACAGCTGTAAGAGCTTTCCTAATTCATATTCCGTTTTACATTGCTGCATCATCAATTCAAGAAGAAACAATGTCTGTGATTCCAACCATTGCAAAGGTAATTCTGAAGTTGCTGGTTCATCTTCAGTTTTAAGCTGTGTAGATAAAGATTTTCAAGGTTTGGGTTTTGTTTTTTTTTTTTCAAATATAAAGAAACAAGTGCCATTCCCAAGGGGGCACTGATCCATCTCTGATGTATGTTTGACTTTGATCTCAAAGTAGTAAGTTTTATGACAGGGTGACCTTACTCCCGATAATCATGGAAGAGATAAAAGATGTAAGAAGGATCAGAAACAGATAGATAAAATAAATTGCTAGATTAACAGCTCTTGTTATACAGCTGTCTGCTTTATAAGTGAGCGGTGCATAGGAAAGGAAACTGATTTAGCCTTAGCTTGAATTGCAGGAAGGAAAACCACTAATGACATGGAATGTGAGTTACCAAGATATGCAGGGAACTAGAAAATTGTGATGGAAAGAACTGAAATAATTTGTGAAAACATGTATGTGACAAAGAAAGAACACTGCATGAAAACACTTTGGTTCTCTTAAAACCAACTGCTAAATCAGTGTTTCAATCTAAGAGTGTAATGCAGTTCACTGGGTCATTTTCAAAGAAAAGTCTACGCAATTTCTGACAACTGCCAAAACTAAAGCAATATCACAAACTTCTTCAGAAACTTTGAAACATATTCAAAAAAAGTTGTCTTTCTTAAATAGCTATTCCCTGTAAGTCACTGGTTTATCAGCTCAGTATTGACTTGCCCTGGTCAATACAGAATAGAGAATATCCCACACTTACTCACCACAAATAATTCAATTTACCGACAGTAGTCCTACTTGAGTCAATGCCAACCTTCAAACAGTAAACTGCTCACACAAGGAGGATGACATTGTTATTTCAATCTGCCCATATCAACTTAAAACAAAATGATTTAGAAAAATGTATTGCCGGTTTTGAATTGTCAAAAACATTTTTCCATCAACTGCCAGCATCTGCTGAAACCTGCTGCTTCACAAATTAGCCCCTAGATCACTTTAAGCGTACCCTTTTTCATTATTTTCATACATGACATTAGATGCCTATCCCATTCTAATAACAGACGACCTAGGCAAAGACATTTTGAGAAAATTATTTTGCTTACTTTTGTGAGACTTTCCTGAAACTTGTCCAGTTTGATTTTAGCTTCACTGTATTTTTTACAGTTCATACATAGTTCATACATCTCCAGTATATACAGTAAAGGGGAATCCTTTAAGACAAAAAAATAGGTTATAATTCTTTCCTAAAAGTACCTCAATAAGTGTAGAGTTTGTCTTCCTCAGTACTAGAACAATAAAGTTCTCATTTATTAAAATTGCATTGATATATGATCTTGACATTCATAATAGTTGGAAGAACTTCCATTCAAAGATTTTCTTACCTGATTGGGACTTTCAGTGCATTACACCCAGGTTATCCAGGCCACAAGCAGCAAGACAGAAGGAGAATCCATAGGCCATCTCCTCTCCAAGATGATTTGAGATACACTCAAGTATACCACTAAGAAGACATTATCTTACCTTTAAAAAGAGCTGGAAGCCATGTAGAAGTGTTTTACTTTTTTGCTTTCTTAAAAAGACTTTCCAGATACATGATAGGTCATGAAGATCCCACTCGTGATTTTCTGCTGAGCTTTGAATATGGTTTGTTGCTTCAGCTCTGGTAGCATCATCCACAGTAGTAATTATCCAAACACAGAGACAGTGAATAATGTTTGCATCCTGTCAAATGACAAAAATGATTGTTTTATAATAACCAGAGATAAACACCACCTCATTAGATATCACTTGGCCGAATGTGCCATACTATTCACAATGACTAAAAAAGCTGAGAAAAAGATTTGATGAATGCAAGCTACATATCTACCATTTCACATGATTGTGCACAACCGTCACTTTTTTATTACTTATTCCTCTAAAAGGTAAGTAACTTCATCAATACTCACTTGGAAACATGCTGCTAAAACACTCAGAATGGGAGCATGTTCTCTCAATCCTTCAGTCAAAAGGTAACATGAAGGGTTGGAGTTCCCCTGACACTGAAAAAGGATTTGAAAAAGACTGTCTGCGTATTTGCTCTTGAGCACGCTGGCAGTACTGTTTTCAGGACTCCCCGTATCAGCACACAAAAACGGTAACTTCTCCAACGCCAACATCAAGTGATCTTGTATAACGGGAGTGAAATCTTGAAGGATAGAAATGACCTAGGAAAACGGAACCAAAACAGTGAGATCCAAAGAGAATGAGGGGGAAGGACTGAAGCATTTAAATACACAAAAAAGACAAAGAAAACATTCTTCAAATTTGATTTTTTAGAACATTTTTTGAGACCTAGAGAGGAAAAAGCATTCTGTAGGTGTGAATTGTTCTAAGAAAACATCAAAGCTCACCCCTCTACAGGAAGCTAAAGTGCCTCTTAGAGACACTCATTGTTGGCATATCTCTCATACTGCCAAGAGCATATCATGAAAAGCAGCTAGTTAGTTGCTGTTGTGTAATTACATATTTTTCTTCTCAGGACAACAACAAAGAGATCCAAGTTAAAATCCTAGGCCTGCTAAGTATCATCTTACCTGGATTTTTCCAGTTAGCTTCCTCACATTACTTTTCCCAAATTGCTTTTAATTTTTACATATTGGTAATATGTTATTAATTTTTAAATTACATTCAAAACAAAAAAAAAGGAAGATGTAGATTCTCAAAAGCTTAAGTATATTTACACAAAAATCAATGTAAGTTTTGAAAGGAAAGATGAGTGGCTTTATTAAAATTTACATTGAACATATTGTAACTCTCCGATAAAAAACCACTAAATAAATGATTTTAAAAAACAAACTTACAAACAGTATGTCATCATTTTAACTAAATTAAAAATGAAAATTAAGTCCCTTCTTGGCAAATACTTTTGTGTCCAATTCACTTCAAAGAGACACTCAAATCGCTCCTCTCTGAAATTTGTTTTCTCCACTACTGATTAATAACACCACATAAGATTTTTCAAACAGGGATTTTTTTCCCTAATCTTCCCCTTTAACAGTTAGTTTTCAAGCTTTTAGAAGCATATTATTGTATCTGCTGAAAAGTCAGCTCCCTCCAGAGTCAATTTCCTTTGTCTTGTGTTAGCTTTTCACATACCAAGAGGGAAAGAAAAGTAGAAAAGTTGGGAAATCTGGCTGTAAAAGAAGGGATATCACAATCGGAGGATATCGAGCAACCTGAGACAACTTCTAACTTCTTGGAAACTGAAGAGGCTTCAATTTTATGTTGTCTCCACACTGTGATATTCTCTTGTTAAAAGAATCTACTTTTTCCCTTCCTTTTTTTTTTTTTTTTTTAATATCACAAAGAACATTCTTGATAAACTCTATCTTCATTTAGAATCATACACAGACAGCTCACCTCATCTGGCTGGTAGCTGTACAGCTGGGTCTGGATGATGAACTGCAGCCAGTCGTTGGATTTGGCACATTCCTTTAGGTAAGATGTACTCAGTCCAATATTATGCAGTTTACAGAACTGCATTACCAAAGACCACTGCCTTCTAGAGTCACTAGACGTCCTGCATGGAATTTAACAGCTTCAGCTGTAATAAACTGGTATTTATACCAGATGCTAACAATGTACAAACTCATCATGTAGCCTGAGATCCATTGCCTGAAAATGGCAACACCCGCACTTCCATTGACTTCGCAAGAGATTAGGTCACATTCTACTGTGGGAGCTTCCATACGACACCCTGGGGATATTCCCACCTGCCAAGGCAGGCACATCATCCTATCTTGACAGCATAGGCTTTGAAAAGAAGTCAACAACCTTCCCTCCTAAGCGTGCTGCAAGAGCTCTGTGGAACAGTGAGTCTAACACACTGACTGCACCTCCTCATTCTTGCCAATATACATCTATGACCTCTACTAGTTGAAATACCACGAGCACATTCTAAATTCAAATATTGTTGTTCAGTTTACTGCAACAAAACACACAGAGATCACTTTAATATTATCTGAATATACAAACAGTAAAATTCAGTGCTCAATCTCAATTTGCCAGCATAATCCTTTAAATCATATTCTACTCACTTCTTTATTCCTTGATGCTCAACTGCATCCCAAAAGGCCTCTTCTAAGGAGATAAGAACTGCTGCTGCTGCTGCTTTTTCACCATCAGCCAATTTTGTTAGCTTTTCAACTGTTTAAAAGAACATATTACTATTTCCAAGATACTATTGGGGATTAGAGTAAGGGTAATATTTTCAAAAGTACCGGAATCAATCAGAAGAACAAATCCTGTTAATGTAAATGTGTCAATAACTATGCCNCTTCCAAGATACTATTTGGGATTAGAGTAAGGGTAATATTTTCAAAAGTACCAGAATCAATAAGAAGAACAAATCCTGTTAATGTAAATGTGTCAATAACTATGCCAAGTTTGGCACCAAAGTGGTTACATGATTTTTGAAAAAACAATTTCAACTTTCAAATCACATAACATCTTTTTAACATAAGTTCTACCTGCAGTTTTAAATAACATATATGCTTTTAGAATGATCAGGAAAATATAAATAAATGCCAGCAGTTTCCTAGTTGGGACAAAGAGACACCTGTGGACCTACAGTTAGAAATTCAACTTTCTAAAGTTATTCCTAGGATAAATTTAATTTCCTTATAGCTTTGAACATCTGATTTCAGTGAAGTTGTAAGACAGTTTTCAAGTACGAAAAAGAGATTTGGTAATGTCCCTTTGTTCAATCCTCCAGTTATATTATTACAATATTAGGCTGAACCTTACTAAATATTACACTGAGCCTTAAGGCTGTTCGACAGCGTCTATTAGACACTCCCACAATTCTGGCTGCATGTCATATTATAGTCTTCCTGCTTTATTTGGTATGCCAGGTTCAAAATGCACCTTCAAATTAGTAAGAAGCAGGAATAAAAGAAGAGCAAAATGCTCAGCTCTTCAAAGGAAAGGATGCTTTTACCGCATCCCTGAGAAGTTACACACCATCTTTCAATCCATCTCTGGTTCTCTTCCCAGCAAACAAAAGACACCCTTACCCAAAGATTCTTTTATTTGATTGTGCTGAGATTCTTCATTTCTAGTTCTGTAACTGAAAATCATGTTTGCAACTTTAATATCGACTCTGAGTTTGAGGCTGTCGAGACCAAGCAACTCCAGAAAACACACACAGGCTGCTCCTACTGAAGGGATGCTGAAGAAAGAAAGAGCTAAAATATAGGCTTCCTTTCCTGCTTGCTGAATCCTGAAACAAAAAGAACACCAGTTAATACAGATGATTTTTTACCAATTTTCAAACATAAATATTCCCCATGTAAACAAGTACCTACTAGGATTACCAAACTGAGACTTTCTTAGCATGCAAGATGTTTACAAACCAAAAGTTTCCTATTTATAAAAAAATGTAGGTATGAGAATAAAGCCTCACACATGGTAAGCACAGAGTTTGCAGTTTAATAAACTTTAACAAAAACTAAAGCCAATGCATTTGAGATTACAATTAATAAAAAAAGACACCCTGTCAGCAGTTTTAGTGCAAAAAGTCCCATCGCAGAGTTTACAATCCAGGCACTGCAGCATCAAGAATCTGAAACTGATTTGCAGACTGCACTAAGCAAAAAAGGTGCCCTAAAGGGTTCTGCAGTGGCTGGTTCGTGGGTTCTCTGAAATTCTCCCAGAGCAGTAACTGAAAGAATTATGCATGCACGACTGCCTTTTCTAAGTACTTCAGTCTACATTAAGGTACGTTTTCCTTTTTGCCCAAATCTTAGCTGTTTATACAAGAGAAACTGATTTGGATAGACATGATGAAAAGAAACATACAGTGACTAACACACAAGACATTCTAGAAACAAGCAGTGATTTGTTGTGATGTAACTCCTACTAATTTTGAATATACTTAATAGTAAATTTAATATATTCAAGCAGTATGTGTAATTTGACTGTATCCTTTTGAACACATGATTTTGAAGCTTCAGCTAGAAAAATTAATTCCTTCAATCTCCAGTATGTTATTTGTCTTATTAATTCAACTGAAGAAGTGTCATCCTTTTAGGAAATGTCAAAGACAAGGGGCATCTATTTTCTAAAAAGTGATCTAGAGGTTCAGGTCCCTGGAAGAAAAGCCTACCTGTGTTTGATACGACTGGAACATTTTCCATTCCTTGCTTTCACTGTGTAGGTTTTATTTAGGTAATTCAAAATAAAGCTNTTTATTTAGATAATTCAAAATAAAGCTCACCTTCTTTGAGGTGATACTTGATTTCTATCCTACTCGATGCTAGACTGAATAGATTCCTAGGACACCTAAAATTTCAAGTGACGCAATGCACATCACTTGTTTGCTGTTGGGGAGGATTAATGTTACTCCATGTGCTANGTAATTCAAAATAAAGCTTACCTTCTTTGAGGTGATATTTGATTTCTATCCTACTCGATGTTAGACTGAATAGATTCCTAGGACACCTAAAATTTCAAGTGACACAATGCACACCACTTGTTTGCTGTTGGGGAGGATTAATGTTACTCCATGTGCTAGATTATTACTTGAGCAACCTGGTCCAGTGGGAGGTGTCCCTGCCCACAGGAGGGGGTGGAACTAGATGATCTTTAAGGTCCCTTCCAACCCAAACCATTCTATGATTCAAAAGAACGATTCAACTGTCATTTTTGAGAAGACTTACAACTGTTTGGGGGATTTGCTCTTTACTAACTGCTGGACCAAAAATGTACCAAAAGCAAATGATGGACGTCCATGGTGCAAATAGTACAAAAAATCCAGTCGTTCCATTATAGCGTATTTGTTCACCAGTTCAGGGGATGAAAAATGAGGAAAGTCACTTGATGCATCTAGAAAGAATATCATCATTATTA
>RSEF01000010.1:21733680-21755010 GCA_003993805.1 Himantopus leucocephalus | reverse complement strand
AGGGAAAGAACATGCTTAAGTATTTTGCTAAACTGTGATCTTAGCAAAGTTAACACTTTCCTAATAATGAATAATTCATAGCATTTCTTTCAACTCTCAGTTTCTCTCATACCACAGATCTGAAGTAATCCATGAGACACTATCCTTTACTTCTAAATTTCAATTTCCCTTAGACAATTAAAAAATTTTAATTTTTTTAATACTAAACAACCTGCCCACTGAACACTGCAAGAATATAATTTCTCTGACATTCCAGGACTGCTGAAGTTAAATACTACAGATGTCTCTACATGTCTGGGGGAGCAGGGAGAAGCCAGACTCACAGATACCACTTTTAAAAACTGTTCAGAATGAAGCTATAAACATTAGCTCCAAATCAAGGATTCCAAGGAAACAACATATGGTCCCCACCCTCCGGGCTTTAGCTGCAAACAAGCTTCTCTTGGTTTACTTCTGTTCTGCCAAAAAGCACTACAGAGAAGCATTTTGTGTACCTGAACAAGATGGTAGAGAGAGATGTCAGGGGGCAAAACTCCATGAGAAGTACACGGGGGAAAGAGAGCAGCTTTGAGTTTGGGGTAAGGAGTCAATGCCATTTTTAAGAGCTGTGGATCAACCTTTTTTAGAGGTTTTTCCATATCTTCATTCTGAAGAACCTACATTGCAAGGAAGCAAAAATATTTAATTAGGAAGAAGAAACTGCATTAAGATAATAACAAAATAACCTTTGAATGCATCAAACAAACTACCTCACGGGAATTTGATGTATGTTGACAACACAGACAGTGTTCTAAGTTATAATAGGCATATCCTACAGGCATATCCTATAGACTTATCTTCAACAGTACCTGGTGTTTTAGGTTACTGTGCTATGTATCAAAAAGCTATCTGTATTAATAAATTCTGTTCCACCATGTGGTTCACCAAGCACTTTTCTTTTGGAAGTATAATTGTTTATAATGTGCTTTATGATTTCTGTATCACAATGCAACTGGTTAACAACGTAACCAGCAAGCTGAAGTTTTTGATATGTGCCTAGATTTTCAGCCTTTAAAAATAAAAATATGGAAGCTGACTAAAACCTACTCAGACCCAAGCAGAAGAGTAGTTCAGTTGCCCATTGCTTCATTTACTTAAAAATTACAAATGACTACAAAAGGGGGTAGTCGTCTAACAAATACAGGAACACCACTTTAAAAGTTTATTGAAAATATTTCTGCAAACGAAAACTATTTGAGGAGCACAAGTGCCTAGAAACACTCTCAGCTGTAACTGTTATGAAGGAGTTAAATACTCCAACTCAGAGCCACTGTGCCTTGCTATTTCTAAACCATGTAACCTCAAACCGCTCTACTCGCTTCATTTGGTCAACTAACACTGAAACACGGAACACCAAAACCAGATTTTTAGATGAGAAGAAATTATATGATGGCATTAATATATTTATTTTTATTAACTTATTCCTTTGAATTTTCAACACCACGTGAGAACTTCTCCAAAAGCTAATCAATAATTTTTTGCAATACCTGATCAATACCTCCAGGTGCATACATGGTAGTAGCAAGTGCTAATAGCGTACGTCCTTCCAGCAGCATGCTGCTCACACTGGCTTGATTACTAGGAATCAAGATCTGAGCATTTGCTAGACTAGCTTGAAAAATCATCTTTGGATCTTAAAAGAAAAAAAGTAAGATTTAATTTCATGCAAAACCAATATTAAATTGTAAAATCATGTATTAAAACTGTTCTATGACTATGAAAAAAGTTGAAATTTCTATTTTTTGTTGTTAACAGTGATTTTCCTCAATTTACTTATAAATACAGATAAGCTGTTCTAAATTTTACCAAGCTTTCCCTGATTTCAAACCATGGTTTTACCTACACAAATTGATTTGGATTGAGTCCCACAGTTTAGAATTGTATTGATTCAATTCTTTATCCCATACTGATCACATTTTCTGAAAAAACTTCACTTGGGCTTATTTTTATCATTTGTTAATGTGTGACTCTACAAAAGATGAAATGTTTTTTAAAAAAGTAAAATGGGTTAAAGACAAATTCTACTTATTTTCAATGACAATAACAAAAAAAAGGCAAACACATAATCTAAGGAGGAGAGAAGTCAAAATGCACCACAAGAACTAGAGGAAGCTTTAATTTTAATAGTATATGCATTTTCTTATTAATTCTCCTTCTGTTCAACCTGCTGGGAACATAATCAAATTGGAGGTAATGATGACCATACACAAAATAATTCTCATGTATCTACAGCCTCCAAATCTTTATGTACAGTTTAAGTAGGAATTATAATTCACATTTTAGAGATGAGGAACTGATGCAGCACGTGTAAATGATTCGCCATGGTCAAAAAAAAGTTTGCAGCAGAGCAGAGAATTAAATGCAGCTGTGCCAAACACTCAGCTAGCATCATAAACATGGTACCACCTCTGGAGCGAGGCCAGCCTCCTACCTCGTGGATTACTGGCAACCCCACGACACTGCACAAGGAATTCAAACCAGGGATGCGCTTCATGCAATTCCTTGTCATCCAAAATAGGGCAATTTGAAGGAGTTAAACTGGAAATAAGATAAGTAGCAGCACAGTGAAAATACAGTATTTGTAACCATCCTCTGCCCCAATATAACACTGCAGTAAAATTTAACAGCATCTGACTTGGTGTTACAGTGACCTATTTCTTATGAAAGAGTCAACTCACATCACCCTTCTTTACAAGATGTACAGCTTTAGCTGATACAGCATCTCTGACAGTCCCCTCCTTTAAGATTATGTTTCTGTGCTTGCTTGCTTCCATAACTCAAAGTAATTGTTTCCAGACCTGACAACCCCAAACACTTTCCAAAGAAGGGACCTGATTCACAAATACCACTCGGCATAGTCTAAATATTTTATGCAAACTGAAATTGATTATACAAACAAAACAAAAAAGATTTGTTGGCTTTTCTCTGCTCTGCTTTTACCTTCTTAATAATTACACTGTTAGACTGGAAATTTTAATTGTAAAGTATTCATTAAGTGGGAAGTATTCATACAGTTTCAATACCTAATATTTCTTTCTCCTTCAAATCCCAACTAATCCGAATTTAGACAGAAATTAGCAATTTTTTATTTGTGAATGTATCAAGAATGAACTCATGCTCAAGTGAGAGAGTTTCTGAAGAACAAGTTGGTTTGGCTCATTAAGACTGTACTGCTTATAATATTATACTATTACAACTATAATAATTCCCTCTGATGAATGACACACAAATTAATCTTGACAAGACAACCCGAATAAAGCTTCAAAATACAGCATGAAACCTAACACACTGACCCACAGTTTTTCATTAAATGACACCGTTGTGACCCAAGTAGTCTTTCTCACCAAACAGCAAGGGCCAAGGAAAACTCTTACTACCCACTCTTAAAATTGTGTTTCATTATTTAAATCTGCATGAGATTTGAGGGATGAAAAGCGTTCATACCTGTAGTAGTCTAAATAAGTGTATAGGAGATACTGCAAATTATATTCTAAACAGTGAAGGACAAAACGAGCATGGAAGTCCAAACCATTTGCAGCACTGTATTTTGGAACAGGGTGAGGATTTTGCAGTACTCCCCCAAGGTAAGACAGTCTTTGGAGCAGAAGTTCAAAATCTTCCAACTCAGAGCAAACAAAAATTCCATTTCTATCAGAAAAGAGAAAAAGCATATGCACTGCTTAGACAGTTATCTCTTTAACAAGTTCTGAAGGGTGTTTTCAGTTCAAAATTAAAAAGCAGACCTTTCCTTCTAGGGGATTACTTCACTACCAAGGCAAACACAATGTCCCAAAATATGTTTGATAGTGCTCAAACAATATCGTAGTTACTGGAGTTCACTGCAGAGAACGAGGCGTGAGGAGTGAAATGCTATGTGATTAGAATTTTCTCCTATGTATTAAAATGGGCATCAGGAATATAATGACTCTGACAGATTGAAGGGCCGATAGAGGATTTCTATTGCTGTCATGCTTCTTAATGTTTTCAGATAACGGAAACTGCAAGTACAAGACTGAAATTAAATTTATTAATGGATTTGTGCTGTTTCAAAAAAGGGCACTAAATACAATATAAAAATTAATATGTATCAAAGATTTTCTTAACGTGTACTTCTATAACTATCTGATTTCGGCTACAGAGAAGGTAGAAAGTTAGTCTAATGCATTAAGGGCACATACCTAGCCAGCTTGTTTAATATATCATTTTTCATATAGCTACTACATAACGTGTTCCGGTCAATAATGTCTGGAGTAAGAGGGGGCCAGTTAGCTTGTCCACACAAAGGCCGGCTGGGCTCACATTCTTCAATCCATGAACAAATATTAAGCCAATCATGCTGGGCTGTCAAGTGCATCCAAAGAACCTCAGGATTACATGTCTTGAGCTCTGTGTTTCAGAAAGGCAAACTGATGAAAGCGGCACAAGCACACACTACTGCGGGAAATACTGACATTTCTTTATACATGTACATATTTTTAATGAAGGGTTGCAAATATGATGCTGAGATTAAGTATACTGTTACAGTTTGTTAGAGCTTTATGTTGGAAAAGCTAAATGTAACACTACAGCGTAATAAGCTTTACAGAACATATCGGAGTATGCCATTTACAACAAGTGGCCATGCATTAGACAAGTCCCTTTCAGCTAGTTCCAAATTTTGCTCTACAGTAAAAACACAGATCCCTGCCAGAACGCAATCGGATGAAAACACATGGTTTACCATTTTCACTGACAAAAAATAAGTGACCTACTGTAGTAGCACACAACTTTAGTTATACCAGTGCCACTCCTACATAACTGCAACATACTATGTCAAAGACAGATTTTTAATCCACAATTTCTTTGAAGTCCTTAGTACCAGAATACTTGCCTTGGCGTGGTTTTCTGGGGAGAAGAATCATTTCCTGAATAAGCTCATCCCACCACTGAGCCCAGTTGAACATCACTCTGACTCTCCTATTGTGAACCCGATGTCTATCACAATTCAACAAGGAGTCTAGAACAGCTGTATGTCTGGAAGAGTCTTGCTCCTTTCTCCAGTTCTTGAAACTGCAATGAAATATTGCATTAGGACGTTTTCTAGTACTCTTTTAAAAACAGTCAACAATCTAACAAATAGAAGATGATGAAAGGGTCAACAAATTTTGCTAGTCCATTTTGAAGAGAGTTCTGGAAGCGGTAGAGGGACTTATGCTAAAAGTTTAAGTGCATATGACAGCAATGAGCAACGAATTACCTTATTTTTCCAAACCTGACACAGCAAATGATAAGTATCATAACATTTTACAATTATTTAACTGTAAAATGATTTTTCTAGGTTACTTTAGTTTCCTGTATTATGGATATCATATGTCAAAAACAGAGCAAACATTCCATCTGAATGTTTCATTTGATTAATAATCCTAATAATATCATTTGTTATTAAAGATACTTCATTTATGGTGATGACGACATGAACAGAAGACCTCTGTTACACTGACGATAGTACATCATGACTTAGTCTGGAAAGAACACAACAGAAATTGTTACGTTAATGAGAAAAGCAATCAGTTCCCACACTGAGCCTTATTTCTGCAAATGAAGACCAGTGTGAAATTAATGAAATTACAGCATACTGTATTTGTTAGAGAAGTAAATCATATGGAATGTAGAAGCCAGCATATTTGAAATCCTATTAATGTTATTAATTAATAATTAAAACTGATAACCCACATTACCTGGAAAGAGATTGAATCTCTTTATTTTCTTGGAAGGGTTCCGAGTAAAAGCTTTCAACCTGATGCACAAAGTCTATCATTTTCTTCTCTTTTTCAGAAAAATAATTTTCTTCTTGTAAAACTTTCACCTTTAATTCAAATTAAAGTATTACCTCCAATTACAATTTTTATCTACTTATAATATATTAAAGTTGTAAATGATCCTGCAAGTGTAAAGAGTTAACTAACTGTAGGAAAAAATGCTGGAAGCGTTGAGGTCAATACACTTAAATTACAAGAGGGCCAGGACTTCATACTGTGTGCAAGCAGATGAGAACTAGATCAGAGCGAGAACACAGAAATTACATTTTAACCAATTTTTACTTTAATTGCAAATACAAAAGAACATAGGCATGTCAATGACATGTCTCAGCAGCTACACTGCAATGATACAGGGACAAAACCTGTTTGTTCCCATTCTGAAAGCGTGTTCAATACAACGCTTCCTCTCAGCACAAACACACATCAGACTCCAGACCCGAGAACATCAGCTAGGCAAAAAAAGCCTTTTCTACACTTACCAACAAATCTCGTACATGTTTATCAACTGTGTAGAAACATATCTTACGCAATTCCTCCTTCTCATCAAAGCCCTAACAAAAAAGAAGATACTCATTGTATGCAAACTGTACAAATGCAGCTGTACATTGGTAGAATAAATGCACCTGCTTTCTTTCCAAAGCACACAACTTTTACAAGCACGCTTGCGATACTCGCTTCACCAGTTACTAAAGATGTCATCATGACCCAGTGCGTGATGTCTCCAGCAGGTCTGGATATAAAATGTGTACCCTTTAACACCTGGCTTGACAGAATCACCTTTACACTTTGCTGATGACGACATCAGTCAATACACACATTCATACATAGGCTCCCTCAGCATTCTGACAGCAGTAGTGAACAAAGCAGTTCTTTACAAGTTAATTTTCAGTGTAACACGTGTATGTGGTAGAATCAATACATCCGTAAGACACCTAAAAGCTCCCAACGCTCTCAGCGTTCATTTATTTTGTTAGTCATAAAGAAGTGTTAAGAACTATCAGCATGCTTGCTGAACACCTCTCACCATATTTCTTAAAAGTTCTGAGGCCTCTCTGGTATTATCCTTCAGAAGACGGTCATAGACCAGATTCAAACCTGTCTGAATAAATTCTTGAAAGCTTTGAGCAGGATGCTGATGCATTCGGAAGAAGGTCTGGGCCTCTGGCATTTTGTTGCTTAAGATGGCCTCAGCAATGACTTCCTAAAAGGGGGAAAAAACGGAACAAACCGATCTCATTAATCTTCAGTGTTACTATCTTTATAATCCCCATATTGATTTTTTTCCCCAATAGTTTAAAGACATTTCCATATTAATAGTTTCCTTAAATATATTTAATAAGAACAGTAAAAAATGGATTACTCATTTTTACCTCTGGTGTCAGTTTTTCCCACACGTGGCTTTCTTCTAATGCAGGTAGGTCTTCATCAAGATCACTTCCTGTGTGTACTGTACTTATTTGTGGTTGAGGATATTTTCTCAGAAATTTTCTAAGTTTAATAATGTAGTCAGTTAAAATATCTGCACCCTTCCGCAGGAATTCATCAGGTTCTGTCAAGAGCATGCAAGATACCAGTTAAACAGAGACGAACAATACAGCATTTTTAATGCTGAGCAACGAACAGTGAATGTATTCTCCTGACTAACAAACAGAACATATCTCTGAGGAAAGTGCACATCAGCTCTGCGTTGCACTTTGACCTGTACAGGTACCGATACTGGCCATCGCTACCGGCATACTGTCAAGATACAGTCACAATCCTACCAGTGCCCCAGAGAGGTCCCCCTGTCCTCACTGATGTGTCTTCCCCTTCAGCAGAAGGGGAAATGCAGGGATTTTTAAACATAACATTCATGTAGTAAAAAACACAGACTACTAACAATCATGTAGAAAAAAATGATTAAGAATAATAGATAATGGTCTGCATCTTCTACTACTGGAAGAAATCAGTTCTGCTTTAACACGTATAACCTGTTGGTCCACACACTAAAAAGCACCACTTGGACAGCAATTCACACCCACCCACACAGCAGGACAGCACGCTGCGTGTTGGGACACAGCACCCCACTTCCCATAGCTTTCTCCAGCAAAACAAAAGTGTCCCCTGGAATTCTGTGATTTTAATACTTTACTAGTATACCAGCTGTTACTCTAGTCTTGTACCTTTTAGGCTGTAGTTTCAGCAACAGTGCCAGCGTAACGAGTCATGCACTGCCACAGCCAGCCTGCAACTCCCATCAGACGCTGTTTCTTGCTCCTGTGCCACCCCACCCACGGCTTATACTGGGATGTGTGACTGTGCTGCCACACAGTAAATCAGACTGGGAAGTGCTCCATACAAAAAATAACCTGGTAGGCTATTTTTCCAGCTGTATCAGTTTCTTAAACTGGTCTATCCCATTCCACAGCCACGTAAATATTTGTGCCAGAATATTTCAAGCAGCGGCACTGAGAAAAGAACGAGGAGCTGAGGGCTAAACTCAAGCCATTTCACTGCACTACCATCAAGCATCCAGCCATAGCCGGAAAGTCCCATTCTGCCATTCTTATGGACTCCACAATGATCCTGTTGACAGAATCCTGTCTGATCTGAGAGCCTGATCATAGTTGTTTGGGCTAACACAGATACTGTATGCAGATTAATTCCTCATGTTTCCCCTTAAATAACATCTTTCATTCAGTTAACTCTAGCACATTTTTTTTTGTTCATTCTAGGCAAATTTAGGCTTTTAATTAAAACAAAATAATTTTTCTTACTTACCTAGACAATAGCACATTACATCACTACATATGATTCGAAATGAGCAATCTTACCCTCTGTGTGCACAAAAATTTCTTCCAGTTGCCTGCTAAGGAAAGTCAACGTGAGGTTTAGCAGCTGCTCAGAAAAGTGTTTACTCTGAGGCTCCATATCATTTTCTCTGATTGCTGAGCAAAGCAGGTCTAGAGCTGGCCTCAGCTCTTCCAAATCTGCAATATTTACAAAAAAAGTTAAAACATCTGCATTCTACCATATGACTGACCACATAAATTTAAAAGTTAAGTTAAAATTCATAGAAGCATGCTACAAAAATCTTCTAAAATGTGTCAAACAATATACGTAATGTGCTTTGCCTTCATATCAAAATGCTTATAATACATATGCCAATATCAGAATACGACAACCCCTCCCCATTATGCACCATTTCTCTCTTATTTTCCAGAAGTAGGGAAGCTGTAATATAGCATCATCCAAACATACAATTCAATCCGCTTGTACAAACACACAGCCATAAACAGAAAGGCAATTAAATTTAAACCTCCGTGTAGCTCAAAGTATTTTACTTACTTTTCAGGTAAGACTGGGATGCACTAGCAGTAGACTGTTCAGGTCCAGAGCAGGGTGCAGACAGATTGAAAAGCCTTTCTTTGCTTTTTAAAAATAAGTCTACTGTGTCTAGCTGACGATTTTCCAAACCTGCCTGGACAAACGTGCAGTAGAACAATTACTCATGTATTCTAAACATATATATTGTACTTTTGCTACTAGTATTTTTACTTCATACTCAGTTACAAAATATACATGCAGAAAAAAAAGAAGAAATTTAAACTATGTATGCAACACGTGCAGCCTGAAATAACAATGTGACCTGTTCAATTCCTGCCATGCTCCTTTAATAGGCTTTGCAGGAACCTTGCCCTGTATCTTCAGAGGCAAAATGTTACTTCAACAATTTGTTAAGAGTTTGATTTGGAATATAAAATAAGCACTGTGAGAATCAGGACTTTGAATAAGCTTACAGCAACTGAAAACTGCTGTGACCTTCCCACCCATCAATTCACTTTCCATCACACCCTTCAAATAAAACCAAAATAACCCTACAAATGCCTTCACCTAAGCTCCCTCCCTCCAAACACAACTGACAACACAGACTGACAGCGTACGGAGCAATGGTGTAGACAGGCTGTTGCACAGTCCCAGACTTCTGCAACAATAGTTTTTTTAAAGAAGGATATCCGTCATCTAAAAGTCATCTCTCTCTCATCTAGAGCACTGAAAAACTGCAGAGACACAATGAGATTTGTTTTGTGGTCTGGTACACTGAAAATATTTTATCACCTATTGTTAAGGGACAGCAAGCAACTTTTAGTAGGTTTAAGTTCTCCTCTTGGCTTTACAAGAGTGGTATGATAAAAACAAAAATCTAGTTCCAAGGACTTATTTTAATATTTGACATTTTGCAAGAGGTGAAAAACTGCTGCAGAAATTGGCAAAAATGCTTTTGGATCCAATTACGAGCGAGTTTGCAGCACTGCTTAGTTTTTTGGTTTTGTTTTTTTTTTTTAAAAATTTAATGTGCATTAACTTAGCTGCTGCATTTCTTCTTTTTGGTTACTCATCTGGGTTAGTCAGGTTTCTTATTGTTTATTTAATAACTAAACCACTATTTTTTGCCCCTAGGTTACTGAGGCATACTCTTAATTGTGTCTAAAAATACCATTAACATTGCTAAACTGCATTCATTACTTTAAAGTATTTTTGTTACCTGTAAGACATGAAACAGATTTCTTTACCTCTAGCGCATGTATTGGAATTGAACATCGTTCCCATCCATTGAGATGACAAACAGAATCTACAACTCCAGCGCTGCCATAGATCATCAATCTATTCAAAAACTCTTCTTGAGTTAAACCAAACAGAACTAAGGAGAGACCATGCTCTAAATAAAAGAATCAAACCGTAATTAAAAACACATAAGCAAGTTGTGACACAGCAACATTTCTGTCTATTGCCTGTCTTCCAAAATAATGACACGAAGCTGCAGTGGCTCCATTTGGATTTCACCTCCGCACGAATGCATTAGAAATTAGCCAACGGCAGCCAGGCAGACAAGAAATAAAGCTTTTATCAGAAGTCTACATCAGAACAATTATACAACAACCCCCCCCCTCACCTGTCAGAAGTAGACATAACGGCACCTCTTCACTGCAATCCACATAAACACTATTTTTGCCAAAGTGGTAATACGTCACATCTTGCGACTCAAAGTCCCAGAGAGCAAGAGTCAATCCTTTGTCATTTGTTAGCACCACAAACAGGGCTTTAACTCCAGTTACCAATTTACACTCCAGTTTCACCACTTCTTGTGGTGCTTCTATGGGGATTTGTTTCCATTGCTGTCTTGGATCACCGAGGTTTGTACCATCGCTTTGTACTGGTTTGGGAGGGGCCCACGTAACAGCCCGTGGAATAAAAGCCACCATCTTCTCAGAATTTTCATAGATTTCAGGATCATGACCTTCCAGGTGGGTAAAAAACTGATACCAAGGCAAATTCAGGTCATTCACCAAATCTGGAGAACCTGGTTGTCTTCTCCTTACTGTATCACATAGCGAGGACAAGTGTGCCTTCCAGGACCTGGGGTGAAGAATGAAGCTACCTATAATACCAGGTATTAAGCCAAGAACAATGCAGATGAATGCATTTTTAAAGTTTCCTCAGCCAAATAATATGCATTTTAAGCTTATTGATTCCATCCAGCACCTTGCATTTTAACCTTAACATGCCCTGTTCATTTCTATTTAAACACTGTTTGCAGCCAAGCTGAATGATCACAGCGGCGTTAGCTGACAATGGCCATGAAGCTGAGTGTTTTTAGTACAAAAATTTTCTTTTCCTCACAGAAAATGCCCCCATCAATTAAAAAAAAAAGTATAATGAAATTAACTCCAGAATTGAGTATTTATTACATTTACATCAAGTTATAATTAACATATTTCATGAGTATTAATACCTCTACTACTAAGGGTCACAACACGGTTAAAATGTTTTACATGAGCACAAAGTATTTTGAAGTCCACATGCACTCACCTGTGCTAAACACACAACCAACTGTAAAGTACCTGGAATACAAAATCTGACAATTTCAAACTAAAAAGTTCAAACTAAAGGTAACATCCAAAACAGTAATTCCTATTTGGAACCTGTTTGATGACACATGTAAAGTTGTCTCGGCCCATTTCCTAACATCACCCTCACATTCAAAAGATTTAAAGCAGAATGAACTGATTTTACTTGCCACAACAAAAATTAAAAAGACCCAGTAGTTTATTAATCAATGATGTAAAAGAGGCAAACCCCAGCCTGTTTTATAAAGTATTTTCATTATGTACCTGTCTGTGCGGAAAGGCAAAGACAAAAGCTCCATGCTATAGTCAGAACAAGCGAGGTCATCCTCATCAAGTCCTTCAGGAGGCTTCACCGGAAGATTTTCAGAATCTCTCTTACAGAGCAAATGCCCAGGGAAATGTCTGTAAAGAAATAAATATTAAATTTCACCTCCCTCACAGATGTTTTAAGATATACTTTTTTCCTTCATGTTTAACTCCTCCAGGCATGAAATTTGAGCAAATGGGAACAACCAGAGAAGCAGTTTTCTCTCAGATGAGTAACATCCAGAAAAATGTATCCAGGTAAACCATCAAAACCTGATGCTATTTCCTTTGAGGTGGACAACACCTCTAATTTATCAAGAAAAATCAGTAAAGCTGTATCAGAATAGTTTAACAATCCCATACTCTACAGTATTTCCAAAAGGTGCTACTAACCACAACTGGCACTAACTGACAGCACGTACCCTAACCTGCCTAGAAAAAATATAAAGTCCAGTACAAACTTTTTCTATCTGTTAAAGTGACAGAGCATAAATTGAAGGAAATAATAGTGGGCAATCTTCAAACAAATACAAAATTTCTGCTCTACCACAGAGCCAGAACTCAAAATAAAGAGCTGACAGCATCTCAGCTATTACAGGACCAAGATTAGGCACTTTTTAATGTTAGTTGCACTCTAAACTTTCTTTCCGGAATTCTGCTGCAAACACACCTGAAGTACATGTTGAGATCCACAGAGATGGCACAGTTGGAAGAACTGATGATCACAGCAACACTGAGATCATGCGACACTTTGATGGCAGTGAGTGGCGATGCGACCGTTGGACTCCCGCCCTCATCCTGCACGTCTCCCTGGCAGAGCGCTACGTTGACATTTGCTAGATTTGCACCATCAAAAGAGTCAAATACATCTTTAAACAGGGTGAAGGAAAACACCAGGCCTCAGACTGGCCAACAAGCAAGAAATTACAATAGAAGGGGAAGACGGTGAATTTCTGTTAACTTTGTGGTCCAAGCCAATCTCTGCACAACAAAACATTTAGAATTGTTTGTTTCACAGAAGCATTTTAAGCTCAGCTAGGATGAGAAGTGATTTGAGCTAGGTGCTGGACAAACACACACCATCTCAAAAGACTTAACTTATATTTGTCCCAGTTCACTTCTAAGTGACAGTTATATAATTAGGAGGAAAAAGTAACCTGACTTTATTGCATTTTTTTTTTTACATACGTGTCAGAAAATATTGACAAAGAATAGGTTAAAGTTGAGTGCCTCGTGGAACAGTCTGCCAGGCCTGAGCCCCTGTTCCTTAGAACACAGAAGACAGCTACCTGGTTTCCAAGCTGTGATTCCCTGCATATCTGTAGATAATTTCTAAAGGATCTAATTAAGAAAAGCTAGTGACAGTAGACTTAAGCCTGTTATACATGGATCCATATATGAAAAACGCTGAAAACTGTTACTCCAGTGTGAAACAGATGTCCAGTGGCATGCTGAGAAACTACATTTGATATACAACTACGGCACTTTTTACTGTGTTAACTAGCACTTTGCTACACAACCCTGTTATTGGAAGCGTTTTCAAAACTGACACTTGAATTTCTTCCAAGAAATTTCTGCTTAACCCTGATAGGAATGAAAAACAACTTTGTTCTTCCAGATCATTTACGCTGAGAGCTAGTCTCTGCTGCAAAGGATACAAATCCAGCCAGAACTATCTAACAGAAAGACGATCCCCCTGCAGAACTGCGTGTCTGTTATTCTTTCCAAAACTTGCGGAGGCAAATCAAGGGTAAAGCAGTCACACGTCTCTAAGGGTGAGTCTTTTCCAGGAAAGGTAAGACGCACAACAATAAACTTATTGAGCAGAAGTACGCATTTGCTGTTTTCAAACGACAGTATCCTCACAGAGAAAACTGAAGACAGACCTGTAAATTTAAAGATATTTTAGGATTATAGCAATCGGCTTCTTTTGATTTGTAAAAATACCTCAGGAAAATCACAGCTCAAATTCATTGCCTCTGACACCATCTTAATAAAAGTTGGGATTGGCGGGGGGGGAGGGGGCTTGTTTTGTTTTAAATCTCACTTTCTACGTCAGAAGCACTAATTTTAGAACTAATTTTAGTTTCCTAAAACAGGGCAGGCTTTTTCAGTGGACAATACTATGAAGAACACACAAAATTATCACAAAGTAGTATTTCAGCCAGCACTAAAAATAAAAACTACCATCTTTGGAAATAAGAATACTTTAGTAAGTGAAACTGTTTCAGAACATGTAAAACATCAAAGACCTAGTTCCTGCAGACTCTGCATCCTAAGTGTACACTGTGTTTGCTTATCATAGAACATAAAGTTAAACACATAATTAGTCCTCACAGGATTAGTGAGGAGCCCCATCTCTGTTTTCTTCCCATCAATTCCAACATTAAAGGGAAAATTTGAGATAGCAGGGTTGCATGAATACGTTTTAATAAACTTTATTTTTAACTTTGTACCATCCAAACACCTTACAACAGTTTAATTCCCTCTAAAAACATTTTTGAATACAAAAATGTCTCTTATTATTTTTCAAGTTCATTAATACTGCTACTGATCACTTTAAATCAGCGTGAAAGTATCTGACACTTCCCTAGTGTTCAGTCCTACTGCTGCATTTTGTTTCACTAGCTGAAGCAGAATTAGACCTATAATAATTTCAAATACGGAATACACATTGAAATTTACTCACTAATGTTTTTAACTTCAAGGAGCTTTTTAAGTGTATCTTCCTTACAACTGTGCAGGGAAATTGGGTTGTATTTTCCATCTTCTACAGTGAATTCATAGACAAACAGTTCATGACTTTTACTAAGAGCCAGTATTTTTCTCTTGTCTGCTTGTAGATCATCTTCTGTATTCTCCCACATGAAGCTGAAGATACAATATTCAGTATGTTTATTGACCTTATTCTCTTTCCGCATTGCATACATTGAACAGTTCTGGAAGCGTGCTAATGACAGACAGTATAATTTTCATCTTTTGCAGTAAAGATGCTGCTGCCGCCCCCTCCCTCCCCAATATGAGAACATATTTCATCCCTAGCAGAGACTGCAATGCAATACAGCAGTTGACGAATCCCTACTTCTCTTCCTCGCAAGAACACAGTGTTTTTCTGTCCTTGTGTGTTTCTTTCCTTTAGTCATCCATGACATGTGCCATGAGTGATGCTCTGCTTCAGGACTTCTAGGAGGAGAAACACCAGCACTGCCAGCTAGGGAGAAGCAGAGCACATTGGCAATTTCCATCTGTTTTGCCTCCCCGTTGCCTGGGCTGAGAAACTCTCCAGGTGTCTGTCTCCACACCTGCTCTCATACAGAGAGGGGAGCAGGCAGAGAGCAAACAGCTAGATGGCCACTTAGGATGGGGCAGAGTGAAACATGAGACTAGAGTGCCGTAACGGTGCTGGTATTGCTTGACACTGCAGATGTTTAGAACTACAATGTGACTGTGGTTTTGACTCAGCATTAAAAACTACTGAAGCAGATCAAAAACATCTTGTGATCGCTGAATGTCACGCACAAGAGCTTGCCCCTGACCAGCAGATAAGGAAGTCAAGCAGTCAGGACACTATGAAATTTTAAGCCAGCAACTCGACAAAACCAGATGAATTTTCTTCTTGTTTTTTTTTTGATCTACACCCACAACTGAACAAACAAGTAGATATAAATCAACATCCCCTCCAGCAATGGGACGTTAAGCGGAGAACATCCCATTTCAAGGCGCGGTTTTCAAGTCCCCCTCAGCTTTCACGGCCTGCCCTCGCCTGTGCAGCACCGCTCCCTTTCGGGGAGCGCCCTCAGCCCCTGGGGTCCACCCGGCGCCTCTCACCACAGCAAAGCGACGCTGGGGGGGCCCTCCCGGCCTCCCCTTCCCCTGCTCGCCCCCTGCCACTTACTCAGCCCAGGCTCCCGGGAGGACGCTGCCCCGGGCCCGGCCGCCTCCGCTCGGCACCAGGGACTCCAGGTAGATCCCACCAGGGACCAGGAGGCTGCCCAGAGCGTCCTGGCCCCTGCTCAGCCGGACCCAGGCCGCGTCCCGCAGGGAGCCCTGCGCCTCCCCGGAGAGGGGCGCCAGCAGTACGCACAGCTCCCGCTTCGCCCCCGCCATCCTCCTCAGGGAGGGCCGCCACCCCCGGCCTAACAGCGGCCCCCACCCCGGACCGCCGCCATCTTGGACGGCGGCAGCCCTTCCTTCCGGTCAGCTGACAGCACTGACCAGTGCCGCGGCGCGACTACAACTCCCAGCAGGCACCGCGGCCCGGCGCCGGCGGACGGGCGGGCAATGCCAGCTGGGAGCTGTAGTCCCCGTGAGGCCAAGGCAGGCGACTGCCTCCGGGGGCCTTTATGCTCATCACAGCACCTGGGGACACGGTCCTGCGCGCACCCGAGCCGCCTGAAGACGCTCGAAACCAGCAGCAACCCTACCCCTAATTCCCACTATCCAAGGCGCGCCGCTTCCTGCTAAATGGCGCGGCTCTAGCTCGGCGAGTGAATCACCACGGCTCCCCGCCGCGTGCTCCTTTAGCCGCTGAGTTGCTACCGCCATTTGGAAAGCGGGGGGTTTCTTAGGGCGAAGCCCGGCAGACCCGGGGCGGGGTTGTGCGTGTGCGGACGGGCCTGCCGGCACCGTGGCAGCTCCACAGAGCCCAGCCACAGCCGATAGCGCTGCCCGGGGTTGCCGAGCCCCCGCGGGCTACCGGAGGTAGCCCGCGGGGGCTCGGCAACCCCGGGCAGCGCGGTGAAACCACGGGGAGTAGCCACACTGCTTAGCCACGCCCCCGCCACGCCCCGTGGGCGGGGCATACCATCAAGACCACGCCCACCTGGCCCTCAACAAGGCCTATCCCGCCTCTGGGCGGGGCCAAGATTGCGGAAGCCCCGCCCCCCGCGGAAGTTCCCGCTGGAGGCGGCGGCGGACGGTGGCCGCGAGGGTCCGTTTCGCGCTCTCCCATGGCGGAGCGGGAGGATGTCGCTGGTGTTGGGGCTGCTGTCGCACACGCTGAGCAGGGTGCTGTGGTACTCCGGGCTGCGTAGGGGCTGCCATGCCCCCCGGAATCAGGCCATGGAGCAGGACAAGGCGCTCGAGGTTTACGGTGACCGTCGTGGGGCTGTTGGGGGTTCAAGGGTCGTCCCTCGGGGAGGCCCGGGGTGAGGGGCTGCGGGACGGGGTTGTGAGGGAGCGTGGGGCTGGGGTCTGTGAGGGGCCGTGGGCGGGAGTCGTGAGGGGCCCTGTGGCCGTTGGTGCGGTGCCCTTGGGGGGTGCGAGGTGGGTGAAGCCAGGCCTTGTGGGGGGGCCGAGAGCTGGGGCTGAGCGTGTGGGGGCCCTGAGGGGCTGGAGTGGAGGTGGCCGCTCTTGGTGTGGGGCGGGAAGGAGGTGTCTTTGGCTTTTTTCAGACTTGGAATCGCTGCCAGGGACGTGGGGCGGGGAGGGGTCACCCTCGGGGTGCTGGAGAGCCCAGGAGGCGCCGAGGGAAGGGTGAGGGGCTGCCTTGGGGGCCTGCGGGCTTTCCCCAGCCACGCCGCCGGCCCCGGGCTGCGTGGGGAGCTGTGACCTTGGGATGGAGTGTGTGCCCTGGTCACTTAGTTAGGATCCCGAGCAAGCAGTGTGTGGAGACAACTGTCCTAATGAGCACGCTTGAGTGGTGGGTGCTGCTGCTGCTGCTGCTTCCCAGCTCCCAGGCGGGTGGGCAAGGGGCTGGACGGCTGCTGGGACCGCTCCGTCCCTGCGCTGGGGGGGACTTACCTCGGTGTTTCATCACCTCGGGCAGGAGGATGCACCTGGAAAGGCAAGTAATTCCAGAATGGTCAGCCAGGTAGTCTAGCAAAATGGAGATTTCTGTTACTGAATGACTGAGGTTTTTGTAAAGTATGGAGAGGTTTCAGCTCTGGAAGCGCTGCACACAGGATCTTAACGTCGTCAAGCTTCGAGGCGCTGTTATTTTGTAGGCGATGAGGAGTAGCGTGAGGATTTTGTGCAGCACTGTACAGTTTCATCTAAAAGGAATAAACGAGGAAACAATGTAAAACAAACTCAATTTTAAAACTTGAGTGATGTTTAAGTATAGGTACTTTAAAACATCAGTGGTTCTAAGTAATAACTTAGGTTATGAACCTTAGGCGTGTAAGTAGGCCTGTTGATTTCAGTTCATCTGTAGGGTTATGCTCGCGCATGATCTTTGCGGAACTAAAGCATCTGTCTGTGTAAAACTTAGATTTAAAAGACCGGAGACATCCATGAAGTACTGCTGAACTAAATCAACTTTAGTGTTCCTCTCACTGCTTGGTGAAGTAATTGATTTCTTCTTTGTGTGGGCCTTTTCACATAAAAAGAGGATAAAATTTAAAAATAGAGGAAGAAATGTATCAGAAATTAGAAGGAAATATGTACGTGAAGGTACTTCTGTTGTATGTATATATGAAGTAATTTCAGTTGGACTGGATGGTCGTTGTAGGTCTCTTCCAGCTGAACTATTCTATTCTTATGGATAAAACACCACAAATCATTTCAGTGAGACTTCCCCTGCTTAAAGTCAAGTGGGGTTAGATGTTGCAGCATCAAAAACTTTTTCTTTAAGTAGTCTTTCTGTTTTCATTGGGATGGTTTGTTTGGCTAGATCTCTGTAGTTGTTTAAGACTTTGAGCAAAAAGTGATACTAGAGGCAGAACAATGGAAAAAAGGTGAAAATACTTTTTAGCCATCTGACAAATGAGGCTATTAATCTGTTTGCTCAAAAACATTCTAATAAAGCAAGATAACTTGTTTGCTTGTTACCATCATGATCCTTAATGCGATTGAGGGGACAGTTACCAATTCTTCGGGAGCACAGAACAAATAGCCTTGTGACATCCACGGTGTCTTCTAGGATTGCAGTTCAGCAGCATCACATCCTTATGATGCGGACAGAGAAACAGGCTGGGGTCTTCAGAATGGTTCAAGCAATTATCTGCTTCCCTGGAAATTAGGGAACAGTGCTCAGTTCACTCGTTCATCCCAAATTTTGGTTTATAGTATGAGTGATGACACCTTACAGCAAGTGCTTCCCAGCCCTGCTGAAAGGATCACCTAGGTTTTGAGAGCAATTTGAGTAGCTCTTGCAGGAGGGTGAGAGGTTCAGGGGAGGTGAGGTGAGCACCAGGAGTGAAAGCTTGTACAACTGTACAAATATAAGTCTTTTCCTCCCTCACAGGTCAGAGACTTTAGGGTATGCCTGCATGGATGGCGTCCAGACAGACATGAACTACCGTTCCTGCCCGCTGGCTGCCTGCTTCCTTCCTGCCTGGAAATGATATAGGAGTGTTAGTGCCGTGTTGTACTATGCCTGTGGTCCCTGCTGAGAGGCTGGGCCCATCAGCTTAACGGCAGGAATGCACTGAAAGCAGCTTTGCAGCTCCCAAGTGGAGAGCTGGGTGGGTCTGTCTGTACCTGAAGATATAGACTGAAGTAATTTGCCATCCTGAAGGCCGGTGTCACATTTGCTTTCGCAATACTGTTAGCTACTGTAGTAGAGCTATCGGTAGGGCTAGACTAAAAAGAAAATCGCTACTGCTAGCTAAAAATATCTTCCCTTTCCTTTTTTTCACCTGTTTTTTAAACTGATCTTAACCTGTATCCCTTTAGTTAACTTTTTTGTACCAGAAACGCTCGTACCTGTACTTCCAAGGGGGAAACAACTGCATACAAGGCAGAAGCGAGTGAGAGGTGACAGCAGGGAACTTCCTAGGTTTGGATTCCACTGTCAAAATTGATGTCTCTTCCAGTTATGCCGTGTACACGGCGTAGATGTGAATAGGCTAGAGATCTCATGGCCTTTCCTTCTATGCTACATTACTCAGCAAACACATTGAAATGCAGAGACTGATTTTTTTTCAGGCTCTTAGGTAACTTGATGAATTCATATACTCTCTTGTGCATTATTTTTCAGTGTCCTATAATCAAATATTGTCACTTTTGAATATTACTTTAAAACCTTTAGGTCTATGGAAAAGCAACAATAAATGTAATTCTGTTTCATTGTACGATGAAATCGCATTAAGCTAATCCAGAACACATTGCCTCTATAAAAACAATGTTGCTTATCATTTTCTATACAGGTATATTAAACCTAGTTGATCCCTGCATTTTACAAGCAGGGGAAGTCACCACTGATGTAGATAAATATGAAGTAGTGCATCATTTTTGTCCTGACTTTCCTTAAGATGGCTTCAAAATCTTATCTGTGAGGCCCGGGCTGGGAAGTGGAGAGAAGATGAGAAGGAAATCTGACTTGTTTGTTAATAAGTTAGATTTTGAAGAACCTGAAAGGCCAGCAAACCTGTCTGAAATACTGTCTCTATGTGTATCTTTTAGATAGGCTACTATTATACGACTTGTAGTTCTGAAGGTAATACATATCCTTTAACAGGCATGTTTTGATTTCTATTTCTTATAATGGGATTGTAAAAGTAATAGCAAGTTTAGAACTGGAATGTGAAAAATACGTGCACAGTGAACAACAAACGCCTCAATTTGCCCAGTTCTGAAGGAACTCATGAGATAATATATCACTGATATTTACAGCTCTGTCTTTTCTGAATAGGAGCAAAACAAACAATGTGGGAAGATGGTTTCTAATAAAAGTACCTTTTATTAAATTCTGGAAAGCTACTTTATTGTTGGTCACTTGTCTTCTCTTCTAGATATAATCCGTACTATCCGGGACCCGGAGAAACCTAATACTTTAGAAGAACTGGAAGTGGTAACAGAAAGCTGTGTTGAAGTGCAAGAGATAGGTGAAGATGAATATCTGGTTATCATCAGGTTTACACCAACAGTACCTCATTGCTCTTTGGCTACTCTCATTGGTAAGATTTCTGTCTCATTAAATCTGTAACAATGAGCGTAAAGTTAATTTTAGGTTGTCTGAGTAACATCAGTCTTTGTTAAAATTCAGTATTGCTTTGCCAGCAGTTTGACCAGGAATTTCATCCTGAGAACGCTACTAGCAATGCAAACAGACAAAAACCAAAAGAAATGTGGGGATATCCATCTGTTTTTATCAAGTAGGGAAACTCTTCAAAGAGAAGCTCTCAAAAATCTACTGGGAAGTAGTACAGAATTCCTTCTTTAAATTCTCCAAATTATTTTAGTAAAGTTAAATTGAAAAAGTGTCCGGTATTAAATTAAAAAAAAAAATGTTAAAACTTTATGATCGTTTCCCTTACCTTTCCCTTACCTTATGGGCTGTTCTCCGTTGCCACACGTGTGGCAACAAGGCCAAGTGCTGCACTTGGGTCACAACAACCCCATGCAGCGCTACAGGC
>RSEF01000010.1:21717795-21733670 GCA_003993805.1 Himantopus leucocephalus | reverse complement strand
TGATGATCTTAAAGGTCCCTTCCGACCTTAATGATTCTATGATTCTGTGTATTCTTGGCTTGCACGTGGGGGTTTTTGTACAAAAAAAAAATCCGGACTGTTAGGAGTTTGAAAGCAATTAAGTTGAATGAGAATGTACACTGGCTTATTTTCCTCTTTTTCTTCCTTATTATTTGTGGCGAGATCAAATCTGAAAGTCACATCTGAGATGTCTGAAATGATTTGTTTCAATGTACCAAGGTTAGCAACTCTTACCGTTATATATCAATACTACGATTTCTCAGTCTATTTTAAAGATTTAAGGGAAAATAAGTCTTTAGTTTAATGAAGAAGTACATGTATTTTTGCCTAAATAAACTTTTGCAGCTATACGTAGGAAATGAATTATAGATAGTAAAGCATTAGCACGCCAAACAGTAGTAATTTATTTATAGTTTGACCCTGTTAGGAATGTCAGTGGGTTAAGGCTCAGACCTGAGGATCAGTGATGTACATGTCAAATCTTAAACTTTGTGCTAATCATGTTCTCAGCACTTAAATGTCAGTCAGGTCTTTGATGTCTGTTTGATTGTGCAGTTGTTATCGGTATTGCGTGACCCCTGAAGCACAGCTCCTCGTGCTGTTCCAGGGAAAGGTTATCTGTGCAGAGTACTCTAAGCTGGTAGTTCTTTTGGGGAGTATTTTCTGTTACTGTTACCGCTGACTCAGCCTGAGGACAAACTGGGGCTGTGGTATGGCTTTGTCTACGCGTAGCTTATCGCAAAGCCAGGCCTTGTGGGGAAACTGTGATGGACTCGTGGTAGGGGCATCCCCAAACTTGGGTCTTGCTCCCAAAGGCGAANGTCCCCAAACTTGGGTCTCGCTCCCAAAGGCGAACCACAGCACTCCTCTTCTCAGTCTGTACGTTAGGCATTAAATAGTGACGTTACGAGCTTGAATTGCCCCCAAGTCATTGGAGGCTTGTGGTCTTCCAGCAATNATCCCCAAACTTGGGTCTTGCTCCCAAAGGCGAACCACAGCACTCCTCTTCTCAGCCTGTATGTTAGGCATTGAATAGTGACGTTATGAGCTTGAATTGCCCCCAAGTCATTGGAGGCTTGTGGTCTTCCAGCAATTTACGTTGGATTTTTTTAACAAATGTTAGAAAACAAACGAAGCATTCTTCTCAGTACAGATGCAGCCACGGTGACTGCTGGGAAGCTCTATCAAAAATATAGAAGAAAGCTGGAAATGGAGGAATTCGTGTGTATTTAGTGTTTCTATGAGGTGTTTAGAGACCAGAGACCTCCTAAGCTTGTAAGGCAGGTACGAGCTTAACTGAGAAGCTACGTCCAAAGGGTCAAACCACAAGTTATTTAGTCTTCTCTGGCTTGTGCTACTCAGAAGGAGAAGGTTGTCAATTATGCTGGTGTGTTTTGATTGTTAAATGTGGATTCTCTGAGAATGCACCTCAAACCTTGAATTTTACAAGAAAATCTCTTCTCTCTTTTTTTTAAACAGGCCTTTGTTTAAGAATAAAACTTCAGAGATGTTTGCCTTTTAGACATAAGGTAAAGTATCTGTTCTAGAACTTGCTTTAAATGACATGAATGTATGCCAAGTTCTCTTTAAAAGAGCGTACGCTGCAGGATCAAGTAATTTGCAAGCTATGATTAGGGATGGGGTCTTAAAGCTTGTTATTTGCCTATGGAGTGAGTGAGTGTTGCAGTACAGTGTAGCACCTAAAGGGATCTGTGAATAGCTGTGGTTCTTCCTTTGCTTTACAAGAGACCGTTTATTGCTGCGCTTCTGAAGTACACTGTGTTTCACGGGATTTCCTCACCAGCTGTCATTTGGGTTCTTGCTGGGTGGAAGAGAAGGTGTTTTCAAGTCCAGTGTTGCAAAGAATCCAAGTCATACTCTTGCCTTGGTGAAAATGAATTTGGCCTTCTGCAATATTTCAATATATCTAAGTATCATAAATGTAAAATATTAATAGTTACTGACTCTGCTGTACCATTTGGGATATCTGAGAGTTCTCTCCAGTGGACCAACCCTCTGTTGGAAATCTCTTTATGACCTGTGTCTTAGGAACTGTTGTATATATGGCAGAGGGGCCGGACCTGGTCAATATACTGTCCCTAGCGGGGGCCAGCCCTGGCTATGCTGCTGGAGTGTAAGAAATAATATAGGAAACAAGGGGTTAATATATCCTTAAAGCTGTTTCATTCCTACCAGGAACTAAAAGCAGACCCTTAATGACAAACATAGTCTTTTACAGACCTTTAGAAACCTGCCTGAAATAATTTAAATTATAAATTCATTAGCTTAGGATTTCTGGTATTGATTTTTTTGTTGTGGTTATTTTGGTTTTATAGTTGCTAGCTTCATCTTTCCAATTACACAGTGTAAAGTGAGACTTGCATTTCTAGAAAATTAGATAGATGGGGATTTGTTATGCTGGACACATGGTAACAAACAGGTTTAGCTTCAGTGAGATAAGATAAAAAGCATAGGGTTTGTTTACTTGGTTTCCCTTTGGTACATCAGTTTTATGAGATCTTGCAGTTTAGCGTGTGTGAGGGGGTTTTTGTTGTTTTTCTCAGGCCTGTTAAATGCATCAAAGTGATTTTAGGTCTGGTTAGATTGTAGTCTTATAATCTGTTGCCGTGCAGGAAATGGATACTGCATTACGCTACCATTTTCAAATAGAATAGTTGTGTTTCTCATCATTGAGCAAAACTTATTAGGAGTACGTTATTAGGAATCTCTTCCCAAGGAAGCGCTTAGCTTCTGAAAGTGACACTTGCAATTCTGGTGGCTTTTAAACAAATTGTTCCTGATTTGTGGCCTGCAGAGAACTTGTTGGGAAAGCAGTGCCAATTCTCCACTCTTCTTCCAGTAGCCTAACTGCAATTACGTTTTCACGAGAGCAGTTGTTATTACTGAGGAATGAATGCCTCCACAGTTTTGAAGAAAGATTATTGGGGCCTCTCAGAAGTGGGGGAGGAGATTGTCTTGTGATTGTGTTGCAGTGAAGTCCAAGATCAGCTCTTGTCATTGATTTTCATTGTTTGTGAACATTTTTAAAAGTATGAATTACATGCATTGTATGTGTATTGCACAATTTTTTTTCTTCTAGTAATGTAAATATTTAACTGTTAATGTATACATCTAACATTTAACATCTCTCCTCTAGCTGGAAATCTACATATCTGAAGGTACTCATTCCACTGAAGAAGACAGTAAGTAGAGCTTATGAATGAGTGAGACTATGTTTGTGGTCCTTTGAGAAGTCCTTTTCAGAAATGAATACATTGGGAAAGCTTTAAAACGAAACATGTAGTTGGGCTGTTTCAAAAGCTGCATTGGTACTGTGAACATGTGCTTGTTGTCGTTGGGTTGGGTTTTTTTAGACAAACCAACCCCACAGTTCTTGCAGGTGTTGAGTTGTGTTTATAACAAAAGAAGTTGCTACTGTGCTGCTGAATAATTAACATGAAGAACTTCCTGTCTGGTTGATATTGCTATTTTAATACCATCATAACAAAAATATATGTTTCTCAGTCAATGTTTAAAATAAAATTTACGGGACATTGAAATTCTTTCAAAGCTATAGCAAATCACTGTCTTAAACAGCTGTTAAAGCCTTTGTCCGGGCAATGTCCCAGGCTTTTTTGTTCTTCAGCATTAGATATCTTTGTATGGGGAAAAACAGTTCTTTTGTTTAAATGACTAGAAATGGAGCCTGGAGAACTCGGACTGCTAATTTGTCATGAATTTCACACTTGATGTTAAGACGTGTCATTAGAGCATCTTACATTCTTTTCCTAAAATAGAAAAGTATCAATAATGGTTGGTTTCTGATTAAAAGAAAGCTGACACAATGTACTGTTACTGTACAGCAGCATTTCCTCAGTCTTTGAGCTGGCCACTCACAAGGTTTGGAAAATCATCACTGCGGTCTGATATCTGCCCTTTGTCACGTTACTGATGCAGTATGTGTAGAGTACCACTGAAACCTGCCTCTGACGTTACTTTGTGTGTGATGTTTTGCAGTCAACAAGCAAATCAATGACAAAGAGAGAGTAGCAGCTGCGATGGAGAATCCAAACTTGCGTGAAATTGTGGAGCAGTGTGTTACAGAGCCTGACTAATAGCTATAATACCCACAGAGTTATTGTTTTGATACATTTCTTAAACTTTGTTTAAAAGAAAAAAGAAAATAATAATAATCAAGGCCTTGAGTTTAATACTTGAGTTCTTTTTATCTTCCATATGTTTTTTAAAAGAAATTGTTTATAAGATAGATTTAAATTATGATGAATTAGTCTCTAAAATAAAGTGGTGTATAGTGTTAAGAGTTTGTAATTTCTGGTGTCCAGAGAAATATTTTATGATTAAAAACAAAATAACACATATGTATTGCCTTCTGATAGACATTGTGATATAAATTCAGTTTTGCAAGTTAAATTTCTACATTGTTTCAATCACTGCACTGTAAAAATAAAACATTCTTATACTGACGTGCTGCTTTCCGAGTTCAGAAATTTTCTTTTTTTCTTTTCGTTAAGCTTAGGTTTAGATTTCTGTTAGAGAAAGAAACATTTAATTCAGCTTTTTTGTAGAAAAACACACTAAAGCTGAAATAAATTCAGAAAAAGAATTTGGAACCAAGGAACTGGACTAGAACAAGGTAGATTTTTACTGGGACACTATTCCTGCTAAATATTTGCTTTTTTTCTCTGTAAGCACGTTTCTGATTCTGCAGGCTTTGCTTTATAATTATCCTGGGGGTAAAGTGTTGCTGTGGACAAGATCTTGCCAGCTTGATCCTGCTTTTTCTTACGGCTCACCTGCAGCGTGGAAGGTGAGAGAATCCCCCAGCCCTTCGTCCCTGTGGTTCCCACTGTCCCGTCTCCTTTTGCCGCCCCCTCGCTAATCTTATCTGGAGCATCCGTAGTGTTGCCATCTCTCCCATCTTTGCTCACTGGAGAAGTTCGCTAGGGTTAGTTTCCATTGCAGCTGTGGATTTGGCTGTGGATTTACCTTTCCCTGAAGAATTTGGCGGGTATTTCTTCCTCAGCTGTCCTTCTCCCAGTGGAAGTGATGTTCAGGATCTGCCATGCGGCCACAGGAGGGCCTCGGTGGTCAATGTATGCGTGCGGGGAGAGGCTGCTGCCACCCATCTCCTGCCCCATGGCACCTGAGAAGCTTTTTGGGTATCCCAGAGGGGTGTTGTCTGGTCAGTGCGCAGTAGTTATCCCTGCAGTGGTTCATGAGGGATTATAGGGAGCCGTTCCTCCATCAAACAGCGATTACTCTCGTGGGCTTGTATTTGGTGAAACAGGGCGGAATCCTTGGAGTTCAGCGCAAACATCTGTTGAGATTTCAGGGATTTGTCACCATTTTAATCATAAGCCACATAAAGCTTTCCTGGAGGCACGAAATGATTGAATGGACTCCAGCTCGGCTACGCATTATAACCAGCAGGGGAAATTTTTCCCTTTGTAAAACCAGAATACTGACACTTGTCACAGCTGTGCCAACAAGAGCTCGTAATCTCCCTACTTTCAGTGCCAAAGTTATCTGGAAAAAAAAAAAAAAAAGGGNTGGAAAATTACTTTCTTAACTAGTTACTCAGCTTCAATTAAATTTTACTTAAATTTCAAAAGCCTTTGTGCCCTCATTGCTCACCCTGAATTTAGCTTGAGGGAAGTATGTATGTCCTTAAGCAGCACTTTCTACAGATGCTTCTGTAAAGTGTAACGAGACGTAAGCTTATTGCTGTGTCCACTAGCTCAGGTCTTCAGCAGAATGCGAAGGGAATTAGCTACTTGGTGTTTGCACGGGAAACTAAGAACTTGGTACTGTTTCCAAAATAAATAAAGAACCCATGGACTCTTTTTTTTAATCCTACTTCAGACAAAACCTGAAATCTGTGTATTTAGACTCCTGCTGGAGTGACCTATCATGAAGTGTCCTGAAAGATGCATTTTGCAAGGTTTTCTGGTGGTTTCTGTGGGTGGGTTGGTTGTTTTTTTCAGCTGGGAAGACTCATTAAATGGTAACTACTTCTGTAAAATAATTTATTTTCTGTGAAAAGCAGGTGGAGATGTTTTCCTATGATAAGGTTCCCAGTTTTGCTGTGCCGTGCCATTAAAACAGAAGTGTGGAACAAGAGTAATGTTTTTCTTCCCCTCTGTTTACTCTGTAATAAGCTAGTTAGATGGTAAGTGTTGCAACTGGTAGTTTCAGTAAATGCAATTAGCAGTTCAGTTCAATATAAAGGATTTATTCTGTGCAGTTACTTGTCGTCATCATCAGCCCAGCACTTGTAATACAACTCTTCTTCCAAAAATTTTTGAATTGCTACCCCGTGATGTGATGCTTGTGCTGTTCCTTGCAACTTCTGGCTTTGTTTATTGCTCCATAAGGCTCGCTGTCACGCGTCGTATCCAAAACGGCTTCAAGGCAATGGCTGCAATCTGCACCAAGTCAGTTTAAAAGAGAAAAATATTTCATATAGAAGAGTCTCTGTTTCCATTTTTAAATTAAATATAAACTGACTTTGCTTCTATTAAGTAGAAGCAATCTGTCATTTTTTTTCCCTTTTCAAAAGGAGAAAAACAAAACCAAAGGATTTTTTAACTATTAATGATTTCTGGAGAGAAGGAAATGAGCAGAGCTAGAAATGTTTTGGACGTGTTCTCCCACGAGGGGGAGTGCTTAGGAAAGATCACAGACTGGTTCGGGTTGGAAGGGACCTTGAAGATCATCTGTCCCCCCCCTGCCCTGGGCAGGGACACCTCCCCCCAGCCCAGGGTGCTCCAAGCCCCGTCCAACCTGGCCTTGAACACCTCCAGGGATGGGGCAGCCACAGCTTCTCGGGGCAACCTGCGCCAGGGGCTCACCACCCGCACAGTAAAGAATTTCTTCCTAATATTTCATCTACATCTCCCCTCTTTTAGCTTACAGCTGTTACCCCGGTCCTACCAGTTCAGGCTCTGGTAAAAAAGTCTCTCTCATCTTTCTTATAAGCCGCCTCTCAGCACTGAAAGGTCTCCCCGGAGCCTTCTCTTCTCCAGGCTGAGCGACCCCAGTGCTCCCAGCCTTTCTCCGTAGGAGGGATGCTCCAGCCCTCGGCTTGTTTTTGTGGCCCCTCTGACCCGCTCTCTGCATTTGGGAGCTTTCAAAAAACCGGTACTCATGTTCCTTCTTTTTGTTTTCCTTTTTTCGTTGCTTAAAATCAATTCTTTTTGCCTTGAAGGGAAGCCTAGCGCGCGCAGCAGCCGCCAAACCCAGGGCTGTGTGCCCGGTCCTGGCCCGGTGCCGGCGCAGGGGATGGCTGGGAGCACAGGGGCTGCTGGCGAGGGACGGGTAACCACAGCTCACGCGCTGTTATTATTTGCCGTTCGTCTTTGCTTTTTGTGGGTGTTTGATAACGGTCCAAGATGGCAATATACGGGGGCAAAGATAATTTTCTTTATCGGAGTTGCAGGTTGCGCTGGTTGAAAGCTGCCATTGGGGAGTGGGGAGTTGTCCCTCGGAGTTGTCCCTCTTTATCTTCCCATTCCACATTTTACATTTTTTGCCTTTAAGCAGAAACTTTTTCAGGAAACTTTCATCCCTTGAGGAAACTTACTTGTTACCACCAGACATCCCAAAATAGCGCTTACAGGCCGTTTGTCTCTGTCTCCTGCCGTTCCAAAACTCCCAGGTGTGACCTTGCATGCCGCTACTCCGGGAACGAGATGGGAGAGGTCAGTTTCCAGGTGCGAGACTTAAGCAAAGAAGAAAACCCCTAAACCCTCTTGCGTGTTTGTGGCGAGAGATGTATTCAAGAATACTGAGTTTGAAGACAGATCTGGGTTTGCATCACCCAAATTTTAGAGCGGTTCTGTCTGGTTCAGCGTGCGGCAGGGGTAAGTGGTACCCCAGGAGTACATTTCCAGTATAAAAGTGAAATGCCTCTGGTGTTGGGAGTTGTTTGGGTGTGAGGGTCTCCTCCCTCTGCTCTTTGGTGGGGTTTGAAGAAATCTCTGGGGCAAAGCTACTTGCATCAAAGTGCTGGTGATTGACAAGACAAATTTTGAGTAGTCATTCTAACCGAGCCTTTTTTTTACCTTTCTGATATTTTAAAGCATTATTTTAAAACATTATTAGGACAAGAAATGTAATTATAACTGTTTGCCTCAGCTGGTGTTTATTAGATGAGAATATTTCTTGTCCTGGGTGGATTTTCATGAAAATACTTCCTTAAGCACCGCATGAGGATGCCATTTAAAATTGACTGAATAATCAAATAATGTCCTGCTGTAGTAGGCATATATACCGAATGGATTTTCTTTTCCACTTGATAATTTTTTTAAAAAAAAAGCAAGAAAGTTAATATTTTTGTAGCACAATACAGCATGTTCATGACATTTCCATGAGCTGTTGCAGCTTCTTTCTGGTGGATCTACTCCCACATAGAAAGCATCAAGAGAAAAATAAGAGAATCTTGTTTGGTGTAAATGTTCCTTATGTCAGGCACGTATGTCCTCCTGCCTTTGTGGTGGAAGGAGAGACGCTGCTGGTCAGGACTCATGAAAGGAAGGAAACAGGCAACGGTTTCAGCCACTCTACACTGACATTAACGTAGGGCTTCAATCGCAAAGAATCTGGGGCTGTCCCCTGCTGCCCCCAGAGAATAGTTCCGGGAGGGGAGTATCTCTAAAGCAATGCTTTTACGCAGAGTGGGAGGACGAGGAGAGGTTTTGCACTTCCCCACCAGTGCTCAATTGTGCTTCTGCATCACCAGTGTGCCCGTGCGGGGGGGCAGCCGCTGTCCCTTCCCCCGGCTGGGGCTGCGCTCCTCGAAACGCGCCGTGGGACCTTATCCTCCGGCTGGGGACAAGCCCCGACACCTCCTTCCAGGGAGCTCCACGTGGTGCAGGAGAGCAGCGCTGCACGCAGCTGTCTGCACGTGCGGCGGGCGCAGGGGCTGCACCCCATCCCACCCCTCCACGTCCCATCCCAGTTTTGACCAGGGTCATCGCGCTGATGTCTGTAAAGATCCATCTTAGGACTTCCGTGGAAAATCAGCAGCAGATCCCCGACCAGTCCCTTGAGTACCTCGATGACATGACGAAGGGAGGCGGTGTCTCAGCGTCACAGGGAGCGCCGTAAGGGCATTGCTCGATGGTGGAGGCGGTCACTGCTGACTTTCTGGGGAGGGATTGATGGCAGCCCCGAAAGGTGCAACTGCTTTTCCTATTCCGTACTTAATTTTGCCGTGGTCCGGGGACAGCTGTTTGATAGATCAGTTTTCATTTGAATGATACGTCCCAAAGGAAGCTTCTGCTAAACTGGTTTTCGAGGGGTGGAAGTCGGTGTGCAGGAGGGAGGGCTCTGCCCGAGCCCACGCAGTTTGCATTGCAGAATTCCTGCTGCCCCTTTGTGTGCTTAAAGCCCACTGACCGTGAGCAAAACCTCCCGTGAAATTCAGCAGGCTCCAGGGGGTAATTTCTGCTCAAATTACGCGAGTTCTGTTCCAATTTAAATGTAAGTGTATCCTTCAAAACACCATGAGAAAGACCCGGAATACCCTGGGGAAAGGAAAAGGCTTTTCTGGGGGAGGGAAATGGCAGTGATTCGGTTTATTTCTCTAGAAAGTTAATCCCAAGAGGGTTATCTTACTCCGTTTCCTGATCCAATACAAAAATGCTCCAAGTCGTGCTTGCAGAGCCTCAACCCCTTTCAAATAACCTTTCATCTAAATAAAGAGCTCCTGGGCTGTGATGAGGTGGGCGAGGGTGAGATTCGCAGGGGCGGCCGCGGGCAGCGGGTGGCCGTTCGCTGCTCTGTCCCTCCGCACGGGCACTTGGAGCCCCTCGGGAGCCCCCACGCTGCTAACGGCATCGGGCCAGACATGGCTAAAATATTGTCAAATGCCAATATGGAACTTCAAAGCATTGCTTCTCCAGCGGCAGTGCTGCTTTCAGCTGCTTCGGACGCCCCCGAAGCTGCCGGCCCCGCAGGCTCTCTGCCTCCGGCCGGGTCCGGTGAAGCCCTGCAGCTTCCCCGAGGGATGGATGTGGGTTCCGAGAGTTTTGCATGGGAGCGGGAACCAGCTTGCGGTTGAGTTGCAATCGCTAACTTCTGCCTAGGCGCAGTCGCTGACGGAGCTTGGGAGCGGATTGGTTTTAAAAAGAACTTGACTTCTGTAGGAGGACCGAACTCCTGCCCGGAGGGGGCTTCAGCGCTGAGGACCCAGTGGGTTTTGAAGCGTTACGCAAGGGAGTTTGTTGGTGTTGGTGACACCCGGATAAAGGGAAAAGCAGAACATCTGCAGCTTGTTTGGCTTCCCGAGAGGCGCGGGTCTATTTCAGATCACTGAAATGGCTAAAATGGATTTTTCCAGATTATGTTTTGCCTGACAGATGATCAAAAGCTGCGATTTTCTAGAAATACCGTACAGCTGAGCTCTGACCAGGCCAGCAAATGTAGCTGTGGCAAAACATAATTTCAACGGTACAGTGTGCTTTTTGGTAACGGCTTTGCTGTGTGCCCAGGGGCTTTCACCGCTCGCCAGCACGGACTTGTGCTACTGAACACGCTCCTGCGTCCGGCCCGGAGGTACCAGGGACTGGCTGTCTTGAGCGAGGTACGTGAGCAAGACCTGCCGGGGCTGGCAGAGGATGCAGCAGTGCATGATTCTAACCGAGGCCTTGGGAAACGTTTGCTTAAGGAATGAGTTTGCAGTGGGCCAAAAGGGAGAAAACCCCGTACAGAGAGGATCGGAGAGGATGCAGGCGGGGATTGCCCCTGTGCCCGTCGGACCTGGAAGGACTTTACTGAAGTCCTAATCCTGGGTCAGAAAATAGCAATTCAGGAAAAACTAACTTGTTGTTTAACTTGGAGCTAGATTTAAGGCACCTCCTTCCACTGCTGTCTCTCACAGGAGAAAAAGCCATCCCTGCCCAGAGTGTATATTACTGCCCGGGCAGCTCGTCTGAATTTCTGAAATGTGAGGGAAGGACCAAGTGCGCATCGCTGTGTCGGCACAGCGGGGACACGCGTCCTGCGTTACAATGCTACTGCTCCGAAGAGGTCACTGCAGGCAGATAAATACCCTACAGGGATGTGGTAGGTGAACCTGCCAGCGTGAGCTCGCGTTATCTGTCGGCTCTTTTCCTGGAACTTGATTTTTTTTTTTTGCTTTCCAGCGAGGGGGCTGATGTTTTCCTTTCAGAATGAAGATATCTGCTGGGAGCAATGAGGTTTTGTGAAATACTGTTGCCGTGAGATATGCAGCTCCTCTTCTCGGCTGCGTTGCCCGGTAGGTCGCTGGGTGCCCGTGTGCAGCCTCGGGTTGCACCACTGCGAGGTCATCAGGATTCGGGGGGTTCGGCTGTTCTTCTGAGATGTCTACTTAAAACCCCAAAACCCTGAAGGCAGCTTCTATTCTAGGTTGGATTTTTAAAAAATAAATATGGAAAACAAACTCCTTTGGAAAATTAAATGAAGTTGATTGTTCTTTTCAGCAATTCCCTATTAAATTGAGCTTGTTCATTCCCGTTGCTGCTGCCCTGCAGACTGGGGTGGGCAGAGGCGTCGCTGCGCTCCCACCGCAGCCACAGGGTTTCGGGGTCACCGTGTCAGTGAAGCCGTACCGCGTGGTGGCAGAGGAACAGCCAGTGAGCAGGTCATGGCGGCTGCCTGTGTGTGGAGGAACAGGTCAAGGAGGGTCACATCGGGTGGGATTTTAGGTGCCTGAGAACCATATGATGTTTCTCCAAACCCGGGAAGACAGGCACGTGTCACCCGTCCTCACTTGCTGTCATCAAGTAATAAAATTATCCCTTCATATTGTTAATATTTTGCATTTACAATAAGGAGAAACAACTGCAGAGGGCACCAGCAAGCCACAGAGCGACATTACGAACAAGTAATTGTCTGTTGGGTGAGGAGCATCCCTGCCCTGGGCTCCTGCTGCTTGTCCTGGTCCGCAGGCTCTGCCCGTCCCCAGCCGGGCTGCCCCACTCCTGGGCAGGGCGCTGCCACCAGGCCGGTGTCCCGTGTCCTTGGAGAGCCGTCTGGGTGTTTGTTGGAGAAGCTGTGGACAAGCTGGGAAGCGGAGGAGCCGACGGTGGCAGTGTCCGTTCTGAGCTGCGATGGTTCCTGTAGGGTTTTGGCCCTCCCCACTGGTGCCCATCACAGTGGAGCCACGTTTCACGGCGGGACTGCGGGCACCCGGGGTTAAACCTCTCCAGAGCCTGTTGCACACACAGGGGTTTATAGCAGCTTCTGGTTTTCCAGGTAACAGATCTGAAATCATGTTTCCAATGCCAGATCACCATAAATGAGGTGGGCAGCCCCGGCATGGCCATCACCTGCCGCAGCACTGGCTGGCGGTGCCGGGCTTCGGCGCCCCGAGGCGGTGGGACCATGGCCGCTCCCCTGCCTGAGCCCGACACCCCAAGCAGCTGATGGTGATCAGCTCCCGTATAAAAGCCAAAAGGAAGATAAAACAGCTACATTCTTCAAATCCTTTACTTGCTGCCCTGCCTTTGCTTTTCTGACCCAAAGGCTGTGCTTGTGAAAACTCTCTGTGTAGCACAAGGCCTGGAGGTTTTAAGAACAAGAGAAAATAAACCCATCTGTTATTCGTAGCTGAAGAGGCGTGGATGGATGTTGTGAGCTATGCCTGGTCCGTCTGGACTTTGCTGCCTCCTCGCATGCTCAGGTCACTGGCGGGACCGCATCCCTCACCGGTCATTGCAGCTGGTGAAGGACTGATGACCCCTCTGGCTCTTTGGGGATTAAAATACTCCAGCTGAGGTCATCTGGTGGGGACAGAAGCACTTGGGTAAGATCTGAGAGCCGGCAAAACACAGGTGCTCTGACAGAGTGACCCAACTGCTTCTTCAGATGCGGAAGCATTTTAAGTGTTATTGTTAATAAGAGACACAAACAACCTCCTCCATAAAATGCCTTCTGCTTCCCAACGAATGAGCTCTCAGTTCCTTCCTGTCTCCAGCTCTGGAAATGTCTGGAGGTGACCAGGGGACGCACAAGGTCTGATTTCTAACCTGAAGCCGAAAGCCTCTGGCTCCTCTCAGAGTGGCATTCAGGAGACCCCGATGAACAGCAAAGGATGAGCTACAGGTTACTGCCATAACACCTTCCTTGCACAGGTTCTCCTGCGACGCTGCGATCAGGAGGAGTCTCAAAGTGTTTGTGAGCACCATCCTGCTGCTGGTGGCCAGGACGCTGCTGCCGGTCACCCATCTCCCAGTCACCCACCAATTCCTTCCTTTCCCCTGGAAAAAGAAACCCCGCAGGACAGCCCTACCCAGTGGCTGGGCAATCGCAGCCCGGTGGTGGCCGTGGGGCTGGGGAGTGCCCATCACCTCTTCCCACCATCAGCAATGCCGATGCCACCATCAAGCGCCTGCCGTGCCCCTGCAGCCTCTCCCCACCGCCCAGGCTGAAAGCCACCGGGCTTGTCAGCGTGTCCCCAGACCTTTGTTTCAGCAGGTCCACGTCTCCTTTGGTTTTCCAGGTCTTCCCTCGCTTGGGGAAGCCCCCGCGGTGGAGCTGGCTGAGCCCAGCACACGTTTCCACCCATGGACATCTGTGCGCTGCTTCCTTTGCTTAAGCTGCGCTGACGGACAAGACCTTGGGCTCAGCTTCTTTTAGAAGGCCTCATTATTTTAGTTACATCTGATAGTTCTGCTTGGCACTTACCTTTCCAAACCTGTCCCACCGTCACCACACGGGGACGAGCCTTGCCCAAACAGCCCAAACCACTGGGGTGAGTAACGATGCCGACTTAGCAGCTGCAGCGCAGGGTGTTGGGTCTGACCACCCTCCTCTCGCCTTCCCCCAGTTTAACACCACTGGCCTCGGTCTCCTTTTATAGTCACAAGCCTTCTTCACAAATTTCCCGCTGGACCCGAGCCCAGTTCTTTCCCTCATTCTTCATCGCCCGCTAAAAGGCAGTTCTCGCGTCTTGCAAAACTTTTTCTTCAATCACGCCTGCTGTCTGCCTCCAGAAACTGGGCTGGATCAGCTCCCCTGAGGGACGCGGTGTGGAGACGGCCAATTTAATCCCACCTGCGATAAGGGGGGGGGTGTGGTGGGAGAAAAGGCTTTTAAGAAGACATTGGATGGAGGTGGGAGAGGAGGTGGGGACCCTGGGCACGGCCAGCCACCGCGGTCCTGTTGGCAATGGTTTGCATGGCTGAGCTGTAGCAAAATCGGATGTTTATGAACAAAAGCACAAACCGAGAGTCTACAGAGAAACACAAAATATTTCAGGGAGTTTTTATATTTACAATTGGTCCTGAAAAAAAACTCAGGCAAAGTTCTTTGGAAGTTCAGTTTTGTGGATGTCAGGATGGTTTGAACGGGAGCCACAGCTGCAGGCAAAATACGGGAGGAAAGGTCTTTCACTGACATCCTATTTCTGTAATGAAAACAGACACCTGACCAGGTTTCAGTATTACGGTGAAGGAGCAAGTGGCCTGGCTAAGGGGGTTAGTTCGCTAAGGTAGTTGCACTAAACTTAAATTGTCCTCTGGTTTGCCCCGAGCCCCGAAAGCCCCTCTGCATCCCGAGCTGCTCAAACAGCCTCCGGCTACCAAACCGCACCCGAGCAGAGCAGTTGAAACCTGCACTTTAGGGGTGATCGGCCCCAGAATCCAATTATTTTTTAAATGAGCTTCACCAACAGCTTCTCGAGAATGAAGGCTGCACAACGTGAGGGGTTTCCCTTGTTCCAAATCCGCCTCCTGTGGATTTATCATCTGTTAGTCCAAAAAACGGCAAGCGAAACCTGTGAGCAATTCTTTCCCAGTTCGGTAATTACCAGCTGGAGACTACAATAGACTTCAGGAAACTTAGCTGAAATCCTCTTTTAAAAACATATTGTTTGTTCTGTTTCCTCTGTGGAAAATATAGGAAAAAACTACTTAGGAGTGTGTGTCAGAGCTTGGTGCTGCGCGTACGGGGCCCGGGGAAAGGAGCAGGCGAAGGAGGCTTGGCTGGACCACGTCCGCGTTCAGTTACGAACGCAACTCAGTGCGTCCTCCAGGGCAGCTTGGGCACTGGGTTGCTTTGGGAACAGGTGGAAAGGATAAATCTAGAATCTAGAGGCTGGTTGCAACCTCTTAGGAGACTTTGGAAAGGCGGTTTCTAGTCATTGTGAAGCTTTATTTGCCTGAATTTCTGTTTTTAACTTTCTACATGTGGGCTGTGTTGGGTTTTATCTTTTTAGACTTTCCCCATTATTCAGAATTTTGTCTTCCCCTTCCCCTCAGCTCTTCCCTCCTTCACGAGCTGCTGAAACGCTTGGGGCTGGGCGTTCGGGTTCTAAAGCAGCGCAGAGGGTGGCTGCCCGGGGATCAATAGTCAGCCTGGAGATCCCTGCGGAGGGATGCTCTCGGGCACTTACAGGGCCCTTGAGTTCAGGACCCCCTGTAGTACCTGCACCCGGGATTCGCAAATCCCACCGGAGCCATTTTAAGGCAAAACTTCACAACTTTTGGCCAAAAAGCCATGGCTGCTGGGGGACGTGGGATCCGTCCGGGTCCCTCCTGCCTCTCCCTTCCCAAGTCCCTGGGGATGAAGCCATATGAACGGGAAGGGACAGTTGTTTCCCAGCTCCAGCGCAGCCGAACACTTACCAAAGACTTGGCTCACGGGGAAAGTGCATTTAGAGTCTTTTCCCGCTCAGCAGTACGGAGGGGCAGCGGGTGCAAAGAGGCGGGAGGCGTTCGCGTGCACAGGCCAAAGAGGGAGGTGCGGGACGGCAGTAAATTATCTGCCTTCTGCTGCTGGTTGAGCCACTTATTTCCTTGAAAATGCTCTTAAACATAAATTCTATGTCTGTCTTTTATCAAATAACA
>RSEF01000010.1:21700588-21716795 GCA_003993805.1 Himantopus leucocephalus | reverse complement strand
GCACGGGCCCACCTCTCCAGCCTGTCCAGGTCCCTCTGGATGGTGGCTCTGGAAGCCCCCGGCCAGGCAGCACTCTCTGGCAACACGAGCAAGTGGTCGCTCATCCCCACATCCTCCCCAGTGCTCCCAGCCAGCAGCAGCCCCACGGGAGCCACACAGCCCCACGCGGACACCCGGCCCCGGCAGGAGGGTGAGGAGCGCCCGGCGCGGCGAGGCTTGCGTGCAGCGCTGGGCTCGGATGCTGCTCATCACCTTTAATTTGCACTGAAGGGTTGCTAAATCCAGAAACAAAGGCTGCCTGCTAATTAGTTTATTCTTTAAAGCAGCCTTTCAGGAGCAACTAAATCATCCTGGAAACGCTTCCTCCTCCCGGGACTGCAGAGGGATGTCATTACTTCGTCAAGTCAGCTAATGGAGCTGGAAAAAACAAGCGCGTGCACGCACGCTCCCTCCTTCACATCTCCCGCAGACTGCGGAGATCAAAGCCTGGGTGACAGCGCGGGTGTCACGGGCTGAAAGCGGTGGCCCAGACCAGCCCCCCTTCCCCCCGCGCTTTCATTTCGAAATAGGCAGCGAAGGCTCCCGCGGGCTGATGCCCTGAGCGGGCAGCGACCCGCGCTGCAGCCCTGCTCCCCCGGCACGCCGCGCCTCGCTCCTCCCGTCAGCGGTTTTAAGAGCAGACTTGCTGGGACGTCGCATCAGTTCCCAGCGCTGCTGGGGACTGCGCAGAGAAGCGCGGGAAGTTTTTGAACGTCTGTGGGCAAATGGTGCGTTGGAACAAATTCCGCACGTGAAATACAGGGCTGCGCGACTTTTACTTCTTTATTGGTTTTCTTCTCACTTTCTCTTTTCCTTCTCNTTCTTTTCCTTCTCCCTTACTCACTCCGTCCCCTCGCGTCCCCGCGGGCATGCAGGGCGGCTGCAGGAAAGCGCCTCCTCACGGAGCAGGGGGGGGCACCAACACTTTAGGAATTTGGGGGGTTGGGGTTTTTTTTTTTGGTTTTGTTTTTTAAATTTGGAGAATGTTGCACACAAAAAAAAATGTTTTACCCCCAAAAGTCTTCCTTTTCAAAACTCCAGCGTGTGGCTACCTGCCACGTCAGAACGGGGTTTCTAACTGCTCCCAGACCTCTGCTAACTCCCCGCGCCTCCCCCAGTCACTGCAAAACAGTCTCGCTGGAAACTCCTCATCCTCCCAGCGAAGGCTGGGGACGGCAGAGTACCTGCAGGTCTTGGCCCTCCTAACTTCACCAGACTCCAGGCCACAGCGTGAGACGCCGCCGCTGCAGTTGCACAGAGGGACGAGGCTCCAAGCGCACCGCGAGACTGGGGGGCACTCGGCCCCTCGCACATCCCCAGGTGGGAATCCCGAATCCCGGCGGTGCTGGACCAGTAGAGAAGCTGCGATGTTTTCCCTCCGTGCAGCCTCCAGTTGTCCTCTGGGAAGCGAAAGGTTGTCCTTGTTCGGACTCCGGTGCGCGGGAGCTCTCGGGGGCACCCCGGAGCTCCGCGCCGGCTCCCCAAAGGCGTTCAGCTGCCGAGGGCGGCTTGCGAAAGCGGCCGGGCGCCCAGACATGCCTGCGCATACCTTTGCATTGGAGTCTGTTTGCCTTGTGACACTGCCTAAAGCTTTCGTGTGGGCAGGGAGACGTTTCGTGCCAGGCACGCCGCTGTTTGGGCCTTGGGCCGTATCCTGGCAGCTGCCCCCGTGCTCTGACACGGACCATTTTCCACCCGGATTTTGGGTGCTGGATTCAGCTACCAGCCCCGGGAAGGAGGGAGCCGTCGGGAGAGCCGAGCTGCTCACCGGGGCGCGCTGGAGCTGGGGAGCGGGGCAGGGTCCACCCAAACCCGCGGGGGCTCGGGGACGTTCCCCTGTCGGAAGCCGGAGCGTGGGGAAGGGGCTGCCCTCCCTCTGCCCCGCCGGTCTGAGAGCCGTAGTTGGTGAACACGGACCGGGCTGAGGAAGTCCTGAGTCCCTCGATGGAAAAATGAGACGATGCTTAACAGAAAACCCCCAAGCTGCTGTCGTGCCCTCAAACCAGCGTCGGTTTCTCCCTTTGGTCCCTGTGCCGTTGCGGTGCAGACCTGGTTTGTCTTCCCGGCAGTGCTCCCCCTTGCCCAGGCGGGCTCAGCTGGGGACGGTGATGGTGCCATGCACCCAGCCTGCCCGCTCAGAGCCTCCCGCGGTGTCACCAGAGGGAGAAGCTGCTCAGCCGTCCCCGTGGGGCTGCGTCTGGGCCCCGGGTGGGCTGGGAAGGGCGCCGGCTGGGGGGCTACGGGGTAATGGAGTGTCCCTGCCCAGACGCCACGTGGGACAGCCCTCCTTCCAGCCAGCGCAGGGTTTGCTGGGGGCGACGCCTCAGGCAACCGCAGCTTTGGGTCCCTGCCCGCTCCGTCTTGCTCTGCTCCTGCCTGGAAACGTGTTTGGGAGGACTGGGGGCAGCAGGCAGGGAAGAGGCAGGCGCCCTATGGGCCTCCCTGGGGCTGGCAGAGATGCTGACATAAAACCCGGGGCTGATGCTACCCCGAGAGCCCGCAGCCGCCTGTCCCCGGCGTCAGAGCCCTCGGCGGATGGGGGTGCGGAGGTGAGGCTGGAGAAGCTCAGTGGGAAGGCTGCTCGTGGCTGAAAATCTCTCCACAGCATCCCGGGTGGTTCGTGCCGCCGGCTGAGCAGCGCCCAGAAGGGCATCGGACGGGGGCTCCCGCGGGACGGGGCAGAGGCTGGCGGCGACGCGGCCCCGGGGAAGGGCAGTGGTGGCCGGGGTGCAGGCAGGTGATGATCACCCGTGCCACACGGGGCAGCAGGGCACGGCGGGGACGGACATGCTGCCAGCGGGTGGTCTGGGAGCAAAAATACCAGCTGGTCCCTAACTGGGGCCGGCTCCTGACAAAGCTGCCGCTTTGAGAATATTTCTCCTGTTGTTGCATTTGTTACTGCTGGACGTTGTCACCGTCGCTGTTGAGCCTCTCGGGCTGCAGTGCACTGACGATCGTGACTCGTGCTTGTCCGCAGCGCTGAGCTGGTGTCCGGGATGAAATGCGGCCCCGTTCCCACCTGCTCTCCTCTCGCTGAGGTTTCCTCGTGTGTTGGCCCCGTGGTGGCTTTGCCAGTCCCCAGCACAGCAGGCGAGGGTCTGCGGGTCTCCGGCGAGGTACAGCCACACCTGAACCCAGGAGCCCGTGTATGGGAGACTCCGTGGCGCATCCACCTTGGCTCCTGGCCCTGCGACAGCCCCCGTGCGCACCCGAGGGAAAAGGAGAGCAGCTTCGGCACGGTGGAGACCAGCCCGGAGGCATCCCGCTGTGCGCTGGCTCGATGGCCGGGGCGGCTGCTCTGCAGAGCTGCAGGCGTGTTATCAGCCGGACGCTCCTGCTGCTGCAATCACTGCTTTTGTTTTTTAACTGGGTGGAGAGTGGAAACCCGGCGTCCCCTTTCTGCACAAACAAGAGGGATTTATTATCCAGGGGCCCAGCTCTCTGAACGGGACTAATGCAGCTCCCACCCCTCTCTCATCTCTTCTTATCTTCATTGCTGAGCTCTCCATGGAAACGGGCTGAGCATCGTCCCTGCGAGCCCCGCAGCCCCCCTGCGAGCCCCGCAGCCCCCCAACAATGCCGCCTCTGTCAGGGCAGACGTGCCCGAGGGTGGTCTCCCAGTTGGCACCGAAATGGCTCAGAGTTCCCGCGGGCGGTGCCTGACCCAACCCCACCATGGGTCGCACCGGGCGGCTCTGCCACGGGGCAGCTGGCACGCAGGGGCGGCTGCAAGAGCTCCGTCTTAATCAGTGGTAGGTAATTAGCGATTTCCATCCCATTCCCTTCCCCACAAACAACTCATGAAAAATCTGCTGCCAATTTAAACCTTTTAAAATGTTTATTTCAAAACACCCCTGGAGGGGTCAGAAGGGGGCTCTTGAGTTCCTGCCTGCGCGGTGACCGCTTGCAAAAAAACCCATTCTCTAATTTTTTGAGGCCCCAACAACAAATAATCGGAGGAGCGAAGCGCTGCCTCCCTGTGCAGCGTACCCGGTGGGAGGGCAGCCCCAAGGGTGTGACCGACTGCAGCTGAAGGTTTTTCCTCTCTCTGGCCCAACCGCTGCCGCACCACGAGCCGTGTCCCTGCCACCGTGGGCACGTGCATCTCCAGTCTCTTTTTCCTTCCTTCCCCTCTCTCTCTCGTCCCCATTTCTTTAAACTGCAGGGAAGGGCAGGTTTCCACAGGTGGGGACCCGGGGGCTCTGCGATCTCTCCCAGCTCTGCTCCTGGTCACCTCCCCGCGCACCGGCGTCCTCAGCTGCCGAGCCCTGTCCCCTCCGAGGCTGTGAAGATACTCAGTGCTTGAGGGACGGGTCGGCCCTTCGCTCGCGGGTCTGTAACACTGCAGGGCAGGTTCCCGGCGCTCTCGGCTGCCCAGCACTGCGGCTGCGACGCCTGCTGACTCCCGAGGGGCACCAGGACAGGACAGGAGAGCTGCGTGGCAGGGACCGGGCTGTGCTGATTTTCAAGGGAGTTTTCACTTTTGCCTGTTTACCCCCTGGATTGCCTTAAGTCCATCAGTGACGGTGTGGGACCCCTGGGGACCCCAGGAGTGAGGAACGCCAGGGCTGCCTGGGCTCCTGCCTGCTGCCGGCAGCCCTTGCCAGTCCTGATGCCCTGGTCCTGCCGCCAGCCCAGCCCAGGGCTGGTACCTCCACCGCGCCCAAACCAGTGCGACAGGGCTGCTGGTCGGGAGCCCTGACCTGCGCGAACCTCCGAGCCTCCGCTTGAACCCGGCTGCAGATGGAGGTGGCGATCCTCCTCTCGAGGCGGGATAATTACTTGCTTGGGCCTTCCTTGCGTGCTTCTTGGTCCATCGCTCTCAGCAATTAGCCCTTGGGAGGGGCTGGGGAGTAGCTTCTCCTGTTTGTTTTTTCTCACGGGAGTTTCACATCAGCAGCTCTTCCCCATAATTTGTTCTGATGTGTCTCTTTGCCCCTGCTGAACCTGTGCGGCAGCCGTAACCTCACCTGCCCGCACGTCAAGACGAATAAAGCCGGTCTGGCCGTAGAGCCGACATCCGCAGGTGGGTGTAAGGGTCCACAGAGCTCAGGCTGCATCTCCTCCCTGCTGCTTGCTTGCTGATTTCCAGAGGGACCCTCTCTTCTCCTCTTCATACAGCAGAGGTACCTCTAGTGCCCAGATAATATCTTGCAAACAGATGCAGTTACACATTCTAGTGGTTTGGGGTTTTTTCATCCTGGGACTATTAATAATACAGAAACAATAATTTTTTGATTGAGAACTGGTGTGTCACAAAGTGATTTGGTCTTTTTTTTTTTTTTAAATGAGGCAAAACTCAGCTACCCCAGAATAATCCCAAACTGGTGCCTGAGCCAGCTGGTGCCTCTGGGGCATGCAAGGAGATTAAATCAGTCACTGGAGTGGGGGAAACTGAGGCAGGAGGAGGTAAGAGGAGGTCAAGCAGGCTGGTGCTGGAAGGAGAACATGCTGTAGGACAGAAACCTCATGTCTGGCAGCTGCGCTCTGCAGTCACAGGGGGCGGCTGGAGGTGGGCTTGGAGACCCCCTCGCCTCTGCTCAGCCCCGCTGGGCTCCGGAGAGCTCTCACCGCCCAGAGCTGCCGCGATGCCCACGGGCAGCGGCAAAGGCTGCGGGAGGGACGTGGCCAGGCGGAGCTGAGGCGGGGAGCATGGCAGGTTTGCCTGACAGAGCCGGTGTTTGACGGAGGTGACTGAAACTTTCGGTGGTCGACCTTCAGAGCCTCTCCTCTGGACACCTTCCTTTGACCCCCCAACACCTCCTTCCCCTCGGGAGCAGCGGTTGGGGGCTGCTCCGGGCAGAGCCCCGAGGCAGCGTGGCACGCAGCACCGCGCCGGGGTACACGGTCCCGCAGGGGGCCACGATTGCGCCACGCTGCCCCAGTCATGTAACCAAACACTGTAGGTGTCCCCGAGCAGCGCCTGGTATGTTCCTGCCAACCCCCAGTGGAAACAGGCTGGAGCGATGGGGCGAGAACATTGCTTCCATTGGCACTTTCTACTTTTAACATGTTGAAGATCATGTCTGTAACATGCTCTAATTTTAGACTGCAGTATATCTGCACTGGATTCCCAGCACGGAAGAATGAGCGCAGGTGTAAAATTAGATGTATTATTTATGGGCTGGCGGTTACCAGCGCTCCATCACTAAAAAGCGCAGTGCTCCTTCGTGTCCGCGTTTCTGCCTCCCAAGCTCCACACCAATCGCCTACCACCGCTTTCCCACCCCAGGATTAGCCTGCAATCAAAATCTTGTTATCCAGGCAGAGGTTTATAGGGAAAGGACACCATTCCTGCGTTTAGGAATTGATCCATATTAGGATCAGTTAAACATAGTAGCCTTCCATTCTCCATGGCTTTGGCTGGCGAGAGCTAGGAAAGCACGCTTAATCAGAGACTGAACAAGTGTAAATGGTGTGTTTCTAGTCTCTGCCAGATGGGGAAAAGATTACGTGAAATAACTAACGTGGAAATGTTAATCAGCATTAGCTGTAGTCCAAATTCCATTATCAGGAATGCTAAATACAGAGGAGGAAAGTGCTCGGATTAGGGTGGCTTGGCAACAGGCTCTCTTCCCCGGTGTTTGGGTCTTGTGCTCCAGGATTTAAGCTTTTATTTAAAATGCAAGTAATTTTCTTTCCCTCATCAGTAGAAATGGCAAAAATGTCAAAATACCCAGCAGCTGTAAATCAGCGCAGTGATGTGTGCAGGCAGCCTGGAACACTCTGCCGAGCACACGTTAAAGCGGCGGCTTATTAGCGTTAGCATAAACATCCCTGCTAACGCCCGACCAGCGGGACTGGGCACGCCGGAGACTCCTGTCATGGAGAGGCAGCGACTGAACGGGTCCGCGTGAGACGTGGCCAGCCCGGGTGGCTGATGGCACTCTGGGAGTACACTGTTTTTTTTTCTCCAGGCCTGAATGTGCAAACCAGGACGGAAATCTTAGCCACAAATCTTCCACATCCGTGCAGGTAGAGCACATCTGTATGGACCTGCCCATTTCGCTGCGGAACACGCTGCGCTGGAGGGGCTTGCCTTGCTCTGCAGGAGTTTGTGGAAGGGAAGGCTTTGCGCCTGAACATGATCTCCTGAGCTTTGGATTTTTTAACACATTATTGTTTTGTATTAGATCGCTCAGTCCCCAATTTCAATGCTTTTCGCTGCTCGCTTCATCCTGACCCTTGTTTTCCAAGCTTTTATAGTTAATATTTCTCAAGTAACGCGGGCTACTCCTGTTTTTGTTCGAGCTGGGAACTCAGGGAGGACGTGGCCATGGAGCTGTCTGCTCTGGAGTGGAATATGACGTGGGGGAAATCCTTACAGCAGAGTTCACCCCAGTCCAGCAAACTGGAACTGAAATGGATTTACCCGTGCTTCTACCCGCCCTTGCACACGCCGTGCCAGGCTGCCTGGACCCTCCGGCAACGGGGGAGAGGGAGCGGTGCCGTGCAATCGCACATACGCGGGGGATCGTTGCTGCGTAGCTTAGTGTTTAAGAGGCTCTTGCTGTAGAGGCCACTCTTGAATGCCTCCCAGGTTGGATGCAAGGAGGAATTTGAAAGTGGAAGAGGTTATTTTGTCAGTTGAGTTACAACACAGATTGCTCACTCAACCCCAGTAACTGAGCAAACAGGTATGTTCAAATAACAAAACCTAAGAGCGATGAAGACTGACACCATTTAGCAGGGCTGGAGTCCCACCAGCTAAAATCAGCCCTGAATGTAGGCACCAAGTCTAGGAGCAGATGTTGCCCATGTGGCCAGGGAAGTGAGCTCTTCAAGAGCCAGGGAGCAGCCCCCGTGGGATGCTCAGGGGCAGAGGTGCCCTCCTGGGGGAGACGCTCCATCCCGGCAGTGCCGGAGGAGCCCTTGACTGTCGAGACAGTGTCTGGTGTCTGCTTTGAGCGCACGTTGGCACTTGGCATGTGCGAAAGCACGTGAAAGGCGCAGAGGAAAGGACTGCTTTCAGAGTAGTTCTCAGGCTGTTTGGATGCTTTGACCCATGGGTATTTTTTTTTTTTCTCTCTCTTGAAATGACAAGACTTTGAGAAAATCCACCCTTGAATAGCCGTCGCAGCGCTGCAGCACGGAGAGCAGGCTCATGTTACGCGGCTGCTGAACCGAACGGGCAGGTATTTCAGGCAGCCTCTCGCTGCCTGGTGGCTTTGTCCCGCATGCTGCGGGGAGGCGCAGGGGAATTAGGACACAGCGTGACGCCTTCTTCCAGGACTGCTCCAAGGGCTGAGGCCGCTGCTCTACAGCTAGATCGGCTCCCGGATTTGTGCACAGATTGCTGCCTAGCACGAGCCAAAGCTCCTTTCCAGAACCAAATCCCAATTCACAGGAAATTCACACCCCGTTTACCATCGGCCAGCGTCCAAGAGGGAGCGGTAAACGCAGGCAGCAGATTTATTTTGCAGTATCATGAAATCGGCGGGTGCAGGGACTGGGCAGTGGGGCTGCGCGCCGACAGCCCTGTGCCAGCCTCGCAGGTCACCCCAGGCACTCCTCCCTGCATCATCCCGGGGGCCTGCGCATCCCTCAGCCCGCCTCCCCTTTCTCCTCCGCCGCAGCTCCGTTCTCGTCCCTCTTGCGCACCCCGGGCTGCCCCCGGTTTTGCTGCTGCAGGTTCAGCTGCTCTCTGAGCAGAAGGCAGGAGTTCAGACCCTGCTGGTTTCCCGCTGATCAGACCAGATGGAGAGCAGGCAAAGCACGGCAGAGATAATGAAGCTATTTTGCAAGGCTTGGAGAGCTGTGTGGTGTTTCTCTGGCTTCAGGAGACACTGCTGTTCAGGGTTACTGTGGGAGTCGCTGTGGTTGCTATTATTACACTGCAAATCCATGCCTGGATGGTTGCTAACCTGAGACCCCACTTGCTTTGCTCCTCATCAACCTAAAAATGAATCAAGGATCTCTCCTGTGCTGACAGGAGTTCCCGAGAGGAGATGTCGTGTGAGGGAGCTACTGAAGGTCAAGAGGCTCTGGTTTCGTTGTTGATCCGTTTGAGCTTAAACAAGGCTCCGAGCTGTTAATGGTCCAACCCCAGACACCATGCATACAAAGATAAGAAGCTCAGGAAGAGCTTTCCCTTTGCTACTGACTCCGCCGCTACAGCTTTGGAAACTGCGACCCGTGTTGCCTAGGAGCTCTGGTTTCCAGTGTAGGCAGCCAGCAAAACCCATCCAGTGAGGATGGAGAAAGACGTGCTAATGACAAACAGTCATTCGAGATGTTTTCCTCTGAACCGGGCTGGCTCCCCATAGACAGAGCATTGTCTCTCTGAAGATCCGTCTGCAGCTCTGCTAGAGTTCAGGTGGATTTGCACACTATATGTTCCCACAGAAACACATTTTTCTCTATCTCTTTCACTGCAAATCAAATGAATCAGTCGTTAAAATGGAGCGTTAAACCAGAGCACGGTTACTCCCTGGCTAGTCTGCTCTATCAGGCACAGGAAGGCATTCAGGTCTGGTTAAGTTCCTTTTGATCTTTACATTCCTTCAGTCTCCTTATCACTTCTCTTTATCCCTTCCATTTGTCTGTCCTCCCCGTGACTGTATTTATGGTAAGGCTTTATCTCTGTGACCAAACCAGTCCATGGGTGATGGGGCTTTGTCTTGCCATTGCCATATTTCACTCGGCCCAGCCCCGGCAGCACTGGTCCAGGCACGGAGGTTACTGATGTTCCCTTTGCCTCCGCTCGGAGCAGAGGCAGCCGTTGCTGCTGGGCAGTTTAAGAGCCTGCCAAAATGACACAGCCCCCGCGGTTCCCCTTCGGCTCTCTGCTGTAAGCCAGCCCACGGACGAGTTGCTTGTCAGGGAGTGCTTACAGGACGAGTTCAGGATGTCCACGTTTCCAGATGTTCATTTCGTGTTTTCTGCCTCCACGGCCATTCCTGAACTGCTTTGCTAATCCACTGGGCCTTGCGGGGCTACACCGGGCTCTCACCGGGCGCAGTGTTTGCTGTTTCACTCTCTGCAGATTGNACACCGGGCTCTCCATTTGCGCAGTGTTTGCTGTTTCACTCTCTGCAGATTGGGCCCGGGTACCGTGGCATCCCAGGAGGCCGCCGGGCAGAAGCTCCTCCGTTACAGGAGCTGCATTATCTGACTGAAGCTCCTGCCTACTACGGCTGATAAACAGAGGCAGCAGAAAATCCCACTTTTCTTTGCAGTGTGGGGAACCAGAATCTAATGGCGACAATTTCCTGATGCATATGTGAATGTGAGAAGGTTTTGGTACATTTCTTGCACTCACTTCTGCTTCTAATTCTGGCTACGCAGCATTCACAACCTTGGGTACGACCACAGCGCGTGTTACATGGAGTTCAATCACAGCCTTCTGGGGTGAACGCTGCAGTCTGTATGTGGCACACACTGCCTTTAGTTTCACTTGGAAATTCAGCTCCCTTACACTGGTTGGAATGTGCTGTTTAATTCATAGAATTTATCCCACAGATGCTGCGGACCACAGCGCTAAAAACATCACAGGTTTACTGGCTGTCTCTCAGTGCTGATGCTTCATCACAACAATTTCATTTCTCTGAAGACGTATTTGCTTTCTCTCAGCAGCAGAGGTGCTTGGCAAGGCTTGGAGACCCAAGAGAAGATGCCTTTACATTTACATCTTCCCTAGCCATATTTCCAAATCCTCCCCTTACAACTGGAACTAGAGTCCCATGCAGTCACGAAAATTAATTTAGCCACTTCCCTGCGCGTGCGTGTGTGGGAAAAAGTAAGGAGCTGTTCTGTCTCAGTCTTCATCCACAACCTGAGCTTTACCCGCTCCCACCGCCAAAACAGATTCCTTCCTTTGGGGTGTTATCTTCTTTTTTGGGTGTGTTTTAATCAGTAATGAATGCATAGGACAGCCTGTTCTGTTGGCTGTCTCGGCGGTAGGCAGCAGCCCTAGTTTCTACACCCACTTCTGACCTGACATACAGCTTTGGAAAGTCATATCCCACCTGTTTCCATTCCCACTGCTGCCCTGTTGATTATGCACACTCAGTTCTCCACGACAGGCACGGTCTCCTGCTTGGTCTGGGCACTGTGCTCCGTGTGCAGGGCTGAGTGTTTCCCGTGACTGCCAGGCACCGTTCTGAAAGAGCCGCTAGTAATAAGCGAGAGCAGCCAAGTTGGCAGCCGAGCTTTTGTCAAATTCGGCTCCCAAGAGGCTGGCACACGCTTTGTTTTTCCCTAAGCTCGGCATCACGCCAGACTGGTTCAGGAGCACAGTGTGTAAACACTGGCTGCATGGAGGTTTCCGTCTAAACATGTTTCCTCCCTTCTCCCTTTCTTGGAACCCAGAACAGAATGGGGGTGAAAGGAGTAAGATGAAAGCTTGGACACTGGCTTTGGGGACTGCCTGGCTCGCCAGTGGCTGCGTGCGTGCTCCGGTTGTGTGTGGCCATCGCTGCAGGCTGCTCCCGGGAGGTGCGTGGTGTGGGCACGAGACCCAGCTCAGAAAGGCACCGGACAGAGAAGTGTGCCTCTGCCCGGTGCACTGCATCCCGCCGTGAGCCTGCACGTGAGACGGGGCGTATGACGCCCGAGAATAAGGCCTCGCTGTATCCTTGCAGTGAAGACTGACTTTTCATGGGTTCAAGAGCAAAGGGAGATAAAATTATATCCTCCTCCATGCGTGTGCCTGGCATGAAGATTAATTTATCCGGATGATTAGGGCAGCAAGTGATGCAGGAAGTGGCTGGGTAATCTAATGACCCAGGTAGAAATAGAAAGCGAGGAGCGTGTTTCCCTTTCTGTCATGTTAGGGTTTGATTTTTATGTCCTGTTACAAACTGATTGATAAGCCAAACGCCTGGAGAAGTGTAATATATTCAGGCTGATCTGCTTTTCTGTCTTATAAAATAGCTGAGAACCAAAGCTTGTTGAGACTCTTTTTGGAGACAGATGTTGCCAGGCGGTGGTTTGCTCAGAGGGTGCTCCCCAGCCAGCCCCCTGCGTGGCTGCAGGCAGGTATCACTGAGCATAGGTGGAGGTCCCGGAGTTACAGTCTGTACGGAAACCCGCTGCTCGGTTGTCTCTGTTGCGCACAAGCTCAGGAAGTCGGTATCACCTCGCTTGCTGGAGAGCGCGACCACCCCACTTTGTGCTAGTTTGTGACTCTGAGTCAAGTACTTCTCCTTGAACTCTGACTGCGGGTAAGAGAATTGCACAAACGGTGCTCTTCTAGTAGAGCAGAAATGCAGACTTTGGCACTGTGACTCTGAAAACCCCTTCACCACGGTGGAGCTATTCCTTCCTCCTATCGCACTGTACAGCTTGGCTCCAATTAGTTTGTCTCAACTGCTAGATGTGCAGGCCAACACTGCTTCTATTTCAGGGGATCTTGCCAGAGATTAATTAGATCCCAGGCCTGTTAGAGGACCGGCCAGCAAATTTTGTGTGCCATTAACTCAGTACTTATCACACAAACATTGTTGGAATAAATATACCCTTTGTTGTGCTGCTGTAAGCGAAGGTTGTCACAAAAATGAAACATTTGAGCAGATACAGGGTGTGATAGTTTCGGAGCTACATAAGCTGCTTGTTTAGATCAGATTTTAGCCACGGTTACTGAAAAGGCACTAAGTGTGTATTGGTGCATGCAGCCCTGCCGCGCTCAGCAGGACTCGGACAGTCCCCGTGGCTGCCCATCCACGGCAGCGGGGAGCGTGGACAGTGGCTACCGCGTACACAGTACTGCTGATGCAGGAACATCTAACGGGCATCCACCAAACCCTGTGTCAGTGTGCAAGGAGACGTACTGCCCGTGTCAGTCATTGTTCCAAAGAAGCCCGTGGTTTGAAGGATAAAGTCACAGAGAAAGAAATACGTGGAGTTGGGGAGACAGTGGAACAAATCTGCAGCAAGAGCTGCAAGTTTCCGTTTGGTCTCTCTGTTTGTCAGCAGTGAAGTGACCTTATCTAACCACCCTCAGGTTGTGCTTTACTCTTTCTGCCCATGCAAAGCAAATACAAGCCAAGCAGATTGGCTTCTATTGGCTCGTCTCACTTACAGGAGAGCTGGGAGAAAGTGTAGCCAGACGAGTGGGGAATGAGGTGATGGAAGCCAAGAACCAGTAATAGAGTGATGGTGAGAGCGTACTGCAGAACAAACGAGGATGTATCTAGCTAATAGGCAGAGAGGGGATGGGATGAGGAGAGGGGTGATGTAGTAGGAACTACATGCCAAGAATCTTAGCAGCAGCAGCTTGAATTAATTTGGAGAGCAAAGTGAGAAGTCCGGAGAAAAAGACTGCAGTAGGTGCGTCCAGAATCTGGGAATAGTTCTGGCACGGTGGTCAGGGGAAGGGCCAGAGCATGGGACCTCTGTCCAGACTGCACCGCTATGGCCCGGCTTGGGCGGGTGAGTCAAAGGTGAGAGCTGCAGGACGTGCTGCTGAGGCAGTGAGATTAGCCGGGTGTCCTCCTCAATGTGTACGGCCTGGATGCCAGTCAAATGTACAAGTCAGTCCCTAGCAATTTAACATGAAACGTCTTGTTCTTGTGCTGACACATGCATCACTAGGGCTGAATGATGGTGTTCAGATAAGGAGCTTTCTGCTTTGACAAGGGTGAAAAAAGGGGAAGGCTCCGCTCCAGCTCATCGCTTTACCCTGCACAGAGCAGGCTAGTGAGAAACACTGTGTGACTGGGACAAGCTTCACCCACGATCGACTCCAGCAGGAGGAAGCTGGTTCCCAAGGCAGATGCCGTCCTCTTTCTGCAGCTGCTGAGCCTTCTGAAGAGCAGAGACTCAGCTGGTTGGTGCAAACGCATGTATGCGTGCAATTATCTGGGGACAGGGAATGGCTCTGGAATTGGTTGAGCACTTGCAAGTGCTATGTGCAGCTTCTCAGCACTGACACGATAGCAAGGAGTTATTTTTAAAATTCTGCTTTCCCTCGTACTGGAGTGACTCAGAATGAGCTTCCTTTAAACAGCATAAAATTGGTGGAAGGAGGAGAAAGCTACTGCTGTTAGCTTGGTCCTGAAAGTCAGGTAATATTTTGTAAAGCTGAAACTTTTAGTAATAAAACCGTATTTTTAATGAACCAACTACTTTCTGTTATAACTCGGCAAACAGTGGCTCTGATTTGATCAACTCAAACCAGTTCATCCGCCCCAGGTTAGACTGGTGCTGGGGCTTAGCTCTGCACTTGGCTTCATGAGTGGACATGAACACTGCTGGCTCATGTTTGTGCAGGTCCTTACGCAAACACCCTTTTGAGGTGCTGTGGCTTGGCTGCGCTCTAGGAATTTGCTTTTTCGATTCTGTACCTTCGGCTCACTAAAGGAAATCACCGCTTGTATTGCCATGGGTAGAAAATAAGCAGGGAATCCTGATCTCACCAGCTTCCAGCTGCCGCTGTCATTTTACCCACCACTTCACTTTGATTTGTGCCAGGCAGGGTCAGATTACCTGTGCCAGCGGCGACAGGAGGGCGATGCCAGGCTGAAGCGGTGGGAACCAGGGTCCAAAGGGGACTTAGAGGCCTTTGAGAGCCGGAGCGGTGCTGGCTGGCTGAATGACAGAGGTGTCGAGCGGTGGTTTATTTCTCCTCTGAGGAGACACTGGTCTTGGAGTTTCTGTTGGTGCCTTGAAATCGTGTGGGCATCCACAGGGGGGAAGGAGATGGCTCCTGGAAAGAGAGAGGTTGCCTGAAAGCATGACTTTTTAGGGAGGAGAACCCCAGAACCATTAAATGGTATTCAGAGCACGAACATCATTTCTCCACAGAGTTCAAATCTGGACGTAATCCCTTTTAGACGAGGTTAGGCTGGCAGTTAGACTCCTCTGGNCATTCCGAGCACGAACATCATTTTTCCGCAGAGTTCAAATCTGGACGTGATCCCTTTTAGACGAGGTTAGGCTGGCGGTTAGACTCCTCTGGGGAAGGTTTTAATTTTGGAGCACGTTGGTACTTCCCAGCGACACTGAAGTGCACAAAACGGCAGTATATATTCTAAGACACCAGGTGACTTTCCCTCTAAAGAGGCCACCTAGAGAGAAACCTAGGTGTTTGAATACATGGTTTGCCTGAATTGATTAAAAAGCAGTGACATTTACCTTGAGCTCTGCTTACATTAGAGACATATATCGATTGGGTAACTCCAATCCAGCTGTAATAAGCAAGGTTTTAGAGTTTAAACACAATCCATGGGTTGTAATTAAACAGTCTCAAAACTGCGCGTGACCTTAAACTTCCCCGTGCCGGGCCACTGCGTGTGACAGGGCTGTGAGTAACCCGATGGAAAGGAGACGTTGAGTGGACTTCGGGCTGAACAAAGCCGGGACCAAACCAAGCAAACTGCCACCCTCAGACATTCCTTACGCAGGAGCAGGGAGTTAATTACACTGTTTTAAATGCTGCCTCTACTCGGCTTGTAAGATCTCCCGTGAATAAACGCCTCCTTTATTAAGAGGGAGAATGTCTGCAAGGACAGCGATGGGTTTGCATTTTCCGCTCCTGGCAAGCTCCGACCCTCCCACCCTCTCCCTCCCGCCACCAGGCCTGCGGGCTCAGTCCCCCCTCCCCAGCCCGGCGAGCCTGGAGGGATGGAGGCGGTGTCTTCCCGGGGGGCGGGCAGGGACGGCGGGGAGCCCCGGCCCGGCTCCCGGGACCCTCAGCTCGGCTCGGCGCGGCCCTCCCGCCCTCTCCATGGCGCCCCTGAGGCGCTGCCCTGGCGCCAGAGCGGCGCACCGCCCGCCGCGCGCCTCTGCCGCGTGCCTCTGCCCCGCGCGCGGCGCGCCCCCTGGCGGGCGGGCGGTTCCGCTCGCGGTAAGGCTCCGCCCCCGCCACGCCGCTCCCACACCCCCCTCCGGCGGCCTTTAAAAGGAGGAAGTCCCTCCCTCCACTCCGCCTGGTGATTGGCCGCGGCGCCCGCGCGGGCGGGCGGCGATTGGTTGGAACTCCGCGGTGGGCGGGGCGGCGGGCTAGGGGTGCCGCGGCGGGCGGGGACCGGCTCGTCCCGGCCGTGGCGGCGGCGGCGGCGGGTGCGCGTCGCGGGGCCGGTACCGCGCCCGCCCGCCCGGGGCCGCGCCATGAAGAGCCTCAAGTCCCGCCTGAAGAAGCACGAAGCGGTCATCGGGGGCAGCGCGGTGGGTGCCGGCAGGGCGGGGGCAGAGGAGGGGAGAGCTCCCTCCGGGGGCGGGGGAGCTG
>RSEF01000010.1:21679885-21692527 GCA_003993805.1 Himantopus leucocephalus | reverse complement strand
GCAGTGCACGGCTCCCTGCGGCGGGGGCATCCAGCGGCGCCAGGTCAAGTGCATCAACACCAAGACGGGGCTGGCCGAGGAGGACAGCAGCCTCTGCGACCACGAGCCCTGGCCCGAGAGCACCCAGAAGTGCAACCCGCAGGACTGCGAGAGCTCCGAGTCAGGTAAGCGACCGTCCTGCCCGTCCGGAAAGCTGAACGTTTTCTCTTCAGTGTGGTTATGCCCCCCCAAGAGCCTGTGTGCGCTGTTTGGGGTAAATGCTGCGTTTCGAGGACATGGCAATAATTGTGGAGATCGGTGTGAAAACCAGCCAGGCTCTCAGCTGGGGAGTATTACCTGGGGAGTGAGCGGCTCCTCCATCACCAGTTTTATGGAGGAGCGATGCATCATCCTCCATCACGTCCTCTGCCGTGGTTGGAGACACTTTCCCACCATACAGCACCAGTGAGGGCCGATACAGCGACTAGAAACTCAGGCGTGCACAGTTTTTACGCTCGCTGCGGGTCGTGCAGCGGCGTGACAGGGCACAGCACGGTGTCACTTGGCGTGCTGTGTGCTCGGGAGGTTTAAATGGCACCGTGATGGTGGGCATTGGGTGGGCGTGCTGTGCGCTGCCTGGGTGGTCTGCTTGGTCTCTTCGAAGCCGTGCCGTGAAACGAAGTAAAGGTGGTGTAAGAACATGACCCATTTCTGGGTCCAGTAACTGGAGATGTTTTTTCTAGCAGAGTTTAGACTCATTCTTTATTTTTGTTCTCCGTACCTTTCACTTCGCGGTCCCCGCGGATAGCCTGGAGGAGGGCGCCAGCAATAACTGGCCGTGCTGAAAGACGAGCTACACTCAATTAATTTTCCTGGGGCAGGTCGTGCCCTGTGCTCTCCCAGCTGGCCGCCGGCGTGACGCCGTCCTGCTCCCAGTAAGGGACCCCAGGAAGGGCCGTGCAGCCGCGCCGGCGCAGCAGTGTCCAGGGTGGGACGTGCTGGGTGCCAGGGCGAGCCGGGGGTCCGGGAATGGGGAAGGGTGATGGGCGCGTGGTGCTGGCGGTGCTGCCGAGCCGGGAGCTGGTGCCGGCTGCAGCAAGGGGAGGGATGAGGGAGGAAGGAAAACCAGTCAGCCCGCTAAAAAGCACTGTACCCATGGGAAGATGGAGGGGGAGTTTTATGCAAGAGTTGTGTAAGGCTAGCTTGGCTAATCGATAATTAAGTGGGAATGTTATAACCATCTATAAATATCCAGAGCATTTGGCTCTCAAGGGGCCGAGTGCGGTTTTTTACTGGCATGAATGTGAGCCGGGATGTGCTTGTCGGAGGCAGCAGCGTCACCCAGCAAAGGGACCACCGGCACCTGCCTGAGCGCGCACGCCGGGGGGTGGCCTGGGGCGCAGGGACCTGGTTCAGAAGCAATGTGTAATTCAGAAAAAGGAAGTCAGAAGGAAATATCAAGCGATTAAGCTCTCTGACCGCCAGAAAGCTGTTTAGTGATAAAGTCCTGGAACACAAACCTTTTGAAACAAGCCAGGGCTCACCATGAGAAAGTCAGATAAAGGACCAGTTCTCCAGCATCTTTGGGTACATCCGAGCACATGCTGCAGTGAGTCAGTCCCATTTTAACCTGAGCCGTGCAGGCTGTCTGCCAGCTTTGCTTACCTGCTCCAGCTGCAGCCGCCGTGCCGCGGGCACTCGCTTGGCTTCTCCTCTCATCTTTGCTTGGAGGGGTATGTCCCACGGCACCAGGCAGCTCCCTATAAGCCAGAAATCTGCGGGCTGCGAGGGTTAACAGCACTTAAAAGGAAAAGCAATATAATGAGGGGATTAGATGTCATTGGTTTTAGCATGTTAATCATTAATCAACTTTATTTTTTAATGTGTCTGGGCAAAAAGAAAAAAAAAGCTTTTCATCTGCCCAGAAAGGAACGTTAGACCCTCAGGAGGTTTACTGAACAAGGAAAGGGCTGAGAGCCGGAGCAGGGCGGGAGGGCAGCGGGCGGCCGGTGCCCAGGGTGCAGGAGCCAGCCCGTGGGCTGCCCCACGCCTCCGTGCAGGTCCCTCTGCAGCCTGGGACACCCGTTCTCATCCTTCCAGCTATTTGTAATTGTCCTGTATTCAGCCCTGTTCCTCCTAAAACATAGTCTGGAGAGGGCAGCAGCGTTAGCTTTGATTAACTGGGCTCTGCAGACTGTGACCACTGGCCGTTGGGATGCTTTTAGCCATTAAATCCATCCTTTTTGACGGCTGCACGGCCCTCCTGCATTTATAAGCCTGTTGGTCAGTTCCACATTTAGGCACTAATTAGTCAGGCTTGTTCAAGAAATGATGTGCGGTTCCAGCTATTTTTGTCAAGGGAGAATTTCCATGCCGGGCTTGGTGATGAGAGCCGTGGAGCCGCACGGCGTAGCCAAGGTTGTACCAGAATAGCCACTTAGATGTATAGGAAGCGCACAAATAAATGTTAAAATCCTGGATTAAAAATGACATAAATGCTCTGGCTGTATCCCACGGCAGGAAACGCCTCTTGGAAATACAAACATTTCCTGCCAAGCCATGAAGAGGAACAAAACTTTCACATGGCAGGAAATCACAGATGTGTAAATCCACAGGCAGAGGCTCCCAGAAAAGGCATGAACGTAAACTCCAGCCCTTTCCTGTGTTTTAAAGGATCTTTACTGCACAAGATTAATGCAGGCTGGAGTGATTCATGTGTTTATGTTAGAAGCACAAGGAGCCTCTATCTCCTCTAGGATGAAGTGTACGGGTACCAGCGAAATCGTGTATTTGTCTTTGTGAGCAATCGTGTTCTCACTCGGACACAAAAATGCGAATAACCCCAGTAGACTTTAAATGTTAAAACCATTATCAGATGAATTTTTAACAGACATGGAACAGATCAAACGTAAACAAACATCTCACCGGCAATCAGCTCTCTTCAATTAAAGGAGGTCAGAACTAATTAGAACCAGAATCCTGTTCTGTTGCCAGGTTATAAACTAATTGATGATTACACAGAGGTTCTTTTTAAATGTGCCTGTGGTTTTACAGCTGCATCCAGCTGTGAGCGGAGAAGATAAGGTTGGCTGTGTCCTTAGATGGCTCCCGGGGAGCATTGGAGCCCGTCAGGCACCCAGACGGCTCCATGCAATGCCCCACCAAGGCCAGGGACGTTTATCTTACTCAGCGCTAAGACAAGGAACTCAAACAAATGTGACTCCAGTGCAGGAAAATCTGCATGGGGGCTGAGAGCCATTGCCCTCGCCCATGCTACCGGCAGCCGGGAACGCCCTGCAGGTCCTTGCTGGCGTCCAGGGGAGCAACGGGAACATCCTGACAGCACGGCCTGGGCAATACGAGCGGGAACAGCTCTGCTGGACCTCGGGCAGGGCTGCCGGGGAGATAAGAGCAGCCTCTGGCTCGGCAAAGCCTGTTCCTGTCTCATCTCCACCCATGCCTTGCTCCGAGCCCGAGCAGCGCTCTCACACCCACATCGGCCACTCCTGTTACCGGATCATTTCTTGTAACTCAGAAAGCTGGAAAAAAACCCCTCACAGCATGTTTATTTCTGCATTTAAGTATTACACTTTGTTTTATGGCCACCTTGGAAAGGAGCTGAGCAGCAGGTCGCGTGTGAGAGCTCGGGGAGACCAGCCCCGCTTTAAACAGCAGGTGAAACAGTTTTCAAACACAACAGCAGCAATTGCTTTGTGTTGGAGGAGGATGCTGATGGGTGAACTGAGCAGAAGTCACCCCACCACAGCAAATGTAGTGGCTGTGCCTGCACGATGGCTTTTGGCCGGACCTCATCGGTGATGGGTGGAACAACCCTGGTCAGGACCGAACGCGTGCAGCCCACGGGGTGCTTGTCGTGGTAAATGTCATAAAATTAATAATTTTCCTCGTGCCTGTTTCTCTGGATCCGACACGGGGTGCGTCTGCAAGTCCCCCAAATTCAGACCGAGCAGGTGCCAAGCAGGTGAGGGGTCTGGTTCTTCGCTCCAGCCACGGCGCTTCAGCAAACACCACTGTTCCCCACAAGTGTCTCAGGCTTTAAATACCAGCGAGGGAAAGGAATTAAGGTAAAGCGTTCAGCTGGCCCAAGAACAAGTATGTATAAGCTGGCTGTGGACACAGTTTCTTTGGGAATGAGACAAAGGTTTCCCGCCAGCGGGAAGGGATGGAGTTCAGCCCTGTGTCCCGGGAGCAGCCAGCACGGGGGACCGTGTTTGGTGGGGCTGTGAGAAGGGCGATGCCTCAGGGGGGGACCGAGGGGCAAAGCCCCCCCTGCACCAGGGAGGTGCTGGGGCGAATCCCAGACGCCCGGCGCCCTCTTCAACCGCTGCCATTTGCGGTGCTGTGGGCTCATTACCCTGGGGCTGGTTGTATTTCTAGTTGCCTCAAGATTAATTGGCAATTAAATGTTATATTCCTTCTTGCTTTGAGTAGGGAAATGAAATTATTCATGGTTCTGCATGTAGCTGAATTTGTCCGCAAGGGACACATACTAGAAATAATTGCGGCAGATTCCAATTTTCTGTCATTTGAGCATGTAAGTCTGTATCCAAGTGGCAAGAGAGGGACGTGCTGCTGAGCGAGTCGTTAAGTGCCCTTTGTTTGCTGATAATTAACAACAGCTGTCAATGAAAAATGGGTGCTTGGGAAAGGATTCCCCATTTTTATTAAATGTAGGAGAAATGAGTGTTACACGTTTTAGCCTTATGGAGAAGCAGGCTTTCAGTGACCCAGGCTGGCAGAGGCTGGTCGGGTGTCCCCGTATCGGCCCTTCCGACTGCGCGGGTTGATGCAGCTGCAGGTCCGAGCTGTAATGGTGCTGTGCTGTCCCCTGTAATGCGCCCCAACACCAACACACCCCGGCCCACCCACACCGTGTCTGCACAGCGGGTCGGCACAGCGTGGGTCCTGTGAAAACCTGGGCAATGGGAGAAAAAAACGCAATAAACGTCAGGCAGATGGAGCAGAAAAGGGACATTTCCTTGCCCCGACAAGAACAGTAGGGTTTCCTTATTGCAGTGCTGAACACTTTTTGAGTAAATGACCTTGGTTTGACCAGCAGTGGTGGGACATGCTTCTTCCCCAGCAGTGGGAGATGCTTCTCCTTCAACAGGGGGAGACACGTCTTTAACAGGGGGAGATGCTTCTTCTCCAGTGGTGGGAAATGCTCTTCCTCCAGCAATGGGAGATGTTTCTTCTCCAGCAGTGGGAGATGATGCTTCTCCAGCCGTGGGAGGTGCTTTTCCTCCAGCAGTGGGAGATGCTTCTCCTCCCTCCTTCTTGGCAACCACTGAGTAGATTTAAGTTTTAGGAAGAGTAAATCGCAATGGACCTCGGTGTCCAGTGCAAGCAATTAGGAGGGTACAAGAATCTGCTTCTCGTCTGCCTTGGGTGCAGGCGCGCAGGCACGGGGCACCCTGCGCAGGCACCCAAGGGACCCGGCGCTGCAGCCTGGGCTCCTCTGCCAGGAGCCTCTTGCCAACACCCCCGATAACAGCCTGGCAGGGAGGAGGCAAAGCCTGATCCCAACAACAAGGTATTAACCCTTACTTAACTGTTTTGAAAGCTCTCCAGAATACATCAAAGGCATATTTTTCCGTGCAGAAGAAAGACCTTCAGCACAGAGGATATTGGCCTTGGCCTTGAAGTGCTAAAAATGGGGAAAGCAAGGACGAAAATGGGGACATGGTGCATTACCCATGGCTGGAGGAACAACTGCGCTCAGCCACGCAGGAATGCCGGCAGTCACGCTCTGGGGTTCTGCCTGGATTCGGTTTCCCTCAGTCTTGAAATAGAGGAGGGCTCAGCGCTGCTGCCAAGCACCGTTACCCCGCCTAATCTTCATCTTAAAAAAAGGCAGAAGAAGTAAAGACTCCGTAGATGTGACACGGCTGTCTGCTCAGGCCCCATTGCTCCGTGCAGGGTTGGCTGTGGGAAGCTCTGGACACGGCGTGTTTAAAGCGGTTTTGGATTCTGGAGAGGAAGCCAGGGGTCATGCTCAGCGACTCGTTTCGGCAGAGCTGCCTCTTTCTCCCCCTCCCCGCGCTCATGAGAAGGAAGGGGAAGACAATGCAGAGCGTAGGGAAAGTCCTGGCTCTGCCACAGCGAAATTAGGATTTCTCGCTGTGGGATGCAGAGACTTTAAAAAATGGATAATCCCTCTGAAACGCTTAGAGAGCACCGGCATTTTCCTCCCTCTGCTCTGCAATCCCCGGGCTGGATGCTCGGGGGATGTTGATGGGAGCTCCGTGGCAGCCCTGGGGCTGAGCGAGACGTGCCGGGAGCAGCAGGGCCGACCCCCGAAAACTGGCGGGTTTTTATGCTTTCCTCCCAGTTTTCCAAGCTGCGGCCGTGTCGGTGGCTGCCTGTGCCGGCAGCCCTGGCAGCAGGGCACGGACGGCACGCGTGCTGACCAGCCACCCCGGCTCTACTGCTGCCTGCGATGAAATGTGCTGCCTTGGCCAGTGCTCGTTCCCAGGGGAGCGCACCGCGCGCCCCGGAGCAGGAACCTGGGATAATACTTGTTGACTTCGGCACCGGCTCTGAGAGCATCCCCGAGGCCAGAGGTCAGCCGCTTAATTCGCCGGTTTTGCTAGCTCAGCTCTAAGCTCAACCTTTCCTTGTTTTCACAAAACCTGTTCCAGGAAGTTTATTTTTCCCTGAGCATAAAAGTAAATGCTTAGGTCTGTATGGCAGAAGCTTTAAATGAAATTTAAAGCGACTACCACGCCAACTTAAAAAAACAACCAAAAGTAAGTGGGGGTTTTCAGTTTCTAATGTGCTGACTTAGCCTGGATTTTAAAAGCTCTGCTTTAAGCTATTTCTTTAGACTAAAATTTGGCGTAGACTTGAACACTGGAGCGTATGTTCAAATGAAGTGTTAGGATTATATTAAAAAAAATTTTTAAGAGAAAAAAATAACAGTAAAAGCATTAAATGAAAATTGGGTCAATTCTGTAGGGACCCTCTGTGAAGAGCTGAAAAATTAAGTGCTTATTACAGCTTCCCTTGCCCAAGACCAAATTCCAGGGAGGAATCATGAGCTCAGCCAAGATTTTCAGACCTGATCTCGACCCCGCAGGAGGAATCATGAGCTCAGCCAAGATTTTCAGACCTGATCTCGACCCCGCGCACATCCACGCTGAGATGATACAGCCGAGCGAAGCACGGCCCGATCTGGAAAAATTGACGAGCGCTCAACAACTCCCATTGACTTCATTTTATGAAAACGCGTTGGGAACGCGGGGTCCCGCTGCGGGGTCTGCTGGCAGGTCGGCAGCGTGGTACAGCAGTGCCTCCAGCCAGCGGCGGGGGCTCCGCTCCACCCTCCGCTAAGCCCATCCCAGCTGATACTCCGCTCGTACCTTTGCAGATAAACGCGGTGTACAAAGAGAAACAGCTCCCGGCAGGAGACCCGTGGCCTTATTTATGCCTGTGTTGCGGCTCTGTGTACTGCAGGTACAGGGATTTCCGTGCCAGCACTCGGGGTGCCGACCCGTTGGAAAGGGATCAGAAAAGAGCTCAACCGTCACCTCTGGTCCTGGAAAGCGACTTTCCGGGGGGGGCTCCAGAAGCCTAACCTTCACAGCTCTTTCAAGGGAAGGCAGGAGGCAGCTTGGTCGCGATCCATAAATAGCTTTCTAGGAAGGCCGTTGCGATAAGCAGAGGGCTCGTGGACGGAGACGAGCCCAGCAAGGCACAGCGGCGGCGGGCTAAAAATACCGAGGTGCTCGGTGGGGGTCTGCCTCAGCGCGGCCTCCCCCAGGAGCGTCGCCCTGGGACTGACCCTCCGAAACGCCGGTGACGTTCCCATCCATCCATGCAGTATTTTTAACTGAGTTCTTCTAAACACCATGGAGTTTTTACTGCGGTTACACTTGCTCCATGCAATGCAGTGAGTAATTACCCCCCCCAGAGCACGCCAGCCCTGTCCGTGCCTGCCGGGAGCCGTCGCTGTGTTCCCCATCTCTCCTACTCGGTGTCACTTCCAAAACCAGCCACGCAAAACACCATAAGTTTATAAATCCTGCGGGAAGCACCGGTCAGGCAGGTGGGGGTTACCCAGCGGTGGTGCCCCAGTGAGGAGTGAATGATGACCGAATCCTGCTGGAGGGCAGAGATGGCCGAGACGGGTGTGCTGAGCCGGCGCTGGGCACCAGCGCGTTCTAAGGCATAGCTCAGCCGGTGCGCCCCGGTATTGCCGTCACCCCGGTATTGCCGTCACCCCGGTATTGCTGTTGCCAGCCGCTGGGGGCAGGAGGGGGGTTCTCCAGGCTGACATGCCCTCAGGCTTTTCTCTCTCATCAGACACCCCAGAGGGGTTTTAGGACCCCTGCTTGGGGCACCTGCAAACGGGAACACATGTATTCATGTGCTCGAATGTCCCGATGCGAAAGGGCTCTGGGGGTGCAGGGGATGCCGTGCGGAGCTGCAGGGATGCTCCCAGGGAATACCATCCCTAAGACCCCGATGGAGCATCACATGAGTAAACTGTCCTCTTTTCCCGACGGGCTCTGGTGCTGTCGCGTGGCGTGGCAGCTCTTATGACAGCTTTGGGACGTGTACTGCTCCCAGCCCATCCCTCTCTGGGCTTCACAGCTATTCCTCACCCACTCTGCTCAACCAGCAGGAAAAACCCGCGTTATCCCCCCGCGCCCAGGGTTGGACCGAACCCCCAGCCTGGGAGTGTGATGTGGGGCTGGGATCCGGCGCTCGGTCCCGGTCTGTCGGCGGCTGCTGGAGCCAGCAGTGGCAGCAGCTTCTGTGTTAAACGCTGTCTTCAGGGCACAGAGACACTATTGCCGGGCAGAAATAGCTGTTGCTTGAGAGGAAGAGAGGAAATACCTCTACTGAAATAGAAAATTAATTTTAGACCAGTATAGTGACCTCCTTACTGATGGGCTGGCGGGGGGTAAGGGCTGTGATTGAAATCCCAAATGGGGGGAAAAGTCTCTGCTCTGCATCTGCCGCGTCCTTTGCATTAACCGCTGCAGGTCGGCTCATCCGCGTGGGAATGGGGGCAGCAGCCTTTCCCTGAGCAAAGCCTTTTGTTCGCAGAGGGGAGATGGTGAGGGCAATGGTCAGCAAGAGCTCCCCCGGCTCGGTTCTGGTGTTTGGCAGCAGCAAAGTGTCCTGAGAAAGAGAAAAGCCCTTTTTCTTGCGCCGTTTCTGTGTCTGCTCGGTGTGGTCCTGGGCGGAGGATGCTCGGGGAGAGGCAGCGCAGGGGGACCGGGGGGTGTTGGCCCCACACATCTGCCCCGAGGAGCACCAACTCTGCCCGTTTTCAGAGAAGAACTGTCATTTATTTTAATCTCTTGTACAAGAGGTAAAATTAGCCAGAGTTCATGTAGCCTACACGAGTCTTACACAGCTGGGTGAGATGCTGGAGGCTCAATGAGGCGCGTGCACGTTTGGACATAAGTAGGAAAGATGGAAATTAAAAATGAAAGCAGGCCAACTATATATGCTTATAAACAATGCACATTTGGTGATGGGTCTCTGCCGCTGTAACAAAGCCGACCCGTGGCCTGTTTGAGTCTGGTCGGGCTGGCAATGGAGCTGGGAGCTGCTGGGGCTGATTGCTGCAGCCTCTGCCGCCAGCGCCNTTCTGCAGCCTCTGCCGCCGGCGCAGGGGAGGGCTGTCCCCTCCTCGCCACGTCCCACACCATCCCGCGGGGTGCACAGCACCACGGTTCGCGTGCGGTGGCAGGTGTGGGGGCATTTCGGGGTGGTGGGACGTACCGCCCTATCGCACCCCAAGGACAAGGTCTCTTTGGGGCAGTGCTCCCATCTCCCCACGCTGTGAGCCCAAGCACTGGACCAGACGCCCCGACGCGGCGCTCCCGGCCCTGGAGAGGGATTTGTGATTTCCAGACTGTTTGCAGAGAGGAAACAGTTTCTGCAAACAGTTTGCTCAGCCTGCGAGTGACTCAGCCGGGGTGGCCAGGCTGCGACCCAGGGCCACCGTGGCCGCTGCTCAGCTGGCCGGGGCACTGCCCCCGCTGCGGGGCCGGGTGCTGGCACTGGAGCAGCGGTTCCCAAAACAAAGCCCGTCCTCGAAGCAGCACCAATGTTGTTTTGAGGTCTGCGAGACACCTGCAGGAAGCGAACCAGATGATGCGGGTTCTCGAAATAATCAAAACACAATGCAAAGAAATAATGAATTATCGCCTTTCTGCTGCCGTCTGCTGGCATTGCGGGGGAGGTCTGGGGACTGGGAGGAGAAGTCATTGCGGGGAGGTTTGTCGCCTCTCCCAGGCCTCCAGCACAGACCCTCCTCCCCCGAGAGCGAGCCCCGGGCTCAGCCCCGCTCCCCCGTATGGTTTCTCTACCCTGGGAAGGTGCCGCGGAAGTATAGACAATAGCAGATGTGTTATTTCTGTTGGCAATTGGAAATAACGAGGACGCTCGGTACCCAGATGAGGGTGGGCTCTGCACGTGCTGAGGTCTGTCTTTGTCTCTGCTAACCGCATGCCAATGTTTGCACCGAGCGCCTGATAACCGCGCCGGCAGTGCCGGCACTAACGCTGTCCCTGCCCTCTCGCCTCCCCTCCAGGCTTCGTCTGTGAGCGCGACCGCTTGACGTTTGGCTTCTGCCAGACCCTGCGGGTCCTGGGAAGGTGCCACCTCCCGACGGTCCACCTCCAGTGCTGCCGAAGCTGCCGCCAGCACGGGCACCGCGCGGCGCCCGACCGGGACCGCGGGGACGAGCGGGCCTCCAGGAGGTGACAGGACCGTCCCCGAGGGCGAGAAGCGCCAGGACCCGCGGCAGCTCCCGGAGCAGCGTGGCGGCGGAGGAGGGAGCTGGTCACAGCCAGGACTTGCGGCTCTGCCTCGTCCCACGGCAGTGCCGGACGGTGCTGCCCGCGAGCCGCGCGGTGCTCTTTCAAAACATGGGGAAGGCTTGATTTCTTTTATTTGTGCTACACTATAACGGTGCTCAAACCATCGGTCTGAAAAATAAGGTCTGGCGTGGGGTGGGTGTGCAGGTCCCGCTGGTCCCTCCGGAGATGCCGGGGCAGCCGGGACCCTCTGTCGGGGTCACGCTGCCACTGGGCGACCAGCGGGGAAACATTTTGGGGAAGGGAAACTGAAAGCAGCAATAATTCGGGGGAGACCCCTCAGAAATGCTTATGGTGCTATCATTTGACATTTTCAGCCTCTTGATGGTGTTGGCAGGCCAGCACGAAACTCTTGACTTTTATTATTATTTTTATATATATGAAGCGAGCATCTAGCATTCCACCAGTACAGCCGACCATTTGGGTTAGGGGTTTTTTTCATTAAGGGACTTGAAGCTGGCAACCCATTTCTGTAACTTTCATTAAAATGTTTACACACTGAAGCTAAATAGCCGTAATTTAAGAAATGGAGACAGGGCAGAGGAATAAAGTATCAGCCTCAGGTACCCTGACGAGTCCGGGGCTCGCAGTGTGCGCGAAGGCGCCGTACCCTCCTCTCCCCGCTGCTGGCTTTTGCTGCCAAAGCCATTGCCCAGCTCACTCGGGAGCAGAGGGGATGCTCAGGGACACCAAGGCACAAGTGAAAAGACACGTTGGTTTTGGAGTCCAACAGTGCGTCCCCTTGTATGTATTCGTGCTGCTCCGGCCCCGGTGGTGAGCAGCGTGTTCCCTCCGCTGCATCCTTCCTCCTGAGCAGCAAAGTACTTACACGCCTGGATTTCGATACGCAGTTACGGCGTAGCAGTTTAATGGTTGGTTAAGGTGTTTTTCTGTGTTCTTACAAGCTAAAAACCTTTTTCCTGCTTATCTAGATTCACCTCTGTTAAGGTTAGTTGATTCTTTTAACTAGAATATCCAATATTGTACGAGGAGCAGCACTCGGCCGGCACAGCCCTTACCGCCCGTCCGGGAGTGTCGTATGTTAATCCCTCCCTGTCTTAGGGAGGATTTGCTGTTAGGTTGGTCCCCGGAGGAGGGTCAGGAGCATTTAGGTAGGAATTTCTTGCCGTATTACTCTACAGGCTATGGAGGATGCCCAAAAACTGGGAGACCGTGAAGGCAACCCTACGTGCCTCGAGCAGGGAAAGGCTGGAGCCCAGCATGGGCCACGCCGTGCGTGCAACGCGGTCACACAGCCCAGGGTGCGTTCCTCCCTCACTGCTGTTGGGAGCAACGCGCGCTCCCAGAACGGGGGAAATTCCCGTGTGCGATTTGTAAGTAAAACACAAGCTGTGACTTCACCGTTTGTGTTTTGTTCCTTTCCAATGTGGTGTAAATTTGTGTGTTCCCAGAGCCTGTGTTCAGTCCTGTTTTCCTTCTCACCGGCACCATCTGTCCCGTGCTTTCCTCACGCTCCCAGATTTGCTAAGGGATAGCCGCTACATGTGTTGGGGTAATGGCTACGGCTCATGAGTGTGTTAAATTAAACAGTTACTGAAGGAAATGGTAGGGTTTCATATTTTCTCCTTGGGGAATTTTGAGGGATTTCTCACTGAAAATGCAGTTAAGTGGAGATGGTTTGGTACTGGCACCAGCGGGGGTGCGATTGCTCTCTTAGCTGCAGCAGGAAGGGGCAATCGGTTTGCATCTGAAAATCACGTAAAGCTGCCGTTCGCAACTGGGATTTGGGTGATTAAAACGCAAGCTGGGTCACAAAATCACAGAATGGTCAGGGCTGGAAGGG
>RSEF01000010.1:21655827-21679785 GCA_003993805.1 Himantopus leucocephalus | reverse complement strand
GCAGGTGCGAAACACCCCGTCACAGACACGCTGCCTGTGCCCAGGCAGGAGCGAAGCCCCGCTGCGATGCTCGAGGGGCCAAGCGCTGCCCCCCCGCACGCAGCCCCCTCCCCGGCAGCCCCTACCTCTCTCCAGGAGGACGTGTACCAGTCCAGGCATGGCGTGCTCTGGCAGGGGAGCTGTGCCGGTGGTTTGTAGAGGACAGCCTGGCAGTGGAAGGGCCGTAGGAGCCTCTGGTCTCTGGTGTCGATGCAATGCACGTCCCGAACCTTCATCCCCCCACCACAGCTCCTGGAGCACTGGGAAAGGACAGGAGCATCACGCCATGGCGGCAGGGGGAACCGCTCCGGCAGAGGGAGGTGACCCTAGAGACACGCTCCGCCTTGGCTTGGATTGAGTTGATACTCAACCTCTTTTCACCTCTGTCTCTAGTCCAAGCTGGAGAAAAGCCCTGGCAGCTCAGAATCTGTCATTACTGTCCCTTTGAAAGCAATCGGCTTCCAGTTGTAACTGCAACGAAGTTTTTCCTTACAGCTGATGACCGCCATGTGCACAGCCAAGAAACGGCGCCCACCCACAGCTATGGGGGGGGTTGTGCCCCACCACTGGACCTACTGGATTCACCCAACCCAACTGCAGACACTGCCTGCTACTGCAGCTCGGCAAGAATATTTTCCAGAGACTTTCAAACCACTCTTCATTTCGCTTTTGCAAATTCCTGGCTTTTTAACCAGCCCAAGAGCAGGAAAAATGAAAATATTATTGTGGGATGGAGTAGCCTAAACCCTGTGGCAAGTGCAAGTTTTTACCCTCTGCCTCCATGAGCCGTGGGGCGAGAGCACGCGCCGAGGGCAGGCACCGCTCCAGCCGCAGGGCAGGCACCACCCGCCTTCATTCTCCTGTGCATTTTTCGGCACCCTCCCCACCGGCCGCACGCCTGTTTACCTTACTCCAGTTCCCCACGCGCCACGACGAACACGGTCTCAGGGAACACCTCCGAGCAGGGACGGGTTTGTTGGCCGCGGCGCAGCCGTCGTCGCTGCCGGTGCTGCAGCGCACGGTCCTCCAGATCGCGCCCACGCCGCAGGTGGCCGAGCACTGCAAGACACGAGGCAGACGCCTGCTCCTCTCCGCTCCCGCCGGCCCCAGCGGGGCTGCACCATCACGCCCCTGATGCCCCATGGCCGGCTCTGGCCAAGGAGGGAGCCCGGTGGCCCAGCAGAAAGGTCTGTGGGGACTCAGCTCATCTCCCCCTCTGTGGGCATTGGGAGGGGTGCCAGCAAAATGGGGGTGTGTGGAGGCAGAGCTGCGGGATGATGCGGAGAGAGGAGCTTTCCCAGAGGCTGTGCCCAGCGCTGCCTGGCAGGGGACCCGGCCCCATCGCGAGAGGCTCCTCTCTAACCGGTCCCACATCACGCAGCCCTCGGTTTGGGGGAAGAAGGCAGAAAACCCTCCTCCATCACCCATTTCAATAGTTTCTGGTCTGGCTGGGACTGTCCTTTCTCCCCCTGTCCAGCTTTTGGCTTCCAGGAGGATGCTCATGCCACGACCCTGGACCCCAGCAGCGATGGCCATCGCCCCACACCAGTGTCCCGGCCACAGCCGCCCGCAGCTCGGTGGGAAACGGGACAGCACTGGGATCTCTGTGGCTGGGGGTGGCTTTAGCTGTTTTGTTGCTAGGTGTTAATTAGCACTACCGGCTTGAACTGTTTGACTGCTGTCTCATAAAGCTCTGTTTCATGCCCTTCTTTCACAAGCTGCCTCTCTGTGTTAAAAGCTCCCATAAAGGTTTCCCTCCACCTGAAAGGCAGTGCCTCCACCTCCTCTTTCAGATCCACCCCTCGCTGTCCAAACTGATTTGATTTATTTTGTAGCAGCCTTTCCATCTTAAAAGCCTTTGTAAGGCTTTCAAAACACACCCGTGTGCCCCCGTGTCACAGCACTGCCGCCAGTCCCATTCCCGCGGCAGAGCTCCCCCCAACGCCCCGGCTCAAGTGACGTTCAATGCCCTTTCATAAAACCCACATGTGGGACCGTATTTTTGCTGATGTTAAGTATTGTCCTGACCATTATTGGGTCCTTTGTGAACCTTCTTAAAAGTCTCCCCCAGCGCTCAGTCTCCGGTGCTCCCCCACACCAAAGGTTTGTTATTTTTGTGCTTCCTGATAAAAGCCCATTACCGAATCGCAGCAGCCCTTTGGCCGTCACTGCAAATGCGATGCGGAGAGCAGCCCCGGGACAGCTGGGCAGCAAGACGATAGCTGATAATTGCTGATAATCCCCCATTCGCCGCACTCAGCACAGCCCTTTCCTTTGAGTAATTTGCCGCCTCGGTGCGCCTCACTCTCCATGTTCAAATTTGCGTCTTTTCGTGGCGTATTTTAAGATACCCTCTCCTATACCCTGGCAGCAGTTTGCTCCCGGGCCGAGGGGTCCCCCCGGGTGCTCAGCCCCGGCGCGGGGGCTCTGTGCTTGCCTGCCCCTCCAGAGCGGGCAGGGATTGGGGTGGGGAGAGCGTTTCCCTGCCCGCCGTGCACTGCCACCACCGCCCCGGGACCCCCCCTGCAGAGCCGGGGACGCTGCGCACGGGGGAACCAGCCCCCCCGGAGCAGGGAGGTGTGCCGGGGCGGCCAGCGGGCTCACCGCAGAGCTGCCGGCCCGGGCTGCGCCGGGCACTGCAGAGCAGACGGAGCTGCCACCACGGCTGGTGCCCAAGGGAGCGGGACAGGACGGAGCGTGTGTGAGCCATACACATTTTTTGCATTTTTGCAATTTTGCAACGCCCCACAGACCAGCCAGGAGAGGGACAGGTCTCTCACCTCCGTACTGGCCACGGCACGCTTTTAATGGGACTCGACACTTACCTCGCTCCAGTTCCCGACCTCCCAGCTGGGCATCGCGGTGGCTGCCGTGGTGGTCGATGGAGGAAGCAAAGCCTCCTCCTTCTCCCTCTCGTCCTTCTCCCCGAGCGGCGGGGGGGCGGGGGTGGGCTGGGATAACTCATGCTCCCCATCACTGAAAGCAAACGTCGCTGGGGTTGCCCATGGCAAGTGCTCCCCTGGCACGGTGCTGCTGACCAGGGCCCCGCAGGACGTCTGCTGCACGTGGGGCGACGCCGGCTCCAGGTGGTGGGACACCCCCCAGGTCCACCACGCTGGGGGGGACTTGGAGGACGATGCTCCTGCTGTGTGCATGGGAGGGCTGTGAGCCGGGGCTGTGGGCATGGCTGGTGCCAGGGCATCTTGCTGGGGGAGGCCGCTGGAGGTGAGCTGGGTGGCTGCCCCGGGCACGGCCGAGGACAAGGACACTGCTGTTGGGAAGGCTGTAGTGGCCACCAAAGGGGCCGAGGTCAGGGACGTGGGGGTGTGGAGCTCTGGCTGGTGTCCTGCCTGTCCCCCAGGGCCCCCATCGGCACCCGTGGGATAGGGACTCGCAGCGGGATGGGTGCTGCCAGCACTCCTTCCCGTCTCCCGCCCCGGTCCCTGCGGGGTGGGGAAGGAAAGATCTGCTCTCTCTGTCCCACGGGCTTGCTCGTCGGCCACTGGCGCGGCGTGCGTGCCCACCATCCCCTCCGGCATTTCTGCCCACCCTTCCTGCTCCTTGGTCTTGGGGCCAGCGCCATTAGCATCACCAGTGATGACAAGACCCATTTCCCTTGAGGCTTCATGGCTTCTCCCCACAGAGCCGGCCATGTCGTGCTCCTCACTGCTGGTGTTACCCGGCCCCACTGTGCTCGCACGCCCCTCACTGCTGCTCCCCGGCTCTCCCAGCCTGTCGGATGCATCTGCGCCAGCGCTGCCCCTGCCAGCCGGCAGCGGTGGGGAGGGATCGGCCGGGTAAGGAGCCCGGGGAGCGAGGCCATGGGCTGGAGCATCCTGCCCAGGAGCGGTCCTTGTCAGCACGGCTCCCCAGGGCTCATCCGGGGACGGGTGGTCGTGGCTGTTGGCAGAGTCCTGACTCATGGTGGGCGGGTGGTTCTCGGAGCGGGGCACAAGCATTGCATCCTCCTTCTCACCCATGAAGTCAGGGATGGCATATTTGGGAGTGGCTGTCCCTGCATCCTCAGGGACCGCACTCAGGAGGTCATTCATGGCTAAACCCCCAGGCTCCGTCTCTCCTTCACCATGCACAGCAACAGAAGTGTCTGCTTCGCTGGTCACCAGATGGTCCTCACTTGCTCCTCCTCCCGTCGTGACAGTGTGCACGACATCAGTGGGCATCTCACGGGCCCCCTCCACATCGTTGATGCTCAGCTCTGGCTTAGGCTCCTCACCTTTGGTCTCTTTCTCCGTGAAGGGATAGTAAGACAGATCTTCATGGAAGTTGATAAAATTATAATCATAGTAAAAATCGTCAACAAAGACATTTCCCTTTCTGGCTGAGAAGTCCTCCTCAGTGATGATATTGACATCATCGGACTCTGGAATATTCGGAATTAAGGGGTTAAATTTAGGAATGTTGTTGCTGGGGATGTAATGGATTTCATTAAACATCTCTCTGCTGGAGGACCCACTGCCAGACCAGTCCATGTTGGCATTGTCTGATTTCTTCTGGCACTGCGGCAAGGAGCAAATAGTTTCCGAGCTGGGTCTTTCTGCAGGGTCACAAGCGGCTCCAGTGCTGTTGCTGCAGTAAACAGGGCGCCTCTGTGTCCCGTTTCCACACGTCGTGGAGCACTGGGAAAGGAAGAGAGATGCAAACATGAAGGACAGGAGCGCGGGCGATGCAGGGTGCAGCAGGAGGAGCGGGGAAGGCACCAGCCGCGGCACTGCAACCCATGCCCCTCGCCGGCGCTCCCCTCCAAGATACTGAAGCGGGTGCTCAACTGTCCCATGCACTGTGACGCTTTGGGCACAGGGCGAAGGGGCTCCACATCACTCTGCCATGCTGCCACCGAGATGTCTCCTGTGCCAGTCCCAGCTGGAGCATGGGGTCCCCTGTACCAGGAGTGAGGAGCAGGGGGTACTGGTCACACTGGTAAGCAGCGCTATTAGCGGCCAAATCTACCCCCGGGGCCGTGTCCCCGTTAGAGACCGTCCCAGGGCAGGGTTGGTATTGCAGGGTACTTTGCTCAGGGTGATCCTTGACCTGCGCTCCAGCCAGAAATGATTTTCCCAGGAGATGGACATTGTGAAGGACGTTGGGTAAGATGATCTAATAGGTCTTTTCTCTGACCTATCGCCATGAATTGCACCTCTTCTTCTAGAAGAGCATTTTTTGAAGCAGGGGATAATAACATGGGTGTTGTCCCAGTAGGGAAAAAGCAAGGGTCAATAAGCAGCTTTGTTGAGGACACCGCCTCCTCCACCATAATGGTCTCTTTGAGATGGTTCAGTATAAAAGAAACCCACAAGCTGGAAAGGACAGCGACATTTTCTGCTGGGTAAGTAAATCACAGCCCTACTAACATCACATATGGGCTGCACGAGCCACAGGCCGCTGCAGTTTGCAGTGACAGATGCACAGAGCATTAGTCACGTACATCAAAGTGCCTTACACAGCCCAGCCAACATGAACAAACCGTCAACGAGGCAAACAAATCCAACGGAGGGGATTTCTGTTGCTTGGATGAAAACAGACGGGCTGAGGCGAGGGTTTGGTGCACAGCCCCCAGCACATGGAAATTAAGAGGTTAAGATGGACAAGCAGAGCTGCTGGGCTGGGCTGGGCTGGCCGGGAGATGTGCTCCTCAGACAGTATATACTCCTGTATTTTGAGCTTTTCTCATCTTTGCTCAGTCCTTACGAGGGCCAGGTGCCTCATCGGGACTTGCCCCGCTCCCTGTGCTGGTCCTGGTGGGCTCCCGGGTGGGTGCCCACCCCGTGGGACCTCCCCTCCCAGGAGCCGGGTCCCCCGTGCCGTGCTGCGCCATGCCGGCTGGGGCCTCCCCAGCTCCTTATCTCCTGGGCAATGCTGGGTAGGAGCAGAAGTGACCCTGAGGACTATGCCTGGAGGGAGGGACAATCCGTAACATCGCATGGCCACTGCTGGGCATTTCCACCAGCTGTGCAGTGTTGCTGAAATAAAACGTTACTGCACATTAATACCTGCGGGAGAGGTGCAAGCAAGCTGCTTCTCCTTACGGGGATGGCACTGCCAAATGAGGGAAAATAGAGGTCAGCTGCCACCATGTGCACCTTAAGCTAAAATTTCTCAGCAAATGCCTCCTGCTCCACCCAGGAGATAAATTCCAGGTACCTCGGCTCTTGCAGGGGGAAGGAGGGGGCTTATTTGCCAAGGCTCGGTTATCAGGAAAGCCTCTGGGACACAGACAAGAAATGAGGGCTGTTAGGAGCCTCACGGAGGAACACTCGGAGCTCGCAGGAGGGCTCAGCATCGAGCACACGACTGCAGGAGGCATCACAGCAGGCTGCACGGTGGGACGTGCATACTCCCGTATGCAGACCCTCATGTATCAACGGACAACAAATAATACTGCCNGGGCTCAGCATCGAGCACACGACTGCAGGAGGCATCACAGCAGGCTGCACGGTGGGATGTGCATACTCCCGTATGCAGACCCTCACGTATTAACGGACAACAAATAATACTGCTGAGCACACCGATAACTTCTTTGGAGAGTCCATAGAGCTGGACATTGCGTTAGGGTCCTTCGGAAGGCACCAGGTCGCAGTGTTTAAGCGCTCTGTTGGACTACCCAAACTGCAAATAACCCCTTTGGCTTTGCGGGCTGCCCAGTGCCAGAGAGGCGTAGGTGCTGCCCTGCCCGAGGCTCTGCAAGCACAAAAAAAGCCACAACCCCCTATTATCATCACTGGACAGAAGGACCACATTTCTGGGAAGCTTCTGAGCCCCCCAAATTTCTCTACTTACTGCTGGTGGTGGAAATGGAGAAGAAAGAGGGCTCTCGCTTTAAGTGGAAGGAGGACAGAAAAATTACAGACAACTCACAATCTCAAGCACATTTTTCCCGGGCTCACAGATCTGTTGATGTCAACACCACAGAGGACGACTGTGACGGCTCGTGCTGGCTCCGCGCACAGCACAGACCCACGGGCAAGGCGGGATTTTTCCTTTGAACTGTTGCAGCCTCCTTTCTCAGCCCTGCAATTGTGGCTTTTGTGGGCCCCTAGAAAAATATTTCTAAATAGCCCTCATTTAGCCTTCAAATGTTCTGTTCGCATTTCTATTCCATTTGTTTCTTAGCAACAATCCAGTTCCCAGGCTCTCTCATTTCTCTCTCGATACTTGTCTTCACACTGAACACTTTTTGAAACCACTGCTTAAATTAGGAGTTATAATTTTCTGGTTAAAACCCTCAACCTGCGGTTAAGCTGATCCACTGCAATACAAAAATAAATAAAGGCTACACAGCGTGTCCACAGACCATGGCATTTTATACACGGGTTGGTTTTTTTTTTTTGATCTCTCCTCCTCTTTAAAAAAAACTGTTGAAAAATTTGTGCTGGCTCCCGTGTGCCCTGGCAGCACCGCTGAGGGGGTCTCTGTCTCTGCCCCCCCTTCGCCCCAGCGCCAGGTCACGCTGCCGGGAAGCAGATGCCCATCGGGCCAGCACACACGTGCCGGGGGCACCCAGACCCCAGCTTGCCCCTGACGCTTTGCCTCAGCAGGCAAGAATCATCTTTAAGGCTTCTGCCAAGACAAAGGGGAAGGCTCGCGGCGCTGGAAAATACACTGAAGGGCTGAAACCCTCTTGTTTCTGCCCTCCTTGCAATCAAGCACGGAGCATCCTTCAGAGAGGATGGGGCAGAGTCAAACAGCTCGGTGCTTCTTCCTTGCTCTGAGACCTCCCCGTGCCACAAAATTCCCATCCGTGTGAGCTGGTGTTCCAGCGTGAGCCCACAGAGAAACAGCCATGATTTTTCCCTGTAAGCAGGAGCGTGCCCATCGCTCTCGGGCAGGCTGAGGACATCCCGGGGGCACTTTGTCCCCAGCTCCCGCCAGCTTTGCGGGACCTCCCCGACCCTCCTCACCTCAGACCAGTTCCCCACAGCCCACTGGGAGGGACAGGGGACCTCCCGGTGACAGGGCGCCGCGGCGTCTGGCTTGGAGAGGTGCTGGCAGTCTGCATGCTGCAAGGCCCTCTGCTCGTCCAGCCCCACGCTCTGGATGCAGAGTACCGTCCTCTTCATCAGCCCCGACGGGCCGCAGGTGGCCGAGCATCTCTGCCACTCGCCGACCCACCACCTGGGGAAACGTGGAAGGGGAAATGTCTCAGCTGCGAGCCAGGCCCTGTCCCGTGCCCCACCACGCCGAGCACCGCGGGGCGGTGGGTTTTAGCCACCGCCAGCCCAGAGGTGTTTGGGGCCAGGACACGTACACGAGATGCACGTGGGCTTTGGTGGCCTGTAACGACCAGCGGGGCCCGGGGGAGTTAGGATGCCAGCTGCGGGTTGTGTTTCAGCCCCGGATCGAGGGTCAGGGATGGATCAGTGCCCGTGTTGTGCCAGGGATGGTTATTGGCTCAGAGGCAGAGAGAGACTGGACATTTGGAAAAAGTTCTTCACCAAAAGGGTTGCCCAGCAGTGGCACAGGCTGCCCAGGGCAGAGGTGGAGTCGCCATCCCTGGAGGTATTTAGAAGCCGGGCAGCCGTGGTGCTGAGGGACGTGGGTTAGTGGTGGGTTTGGCAGTGTTAGGTTGATGGTTGGACTTGATGATCTTAAAGGTCCCTTCCAACCCAGCCAATTCTATGATTCCATGATTCTAGGGGCTGCCGGCCCTGCCAGCACGGTGCCTTCCTGTGCAGCTCATGGTCTGTGGACAAGTCACGCACTGCGGCGGCCGGGCAACCACTGGGATTTGTTTCCATGGACCAGCGCAGGGCCTGGGACCCATTCTCAAGCGCGAGGGAAAGGAGAGGTGCAAACCCAGGGGTGCAAATAGCTGCACACGTCCTGGTGCAATCCGGTCACGGCAGCGACCGAGGTCCCCCCAACCCTGGTCATCCCTTAGGGCACTTTGGAGATTAAAGCTTTGGTGAGAAGGGGCGAAGGGCGAAGCCAGCAGACCTGGCGGGGCAGGGCTCCTCACTGCACGTCCTCTGCTGGTCGTCGGGGCGGGTGAGCGCGTCGCAGTACCGCTCCTCCACGATGCCGGCCAGCTTCTCCACACAGTGCACGATCTGCCGCTGCACCCCTGCGGACACAGGCAAGGGCTTGGCTCCAGACGAAAATCGAGCCAAACCACCAAGGACCCTCTGCCAGCAGGCGAGAGGAGGTCCTCAGGTAAGCTTGAGCCACCAGAAACAGGGGAAAGAAAATGTAACCACCACTGAAACTGGAAGTTGAGAGCCCGCATCGGCTGAGGTACTGATGCCCTCATGGAGCCCAACAGTCCCAGTGCTCCCAGTGTACCCGGGTAGGAAAAGCAGAGCTGGACACCTGGTGTCAATCCGACACATGTGTGGTGAGACCTACGGAGCTCAGCTGGGCTGGAAAATGACCCTGGATACATCGCTGCAAAGCAGGGACACCTGGGGAGGGAGGGAGGGATGGATGGAGGGATGGAAGCAACACTGGTCCAGTCAGGTCAGCACGTGGGCTCCCAGGCATCACAAGCAGCAGACCACAACCAAAGCCCCNGGATGGAAGCAACACTGGTCCAGTCAGGTCAGCACATGGGCTCCCAGGCACCACAAGCAGCAGACCACAACCAAAGCCCCTCCCTGGGGCTGGTGGGACATGGTGTCTGTCTGTTCAGCACAGGGCAAACCTCAGCTCCTGCCCTCAGACCGAGTCCAGGGCTGCTCACACGGAAAGCTAAAAACGGATCACAGAAAGAGTTGGCAAATCTTAGAAAAAAGCTGCCAGATCATATGTGTTCTTTCGGGGCTTAGGGATGTCAGGAAATACCTCAGGAATGGCAAGAGTTTACACAGAAGGCAAGGTGAGGACAACTGTGTGCAGAACCGTCGGCAGACCCCAAACTTGGAGAGGTGGCTTGCTTCAACCTCACAAACTCCATGGGATGTCTCTGCTCACCCTCCCGGTGCTTTGTCTCTGTTCCAAGTGGGTCTCAGGGACAAGACCGGTTAAAAGCAGGAACATCTCCACCCTTCTGCTGGCTCCCACTCTCAGATTTCTGCAATGACCCCAGCTCGGTCCTGGTGGCCTCTGGCTGCGTCCTTTGGTCACAGGCAACGCAAGGGGCATTGCTGGGTGAGCTGCTGAGCAGAAATCGCTGGAGTAAAACCTTTACTATCCTACAGCTTTTATAGTCAACAGTGAGATGAAGGAGATCATCAGCTGCCTGATGGGATTTAGTAGCGATGCAGCTGGTGGGGGCTCTGCAGGAGACACCCCACTGCTGGAGGGACCTCTTGGCCAGGGGGAAAAGCCTTTTCCCACCTCTCCCCTTGCGAAAAGCCTCTGCAGCCACGGTGCAGGATGCACCACGTGTTTGGGGCTGCCGAAGCCGTGCGGAGGAGCACAGGACAGCGAACAGTGGAGATGCTGCAGCCCGTGGGGGGAGCACCGTCCTGGCACCACTGCCCAGAGCCACATCCAGCCATCGGAGCACGTGTGTGTACGTACGCACACACACACCGTGAGGCTTTCAGGGAGGCTGTGTCCGAAGGGGAGCCAACCGACAGCGGCACAGCTCTTTTTTTGGCAGCCTTCTGCCCCAGCCGCAGCTCACGGACAAATCACCCGCCGAAGCCTCCTGCCCCCGGTCTGCAGCACTCACGGGACAACATTTTTCAGGATGACCTCATCCTTAACACGCTGCCTCCCTGCCTGCTTTTGTCCTCCTTTCTGCAACACGTACTTGACCCGTGACTTGGGAGAGCTGTAAATAATAACCACTGCCATCAGCTGAGATTGATGCGACCCTGCTGCAGCTGCTGAGCCGTGCTCCGGCTCAAGCGCTCGGGAGCTTACGGGGCCGGACCTCACAGAAGAGGCTCAGCCTGCGCTCTCCCAAATCCACGTCTCAGCTCACACCGACATCCAGCCCAGGGAGAGGGGCTCAGCCCTCCTCCGGCTGCTCGCTTGCGGCTGGAAAGGGCGAGCATCCTCACTCAACTCCTGCCCGATTTGCTCCGGTATTTCCCTTCTCTTCTGGAAGCCAAGCACTCAAACCTTGCACAGGCAAGCTGGTTCTAAACAAAAGCAAGTGCCCTCAGCTCCCATCCTCCTCAACTCCCCCCTGCAGGGCCCACGCAAGCCCACAGCAAAGAGCTCTCAGCGTAAATGTACGGAAAACGCCTCGCCAGCTCTTGCTGCACCACAACCCTCCCGCTCCAAGCAGGGATCCGCATCTATCTCCCAGCAATGGGCAGGAAACATCTCCTGGCACTCTGTGCTACCTAGAAAGTACGAGTGTCCTTGAAATCCCTTTTTTTCACTGGCAGCTGCTCTCAAGGAAGCACTCGCTGGTCCCATCCTTCCCCCTTGCAGTGTGCCTGGACTGTCCCCCTCCATCAGCTGCCCCAAAAGCTGCCCCCGGACACACGGCTGGTGGCGTAGTGGGGCAGGAGGGGGGGACGCAAGTGTCTGACACCGTGGGGCAGCGTGGGACCCCGGAGCTCTGCCCACACTGGGCACCCCACCATGTGCTCTCCGTAAAAGCCTGGGAGCGATCCCCCCCGGGGAGGCCCAGCCAGGCAGGGGACCGGCCCCTCCACACTCCTTGGGTTTCTCTGAAGCTCTTTTGTCTCCATCACCCTGACGCCCTGTGCAGTAACAGGACACCGAGCAAGGAGCAAAATGCTGATAAAGCACGGGGTCCGGCAGGCAAGCACGGTGGGGGCATCAGAGAGTGGTGACCTTAGCAGATGTCGCTTTTTTCCCCTCCCCCAAGACCTCCTGAAACCAAAGCCCCAGAAATTTCTAAGGCATCCCCACGGTACGGGGATGCTCTGCCCGCTCCGCTCCCCCACCGCAGGTGGCCGAGCACGGGGGGTCCCACGGGAGATGGACTCACCGGTCCCGCACGTGGCAGTGCATGTGGTCCAGGAGCCGAAGCGCCAGAGGAACTCTGCCTGCTCGATCTCGTTCTCGCTGTCGGCCGGGCGCTGGATGGTGTACTGGTACCGCACGCCGGGGTTGGTCTCCTGGAACAGCAGCTGTGGGGACACAACGGGCGGTCAGGGAGGTGGCTAGTGCAGAGCAGTCGGGGCTGGCCACTGCACCCCAGGGGCTTTTCAGGAGATAACAACCTGCCTCACATGGCCAGAAAGANGCACCCCAGGGGCTTTTCAGGAGATAATAACCTGCCTCACACGGCCAGAAAGTTGTCATTCTCCATCCGGCTCCGTACCGGGGCTGCATTACCTGTACCCCAGCAGCAGCAGACAACCATTTCGGAAACGGGGTTAGCAAGCGGCCAAAGCAGTGTAGAAGCAGACAAGCTGCCACTGCTGCCCCCGCTCAGAGCGTTGGGCTTGTGGAAATGTCAAGTAACAACAAAAAATAACAGTGAGAGCACTGAGAACCACCAGGACTTTGGCCTTGTGTCTACCCTGATGAAAAGCCTGGAAGGATTCCCCTGTTAATCCCATCCAGTCCCACGGCCAAATGCAGCCCCATCCGAGGACCTTCACAAGGTTCAGCATGGCCAAGGGCCCAGGATGGCCAGATGTCCCCTTCCCGGCAGTCGGAGCTGGGGAGGAGGTTTTGCATGTGCCACCACCGGCCCCAGCCCAGCCTAAGGTCTGCAACACGCAGGGCAGGAACGGCGCTCCCGCTGGTCGGGAGCACGCTGAGCCACCTCTGCCTCTCTCCATCACTCTTCCTGAACTCCCAGCAAGGGAGGTGACGGCTGGAGGGAGGCTCCGGCTGTCCTTTGGGATGGCAGCAGAAGGAAGGGAAGGGGACAGCAATGAGAGTCCAGCCCCACATATGAGAAATCAAATCTCCTTGCCTCCGCGTGTCCCAGGGAGCTGCAACTGCTCCAGCAACTGCCCTGGGGCAGCTCCGCAGCACATCGCGGCTGGAGATGCCGCTGGCTACCCACGGTCGGTCCCCGTTTGCACATCCGACCTGCCACTGCCGTGCCCCGGGCAGCACCAGGGGAGAGGCTGCAGCCTGCCGTGCCCCGTGCGCCGCGGTGGGGGGTGCTCCCGCCCCGGTGAGACACCCTTCTCGTGCAGGGGACCAAGGGGCTGTGGCAAAGCGGAGGGAGCCGCTGGCAGCAAACACCAGTGACGGTCCATAGCGACACACGCCTGGAAGAATTTCATTAATTGCTCCCCACTTGAAATGGGTTCCCGCTGCTCTCAGCACGCACGAAGCAGCTCCTGCGGTTGACACAAATCCTGCCCAAAGCACCTCCCGCACCAGCGCTCGGCACAGGCTGGGAGTTTAACCTTGTTTTTCTTAGCCTAAGTGCTCCCATTATTGCCAGAGCTTTGTTGTTGTTGGAGCTTTGGCAGGAGCGAGGGCATCTTTCCAAAACCTCTTCATGAATATTGAAACGTTTTTGTCAAAAGGTTTTAATTAGGTTACGAATCCCAGAAAGTGATTTGCGGGTGCCGAGCGTGCGTGCCAGCGTTCCCGTTAGCAGCAGCACTTGGCGGCAGACGAGCCCGGGATCCCGCTCGCATTTCATCCTGAGCCTCTGCTGAAAGAAACGCAGAAGGCGAAGGCTTTGGCTGCTCGGCGTGGCCGGGCTCCAGCGCCAGACACCGCAGCGGGGCCGATGCTCGGGAAGAGTGCACCGGGCTGAGCCACGATTGCCGGGGTGGTCCTGGGGGTCTGTGGGACATACCTCCGTGGCAGTCACCATCTCTACGACACACTTTGCACCGCAAGGAATTTCAGCCTGTGCCATCGCCCGGGGGACAATCCCCACCGGCTTCTCCGGGGGAAAGCTTGGCTTGATGGGCACGAGGATGTTGGCTCCTGACAGCTCTGCGGTACCTGGCAGGTCCCTCACTCCTGCCCATCCCAGTGGCCGTTCCTGGGGGAAGGAGTCGCAGAGCCGGGCATGGCAGCAGCAGCTCGCGGCTCCCGAGGGACCTGCCTGGCAGGGACAGCCCCGAGCCCCCCGCACCACGCTGCCTTCCCACCGCCCTCCCCACCCGCGGTTAGAACCCCCGCGAAGCTGCGCAAAGCTCAGTGAAATATAAAGCCACGCTGAAAAGTAATCCCCCAGGCAACTCTTTTCCATGGATACAGGGTGAAAATTGATAGAATGGGATTGGTTTGCAAATTAAGGCAGTTTCCAGATAAGCCCCAGTGCTGCCGCTGCTGCAGCAGAGGAGGGGATTAGCGACGGTCGAGTTGGGCTCACGTGAAAAGCGTTTGTGGGATGTGTCAACTCGGGAAGGGGCTTCCNGCGGGATGTGTCAATTCGGGAAGGGGCTTCCCAGGGAGCGGGGCAGTGGCCGGGGGCTCGGAGCAGGACCAGCCATGGGGCAGTCGGTGCAAGCTTGGGGACGCAACTCGGGGGCAAAGACGGAGACTATCCTGCCGACTTGGAGGTAAAAGGACCGTTAGGTTGAACAGGTCATGTAGAAATAAATAAGCCCTGAAGTTCATTATCTGCTCCCCCAGGGTCTGCTCTGCACAAAGGCAACCCCTGACGGGAGCAGGAGATGGGCAGATGCTCTCCTCCTGTCTGCAACTCTGCCATCCTGGAAACTCACTGCTGCAATGCAAATTATTTTTATTTTTTGACTATGTGGTTAATTTAACCTCTTCTGCCCAGACCCAGGCAGGCAGAGCGGCAGGTCCCGGCTGCCCCCCCCTGCGCGGGGAGCCACGGCTGACCCCAGGCACCCCCAGTGGGGCTCACCTCCTCAGAGCCTCGGGGGTCTGACGAACAATAACGACTTATTCTGGGGAGGGAAGTAGCTTTATGGAAATTCCCACATGCAGAAAAAAAGGTAAAACTTGAAATTTCTAGTTTCAGAGGATTTCAAACGTTCCTTTCAGATTTTTACCTTCTGCCTCAAGGGTTTTTACAAGGAAGCTGAGCCCGACCCACAGCACCCCGGGCAGCATCACCCAGGTTTGGACCAAGGAGCAGGACCTCAGGGTCCGAGCTCCTCGCCACGGCATCAGGCAGTGTGGAGGGGAACACGGCACGGGCGTGAGTGCGGCACTGCTGAGGGGTACCAGTGGTCCACCCTCTGCCACCGCACACGGCACCGCCACAGCTCCCAGCTCCCAGCGCCTCCGCCAGCTGCTCCAGCTCTGCCAGAAGCACCGCGGGCTCTTCCCCTGCTCTTGATAAGATATGGGAAAGGCCTCAGGAAACGCGCTCTTTCTCCTCATGCTCTCTCTGCTGTGTAAATATTGTGAGGAATGCTGCAAAAGGGACAGGGCTCAGCTGGAAGCGGCACGGGCTGGAAACGCTGCCGGGGCCGGCAGAGCATGCTCGGCTTCTCCTGACGTTGGGTCCCGGAGAAACACGCTCAGTGAGGAGATGCTCAGCCCCATCCCTCGGATGGCAGGGAAGTGCCATGATGGACCACGGCAGCTCAGCTCCACACGGGAAGGCAGGAGATCTGGTGGCAATGTCCCCCCCATCCTCCCCACCACACAGCCCAACCACCAGAAGATCCCGGACCATACCTGGATCCACACGGGCTCCACGGTGGGCCCCGGGGAGGTGAGGTTCTCCCAGTTCCCTGTCCTCTTGTAGGTGAAAGTGGTCCCCGCCACCCTGTAGTCCCCGTTCCACTGGATGGTCCAGCCGCCATTGAGGAAGTACTTCTCCGGGTCCTCGCTCCGCAGCGCCAGAAAATTCCCGGCTTCGGCGACTTCTTCAATCCGGATCTCCCGCGCTCCCACAGGTATAATCCCAATATCAACGTAACCTGGGGATGGAACCGAGCATTGGTCTTGGGGAACCCCAAAGATGGGGCAGAGACGATCCGTGCCCTCGGGTGGGTGCCAGTGTCCCTCGGGTGCCAGCGTCACGCCAATCCTTACACCTCCGTAAGGCACCAGTGGGTACCAAACCCCACCTGGCACTGGGCCCAGCTGCGTTCCCTGCTGGGAGAGCCCATCGCATGACATCTCCCACATGGGTGCTGGCAAGGCTTTCCCCACACTTTCAACATGTGCTTGTCAACCCCAAAAATCCCCTTAAACCTCCCCGAACTGGCTCCAGCATGCACAGATTTGTTTTCAGGCTCTTTGTGAGCAGCAAGGGGATATTTTTCTTCCAAGGAGTAAGAAGTGGAACGGCACATCACGTCTCCCCATGCTGCCGCTCGGATCTTATCCCACCCAAATCAACAAGTCGTGATTAAAAACCACGCTGCAAATGAGCAGCAGCAGCGAGCCCGGCCCCGAGTGGAACAGGCACCTGGTGTTCTGGGGACGGAGCCGAGCGCCCTTACCCAGTCCCTCGCTGTCCTCAAAGGTCTTCTTGACGGTGTGGCAGGTGGAGCCGTCCCCGTGGCAGACGCCGCACCGGTCCTCCACTGCATTGGAGTCGATCTCGTAGTCGCAGCCCACGTTCTGCAAGGCAGCCCCGTCAGCCGCCCGTGCCTGCACCCCTGCCCGCCCCAGCCTCGCACCACGCCATCGGCTGCCGGCACGGCAGGAACGAGGGAGAGACGCAACGGTCCTAAATGGTGGGAAATAAGGAACAGGGATGGGAGAGTGGGGCGAGCTAGAGTCTTTTTGCAGGATGGGCGGCGATACAGACACCTCGGCTGCAATATGGGTTTCTCTAACATATCCTTGTGGTCCTGCCGCCCTGTTCATACGCAGTGAGGAGCACAACCTGCATCTCATTTTTACCTTTTCCAACCCAAGTCCCCGGGCAGCAGAGCCTGTCGGCACACATTACGGGCTGAGCCAGGCCGGGAAAGCCCCTTGGTCCTTGGCCCTGCTAGTCCTGTTTCAAAACACTTCCCAAAACCTTTTTTTTTTTTTATATTCTGCTGAAGATCTCCACATCTCATGCCAAATCGCTTGACCTGCGCAGAGCGAGAGAATCCCGGTGACTTTGCACCATAAAAGCTGCCGCTGAGACCCCAAAGGGTCCCGCTGGGTCCTGTGCCAGCAAGGAGCCTTCAGCCTCCGCTGCCCAAGGAGGTGCCCAGGAGCCGCGGGCACACACGCGTGGCAGCAGCAGCGCCGTTCTAGCTACTGCCACAGTCTGTAGCGAGCCAGGTTTAACTCCGGTGCCGCAGCCAGCAGCAGGCTCTGCCGCGAGGAGGATTTTGCGTGCAGCGAGCTCTGGGTAAACGTGCTGTCATCTGCCGCGAGCTGCTGGATCGCACCGTTATACGCACCAAGTAACGATCACGACCCCTGCGCTCTCCCTCCAGCCTGTGCCCGCGCACCGGCACACCGCAGCCCTTGAAGTAACTTACAGCCTATTACGGGAGGAAACGGGACCTTCTCAGAGCCCCCGCTGCCGCTGGGCCCCCGCCTGCTGCTGCCGGCGGCACGGCCAGCGAGAGGGGGAAGATTCCACAAATGGTTTGGATATAAGAGGCTGCGAGGAAACTCCCTGACTGATTATTTTCCCTCTTTCCTGCTGCTCTTTGTGCCTTCCAACAAGTCTTTTTTCCAAAAAGTGTGTTTTTCTGAAAAGCCTTTCAGAGAGTATCCTTATCTAACACTACAGCAGACCCGACCGTGTCCCCGCCTGCTTGAGCGAGTCCCTGGTGACATGTGGCCATCAGCTTTGCAGCAGGGTGGCATTAGTGCATCCCATGGTGGGAATGTGCCGCACAGACCCCGGTACCACAGCAGCTCAGATCGCCACGCACTCCCTAATTTAACAGAAATCCAATGTCGCATGTGTATTTATTCCTAAATATCCCTAGGGAAAGGGAAAGTGTGAATGAAGGGACTGTCTTGCTGCCAGCGAAAGCAGGCACAGCCACACCAGCGTCCCCCAGATGCTTTGCAGCACCGACTGTGCCATCTCCACCAGATTCCTGTGCCTCCCACGCTGGGAGATGCCCTCCCCGGCCAGCAGCCAGAGCAACACTGCCACACACCACAGCTCGTGTGTAGGCAGCTTCCAAGAAACTAAAACAACAATGCAAAAGGAAAAACAAATCGCAGCACTGGGAGAAGCTGCCGAGCCGGGGGAGGCATCTCTATCGCTGCAGGTCAGACCTGTGGCCACCAGCACCGGCAGCGCTCGGGATGCAGGGCTGGGCTGGGCATCCTCTCTACGCACCCCTTCATACCCCCGACCTTATTTTCAAGTGAAATTGTTCTTCCTTTGTTTCCCTGGGTTTGTGCTCTATTTCCTTGAAGCCAGCAGAAGCTGAAATGTGGCCGTACCGCGCACCTCATGGAAATACGGAAAGCTTTCCGAGTGGTGAATGGCAAAACTCCCCGTGGTGCGTGGGAGAGGGGGGACGGGGCTCGCCCACGGGATGGGTCATGGCACCCGCCTGCACTTCCCTGAGCACGGGGGGTCCTTGGGCTCCCTCCCCACACGGCCCCGGCGCGCGACCCACCTTGCAGATGCCGTTGATGCACATGTCGCGGCTGGCATTCATCTCGTAGCACGGCGTCCCGTCGATGACGGCGTCCCGCAGCTTTTCTGCAAAGTATTCGTCCTCCGGCCGGCAGTGCAGCTCGCAGGGGTTAACTGGGGAACCCAACAGGCAGAAACTAAACCCGAGCAGCTGGGGGCCACAGAACCATCTCCGAAAACATAAATTAACCCTGCAAGCCCAGCCGTAATTTAAAATATGGCATAAACAGGCTGCAAGGCAAATCTTACAGACACGGACAGCAAAATCAAGCTCTTAGCAAGACTGCGGTTCAGGTTTTTCGTTGGGGCTGCAGGCAGAAACCCGGCAGCGGGCTTTGCCCTCAACTCACTGTTGTTGGGCACCGGCGTCCACCTGTAGAGTTTCCCTTTGTAGAGCATGGGGTTGAACTGGCTGCACTGGACCTGGCGGAAGGAGGGCTTGTCGAGGGGACACGGCTTGATGTTGCAAATCCGGAACCGCTTCCGCTCCCCTAGGCAGTACCTGCCCCCGTACTTCGGCCTGTTCATGGGAGGAAAAGGCAAAATCAGAGAATCACTGACTGGTTTGGGTTGGAAGGGACCTTGAAGATCACCCAGTGCCACCCCCTGCCCTGGGCAGGGACACCTCCCCCCAGCCCAGGTTGCTCCAAGCCCCGTCCAACCTGGCCTTGAACACCTCCAGGGATGGGGCAGCCACAGCTTCTCGGGGCAACCTGCGCCAGGGGCTCACCACCCGCACAGGGAAACATTTCTTCCGCAGATCCCATCTCAATCTGCCCTCTTCCAGTTTAAACCTGTTATCCTCTGTCCTATCAAATAAAGACTTACCACACACAAGGGGAAACTCCCTTTTTATTCACAGCTAAGGGAGGGCGGTTTCCTACCTGCCGCTAAGCTTTGATCTCATGAAGTTGGGTCAATCCTGAGTCCACCTGGAGTCAACAGGGAGCTCTCCCAGTTATAAGCCACACATTGCTCTGCTGCAATGGTCATGGAAGGAAGCTGGCTAGGAACCCAACATCCATCCCAGAAGCATCCCCACTCCGCAGAGCAAGCTTCTGAAATGCGTGGAAACGATGGCCCACTTCCTTCTTCTCCAAGTCCCCCCTGGACCAGCTCCCTGCTGCTCTGGCTGCCGGGCTGTGCTATGGGAGCGTGCAGGGTGAGACCACGGACCAAAGGCAGCTTCTGCTGTGTGATGGCTCTCAAGCTACATCTTGGGTCTTGTCCCTCTTCACAGCCTCTCCTTAATGTTGGAAATACGGCCAATTTTATAGGTCTAGTGTACAACGCTATAAAAGCAGTTATCAAAGTCAGGTGTCACTGGCAGCGCTCATGTCTGAAGCCCTCCCACCTCCCGCAGCTGCAGCCAGGTACCCTTCCCTGGGGGTAAAGACATCTCCTTCACCATCCTGGGTACCATGGCTGACGAGGTGCCAGTGCTCCCACCAGCCAGGTCACCAGGTGCCCGTTCTGCGGCTGCTCCGCAGGAGCTGCTCTCCATCCTGCCTGGGATGCACTGCTGACTCTGCTCCTCGACCGCCCAAAGGAATGGCAGAGCCGCCGCTGGACTCTTTTAAAGCAAGAGGGACTTAAAAAACAACAATAGGTTTTTCTCAGATGCCAACAGACTCTCAAACTACTGCCACCATCTCCTGACGCTTGCCTTTTCCTTTGGTCACAGCACTCTCCGTGGCCCATCTCCCCACGACCTCACGGAAACTACTTTTTCCCTGATCAGTTCAGTCTGGGCACACTTTGCTGAAGAGAATAAAGTTAACTATTACTTTAGGGCTGTGTTTACATACCCTGCCCTGAGGAAATGCCTGTGGGAGGAGGACTGCCCAGCGCTCACATTTGTTCACTCCATCCAAAAGGCAAAGCTGAAGATTTACCTACAGTGGCCAAAGCAAACAACTGCCGGGGGAAATTCTCCTGCTTTTCCAGTGCTCGCTCTCCTGCCCGCCCGCAGCTGTGTTTAAAACACTCCATAAACTACAACTGCACTTCTGCCACAAAACTCATGTCAAACACAAACCCAGCGCTTGACCTGGGACTGAGATTACACAGCGCTTCTTTAAACAGCTCAATGGCATGTGCTAAAAACAACGCGCCCGAGGAAGAAGCTGGGCAGAAAGCACATCTGGGCTCATTAGAGAGCCTGCTCCCACAGCTTTCGGAGCTCCTCAAGCCATTGAAAAGCGACTGTCACTGGCAAATTGCTCACAAAGCCCTTTTCTCTCCCCTCCCAGGGCGCGCTGACACCCGGGCACGCCGGGGGCTCTGGCTGAGTCCAACACAACAGCGATTTGGTGACAAAGGGGACATCTGGGGAGCAGGTGGGTCAGCCCAGAAATCACGGGATGGACGGGGCTGCTCCTCTGTCAGCACCCAGACGCTTCCAGGCGAGAGGCAGCGCTGGCTGCGGCGCTGGCAGCCCGGGGGGAGGCAGCACCCGGCCGGGCACACATCAGAAATCGCTCAGGGAAAGCAAAGGGGTGATAAACAACAACAGGATTTTTCAAAATTACTCTGAATCAGGTTAAAAGAACACCTATTTTTCTTTTCTGTCATTAAAGGACACTGGATATGTTTTACATCTACAAGCATGGAGTCTTTCCTCTTTGTTTGAGTCCTACGGCAACCACTCTCTGCCCGCAGAGAGCAGGAGCCACTTACCCCTGGAAGGAGGCAGAGCAAACTCTGCCCCTCCAGAGGCTGTGAAATGAATCCCCTGAGCGTTCAAAAGCACATTGTTCCCACTGATAACCGCGTAATGGCACGGTTTGGCTGTGCAACGCAGACAGCGGTAGGACCACAGTGGCCAGATGATGGTCCCTGCCTCTAGGGGACGATAAGGAAGCGTTGGGTTCCTCTCCTGAAATGGGGTCCGGAACGAGCTCCGGGGGCGCAGGGGCTCGCTTACGTGGGGCTGCTGCACTGCCTCTCCGCGCTCTGCACGCCCGCGCCGCAGCTGCGTGAGCAGGCTGCCCACGAGCTCCAGGAGCCCCAGCCGCCGTCGATCGCGTCGGGACGGTAACCCACCGGCACGCACTCGCCGTTGAAGCACCACTGCAAAGGGACAGGCCAGAAGAAGAGAAAACAAGGTTTAAGGGTGCAGTAATTGACGCTGAGTCAGGGAGCCTGGCTGCGGGGAGCACGGAAGCCCAGCACTCGTAACGCGCTGTGAAAATCCATGCTTCATCGCACGGAGGTGCCTGGGGGTCAGCTGGGCTCCGCCAGAGCCCGGCACACCTTTAAGCGATGGGAAACCCAGAGATGTTGGGTTGTTTGAGGATTTGTCCGAGGCAACATACCCAAACCTCCACCGAGACCCCTCAGCAAGGGGATTCGGAGCCCGACCTCAGCCCAGAGGGAAGAGCCAGAGAGGCATAGCCACGGACAAAGGCACGGCGGGAGGTCCCGCAGGGAGCATCGGCTGAGCCCGGGGTGATCCCCGGTGCTCTGGGGCCAGGGCTTTGGGAGGGGACGCTGAACCTAACACGGAGAGACGTCTACAGATATTTTTATAACTCTGTAGTTTTATGCTGCCTTGAGCAGGAAACCCCTGTTCTGGTACGCGCAAGGGTGACCGGCGCTGGCTGCCGACAGCCGCTCCCCTCCGCACCCCGTGCCCGGTGCAGCACCCGCCGGGGGCGCTGCCGGACCCTCTGTGCCCCGGAGCGGGGAGAGGTGCCTTCCCGGGGCCGGGGGCAGGTCCCGGAGACGAGCACCCACCACCACAGCAGTTGGAGAGCAGAACAAGCCTTGTGCTCTCCTGCCATGGGAATTAACCACGGGTTTCACCTTCTGAAGGCATTTTCAGCTTCCCTGAGGGCAGTCCCTCCCCGGCAGCGGTGGGTGTTTGGCCAGAGGGAGGGCAGTGAGGTGAGCCCATCCATCCCCGTGTGCCGGCTCCCCGTACCTTGTTCTCCCCGCACGCCGTGCCGTCAACGGCAGCGTCCAGCTTGGAGTGGCACGTGTTCCCCACCGTGCACCACAGCGTGTTGCAGACGCTCTGCAGAAAAACGCGGTAGCACAGGACACGGTTACTGCGCCGGCCAACCCATCGGCACAAATTCAACTCGCAGGGAGAGGATGGCCCCGTGCAAACCCCCACCCCACCCCACCCCCAGAGAGCCCTTCGGAGCCGCACGAGCCCGTGTTACGTTGGGGAGGACCCTGGCTTACATCCATGTCGTCACAGAAGGTGGAGTAGGGGCCGTACTGCAGCCGGCACTGGTGGCCCACGTCGTAGAGGACACCCGGGGGCACCAAGGGGTAGTCCAGCACCTCGCGGGCAGGGGGGTCGTCCAGGCACAGCCCCCAGCCCCGGCTGAAAGAGAGAGGTCACAGCGGCATCAGCACCGGCCCCGGACACTCCGGCAGCTGCTAACGGAGGAACCGAACAGCTCGTTAATGTCGCACTGTGATGAGAAGCAATTAGTGTTTCCAGCAGATAGGACCCCGGCTCTCCAATCCACCCCGGAGCCGCTGCAGTGAGCGGGCGGGCACGTGCAGGTACCTGCTTTTCGGGGTGGGTGCCCGATCCCGGAGCGACCGCCCCGCTGCCCCCGGGCACGGCGGGTTATGGGGACGGCGAAGGGGCAAAGGCAGCAGCAGCTTCTCCGTGCAGCTGCCGGGCCAGTGCCTTGCTCCTTCCCCCTTTCCCCCCCGGGATGCCCCTGTCCCTGTGACGGAAAGCCAGAAATGTCATTTTCCCTGGGAATAATCCCCTGGATTTTAGCTTTGTGACCAGGTCATCAGCTCAGTCCTCAGCCGGGACCCCGCTTTCACCATTCAAGGTGAAGGGTTTCCTTGAACAAACATTTCATTGCTGAGAAACAGATGCTGTCCCTGCGTTCCTACACCGCGCTGACCCCCGAACCGCCTCCGCAGAGAGCGCAACCCGCGTGTCAATGCCCTGCTAAGAGAAATAAAGTAGGTTGTCAGCAGCAAAACACACTCGCCCTCGTATGCGCCGCTACAAACAGTGCTCAAACTGCGCTGGACAGGACGTCTTTAGAAAGAAAAGATATTAAAACTGAGCCATCGAGGCTGCCGGTGGCAGGCAGCCAGGCTGCGGGAGCCGCCAGGGACGCTGCTGGCCGCCTCTCTCTGCTCTGAGTGGTTTTGCTACGATACTTCGCAAACACACAAGAAATTGTCACTAGTTTAGCTTTCAGTGTTGATTTAAACAAACTTGTTTCCAGCAAGGCAAAGTGTCTGGCGAGGGTTTCTCAGCAGATTAGATTACTTCAGCTTGTTGTGATTGGGAACAGGTCTAAATTAACTTGAAACAAGATTCTTTTTTAACCCAAAGCAGCGCCACAGAAACAAGGGCCAGCAGTGGGGGAGAGCTCCTGCTCTGGGGCGCGGGCAGCGCCACGGGGCGATCCCCGGCAGAACCAGCACCCCCTCCTCCCATTCCCAGCCCACCCCAGTGAGCTCCACACCAGACACCTGCAAACAGCTCGCTTGGCTGGAGACAGCCCCTTAAAATACCACGTCTATACATTTTTATAAGCAGCTTCCCACGTGGAAAAATCAGTGAACAGGTTGCTTTCAGC
>RSEF01000010.1:21640384-21655727 GCA_003993805.1 Himantopus leucocephalus | reverse complement strand
CAGTACCATGGTGCAGCCGGACACAGTACCATGGTGCAGCCGGTTTCAGGCACACAGGGGAGTCACTGCATTGCACCTCCAGAGGTATTTCTCTACCCGCTGGTGGAAAACACTTTAAGAGAGTATTTCCTTTAAAAATTGAAAGAATGACACCTTTACAGGGGAAAGGCCAGGCTTAAGCACTGGGCTCCTGCACGAGCTACACGCATGACGCTGGTGCTCTTCTAGACTAGTTCACCAACTGCCTGTTCAGGTACCAGCACATGGGGCCCCGCGTGTCACCCCAACGCCGTCCCCAACCCTCTTTGCCCTCTGACCTGCTCGAGGCACTTTCTGTCTTGCCCCAGCTCAGGGGAGAGGTCTCCGTCCTAGTACAGGGAGTGATTTAAATTTGCTGTCAGCTTTCCAGTGCTATGTTCAAAATCTACTTCTTCATTAAATATTTTACAACCGTCCTACTGGTCTCTTCAATCGGCCAAAACACATTACCGAGCCAGCAAAAATTGGCATGAGTTTCTCTCTGGCTTTGCAGGGATATGCAATAAACCACACTCTGCAGTAAAAATGCACAGGGGTCTGCGCTGCGTCTGCCTGTTTCAGTCTGTGGGTTAATGAGCTGGATGATGGAGTAGATGGTATGATGATTAAATCCCCATATGTGAGCAGGCTGGGAAGATCTGCAGATACATTTGAGAGACGGATTAAAATTCCAAAAGCTCTCAGAGAACCGGAGGAAGGATCCAAAAAGCCAGGATGGAATTCAATAAAAACAAAGGCAAGGACTGGAGCTCGGGAAGAATCAGCTGCACAGACCGGGGATCCGGCAGACCTGGCAGCGGAGCGATGCAGCAGGCAGGGCTGGAGAAGACCGGCCGGCCATCCCCCGGCTCCGGGAAGGTGGGGATCGGCTGGAAGGAACCCATGGGAGGAGGATGGATGAAGACCTCCAGCACTGTGCAAAGAGGCTGAAAACCTGTTTGTCTGATCTAGAGAAAAGACTGAAGGGAGACGAGACAACCTGCTGCTGCGCCAAGGCTGCCGCCGAGATGGAGGGAGGCTGCTCCACGCCGTCGTGTGCTGGTGGTGCAGACAGGGCATCCACGAGACACCCGACCCTGTTTTACAAGGGTGTTCCCCCAGCCGGACTGGGAAGGAGCTCACGTCACGGTGAGGGGTGGAGAGCAAAGAGCTTCACAGCATCTTCTGAGGGTTAGAGGGAAAAAATCACGGAACACTGAAAAGGGCTCACCCAGGTCCGGAGCAGGGAGCAGCAGAGCGGTCCCTCTGCCGCAGGAGCATCACCGCCCGCCCTGCGCCCGCCTCCGCCTGAACAAGGGATGCTCGCTCCCTTGGGGGTCACCACCGCCACAGCAGGGAGGTAGGTGACCTCTCCCATCGCCTCTGGGTGTCCGAGCGGACCCCGACCCGCAGCCTCGCCAAGAGGGTCGCCCGGTCCCGCCTGCACCCTGGGCCTGACCAGCAGCAGCGGGGCCGTGCCACTGTCAAAGACGTGAATCATTTTCAGATGCTTAAATATCTGGCAGCATTTGTAAAATAATAATCTTTTGCAAAATAATAATCATCATCTGAGAGCGCTTTTTTTTAAGACATGGGGTCTGTTCAAGCCCAGCTAGCAACCCCAGGTCAGCGGGGTCTCATTTTCTGGCTCACTCCTTCCCGTTCTCCTGCCAACATCGTATTATAATGCACTCATGTCTGCGCTGGCAACGGGCCTCTCCTCGCCTGGGGGATGTCGCAGCCGGTGAAAGACGCCTGCCGGGCTCTGCTCCGCTCTTAAGGAAGAGCTGCCCCTTCTGGGGGGAGCCCAGAGGCCAGAACCCCACTGGAGAAGCATCCAGCTGCTCTGTTTCTTCCCCGTCGCAACTCGTAGCAGCCCGAGGTCATTGCAAGCAGGAAATTCTTAATCAAAAAGTGAAGGTTAAAAGCAGAGGGCCAAGAACGTTGCGGATACGAGAAAGCTCCATTCCACCGAAAGCCGTAAATCAACGATAATTCACCCTGTGTGGGGGCCAAGCCCACAGTTCCAGGCTGGGATTTAGAAATGGGAGCTCAGCCCCAGGCAGCCCCCCCGCCACGTAACTGCCGGTCCCCCGCCCAGCTCTCCCCGTCCCCGTTCCTTGCCGCTGCTCTCACAGCTTTCCTGTAGCAAGGAAGGAAAACGTTTCTCCAGTGCAAGACGCTGGCTGACAAACGTAAACCTCTGGGCCCCGTTCCTAGGAACTTAATAGCAACAGGCTGGAAAATCAGCCACGGGGTGCTAAAAATAAACAAATACATGGAAGAATTTGGCTCGGTCTCATTTCCTCACGTGATGCCTCCTGCCTACAGGCAAACATCATCTGCCCCTTGCACAGCACCGAAGAAAACTGCACAGAGCCTCGAAGAAAACGGCTCTGGCTTTATTTGTTCCAGCCACAACCCCTGTGCCACCACCCAAACTCTCGCGCTGCTGTTGTGTTCGAACGCGCATCCTTCGCAGCAAGGACCGAGGGAGCCGAGCGAGATAAAAGCATCCCCACGCGCCCTGGGGCTGACTTCCGCGCGCAATCGGCTGGGCCCGTCCCCGGCCACAGACCCCAGCCCCGAGCCACCCCCAGCGCCCCGCCAGCGAGGAAGAGGAGGAAGGGAGGACTTACTCGAGGAATCGTGTGATGTACTCCCGGCTGCAGCGGGACCAGGTGAGTGGGGACGTGTCATACAGGAGCTGTGGAGACATGATGAAAGGTCTTTTCCCAACTGGCTCACAGTCATTGCTGCTTCCATCATGCTGAATCCCAAAACTGTGTAAGAGCACAGTCCCACAAAGGAGAGGTGAGCCGCACGCCGCTACAACCGCGCAGCCTCTCTGCCTTCCAGCACAAAGACACGCGACGCCGGACATCGCAAACCATCCCAGCTCCGCAGGGACTCGGTCACTAACAGGACCGGGGGACCTGGCCATGTGGGACATTTTAGTGACAACAGGGACACTGCCCCGAACTTTGTCCCATGCTTTCGTTTCAGCTTTTTTACCGAAAACTCAGCCAAGAAAAAGGTAATGAGACTATTGAACAAGATCAAGTTACTAGGTACATGATTTTACCATACAAAGATATCTATTATGAACTGTGAGGTTCAAGTGATCTTGTCAAAAATTAATTGAAATTAGGGCAAGTAAAATACTGTCGCTGATTCCATAAGCAGACCCTATTCTAAAACTTCTTAGTGGGCAACCCTCTTCTCCAAAACCTTCAGCATCAGCAACACAGGATAAAATCCAAACGCGATTTGGCCAGGTTGCCTTGGATTATGTGATTTTCATTGAACCTGGGGCAACCAAAAAGCAGGGTGAATTCCCCGGGGAGCAGAGGAAGGTTTGCAGCGGTGAGGAACCGCTCCGCAATCTCCTCCCAAGTTCCACCCGTGCCTTCTCAGGCCCCGACTGAGCAGCGCAGAGGACAGAGGTCAGAGGAGAGGAGGAGGAAGCCGGTGGTACCTGTGTCCGAGCTCGTGGGCCACGGTGAAGGCCAGGGGCAGTCCCGTGTCCTCGTTGATGTTGCAGCTCCTGTGGGGCTGGCACATCCCCGCCACGTGGGACAGACCCAGGGTCTCGCAGGGTCTGTTCATCGCTGCGCAGATGTCCTTCCTTGGGCGATGGAGACAACGAACACACAGACACAGAGCAAAGAGGGGGTTTGAAGGCGGCAGGACCCAACGCGAGGACGGGAAGGAGCACGGGACGCGTCCCGGCCCATGGAGGAAGACGCGGACACTGGCCAAACAGAAGCGAGAATGGAGACATCCAACGTCTTTCTGCAACGGAAAGATTTATGACCTTTCCTTTCCCCTTTACTCTCCTGGTATCCCCGGCTTCTTATTAAGCCTGATTAATGGGAACTGCTAGCCAGCCTGGCTACGTTTATTCCATTGTATAAATAAAGCTGATGCTGGGGATAATCAAGCAATTACTACGTTGCTTGGGGAAGCACGTCCCAGGGGCGCTGTGGTCCAGGGCAAAGGAGCTCCAGCCACCCAGGAAGAACAACTCCATTGAAGTACACGGCCTTAAGTGCCTTATTTCTGCTACAAAGCAAACTTCCTACAGAAGATAAAACTGATGTGGGTTGTGAATCATCACACAAGCCACCAGGCTACTGCCAAGAGCCGAGTCGCTGCACAGCCTGAAACCATCAAACGCCATCCTGACTGCAAGGTATATAGACTTGGCCAGAAGCATGAATTCCTGCGAGCTTCATGGGAGGTCACGGGCCTTCTCAGAGGCTCCTCTGCCAATCCCAGCATTAGCCTCCAAGGGAAAAGGAGAGTTAATCCCTGTGTACATCTCCTGGCAGGATCCAGCCACTCTGGGGCTTGGCAATAAGGCCACGGTGAAAACCTGGTTTGGAAACCTCAACTGCTAGTTAACTGGGAGCTGTCTCCAGTTTTAAACCTGAGATTTGAGACCAGTTCCAGCCATCAGGACCAGGTTATCTCCAGATTTCGTGTTGCGTATCTTATGCGCAGGTGCCCAGTCAGGGCTCAGGCATGGAGAGTGAGATTGCAACAGCTCCCACCGAGATGCTCCTCTGGCTGCCCGGCTGCCCCCCGGCCCGCAGACGTGTTCCTAGCTGCCACCGTAGCACCTACGGCATAAAATCAGCACTCGGGCACGATACCTTGTGAGCAGGACTGCGACGTCGTGATGCAGGGGATGGGAATCTCCTTTAACGTTGATGCTCTTCTGCCATTTGCAAAAGCTTCTCAAGGTGTTGTCTGCGTGGTGGGAGATTTTCAGATCCTCCTGCCAACATAATTAAAAGCCTGCTGTCATATTGCTGCCAGATCCGTTTGGGTTTTAGGACGCAGTGGGGAGGGGTCTGATCTCAGACAGATCAGAGTGAGATCGGGAGTAACTGCCATCCAGATGGAATTGCTCCATATTTATAGGTTGTAGGCTGGGTGGGAATACAGCCCTTTTCTGCTTTCTTTTCATCTGCGATTCAACCGAAACATTAGATCATCTGATACCGGGGGTTAAGAAACACTGCGGGAAAATATCCCGTCCCGGCTGACGGCGAAGGCCGCAGCTGGGGAGCCCGTCTGAGCGGCGTCAGGCTCCCTGAGAGCCACCGCTGCAGCTGGGACCACAAACAGCCAGCGACTCGCTCCCTCCGCTACCGGCGGCGATGCTGAGTTATCCTACATTATTATAGGGATCACACCCTGCAGCTCCTCTGACCATGCCGTCCCCTTGACTCTACCAGGGCTGCAGCCCACGCAGAAGACAAGGAAGCAAGGCACAGGCATCTGCCTTTGTCTTATGCAAATTCATCCAGACCACGAAAACAGCGCAAGAGAGAGCTGACGGGCTTCCAAGGCCACCTCCCCGCGCGTCCCAGCCTGGCTGCCAGGAGGGCAGGGTGAGTCACCGTGGTTTTGTTTTTTATACCTCTTCGTCCTCCAGCAGGATGAGTCGCACTATGGCGATGTTGATGGGGTTCCCGATGCTGGCGTGGTGGAACAGACCCGCCACCTGCAACATGCAAACGGCAAAGAAATAACGCCGGAAAGAAAGACTTTGCCTTGCGACACTGCTGCTGGTAAGCACACCTGCAGAGGAACACGAGCTCGAGGGGAAGCTACTGAAGGTAGTTGACGACATCTTGGGGAATTCCCCAAAATGAAAGACAAGCCCAGATGCAGACCTGGACTAAAGCCTTGGGAGTGGGAGGATATCTATTCAAAATTGATATAATCCGTGTAGCACATTGGAACTCAACCAGAAATGCCCGGGGGAGCACCTCTGCTTTCACTCCCTATAGATGTGTTTAACATCTCAAAGGAAGGCGGTGCTCTCTGGGTGCCTTCGCCGACCCCCAGAGACCTGGGGGGGTCACCGTGAGGTCCTCTGCCCAATCCCACCCTCTCTGGCCATCAACCAAAGCCCTCTGCTGAAATGCAAATAGGTGCTACCGCGGCAGCAGAAGGGAGAACAGACTAAACCAACTCACGCTGACTTATCTGCTTGTTTTATGGCACCAGCAACACCCCCCCAGATTCCTAGTGAAGACCACCACAACCTGGTGCTCCTTCCCTTCACTGTCCTCAGTAGCACCTTCCCAGGAAAGCGGTTCATGTCTCTCCCGCTAACCACGCCAGTGCCAGCATCGGCTCCGTTGGCAGCTGCCCCGGAGCGCTCCCAGCCCCGATTTTGAGGGAGTCTGAGCCAAAGCTCCTAGGTAGGTCCCTGCAGGTCTCTCCTCCTGCAAGGAGGTTTCCTTACCACGCAGAAGGCCGTGGGTGGCCCTCGTGCAGGCTTCGGGGTGGTTTCAGCTTCAGCTGTGTCCCCGTGCCCACACTGCCTGCAGACCTGCCTGGGGAGAGCCGTGGGCAGCACCCACCACCTCCCTTCCCCGGAGCATCCCTGCCCTTGGGCTATCTCCCCAGGAGGCCACGTTATCCGTCCCCACAGTGGGAAGGAGAAGGGAACAGCCCTTGAGCCCATGGGGAAGGTGAAGCTGCTGCATGCTGAGCTGCTCCCGGCTGAACGGAGATTTTGGCCAGGGGCTTGCTGACACCGACCCGTCCTCCTGCAGCGGAAGGAGCACCGAGCAATGCAGAAAAGCCACCGTGCGGGTGGGAACAGCCTGTCTGGTGAGAGGTTTGCTGAGGTCCCACCAGGGGTGAGTCCTTGGCAAGCCCAGTGGCCTTTATGTCTCATAGCTGCGTCCCCAGGGACCCGGTGGCTTTGCCATTGAGAGGACCAGGACTCACCATGTTCATCACGGTCAGCACGTACTTCTCTATGTTCTCGCTCCCATGGTATTCTATCATCTTGGTGTCTGCCACCACCAGCGTTTCCACCCACTTCTCCTTGCTGATGGAGCGCTGCTTTATTCTTCTCTTCCTGTGCTGCTTCTGTTCCCATCTTTCCCTCCGCTTCTCAGACCTCTCCAGGCTTTCCTGAGATTCTGAGGGAACAAAGCCGGAAAAAGACACTTTTCTTTTTTTTGGTAAAACATCTGCAACATTGGTAAGATATCATCAAGGCCTTTTTTTTTTTTTTTATTTCAAAGAAATAGCCTTTTGGTGTTGAGGAGGAGGCCCACACGTAGACCCATGACCTACGTGTATTTTGCTGTGCTATATGTTCCAAAAAATGACTTAGGGGGGGTGAAGACTGTGACCTCGGTCTGTTGCACAGCAACATTAGCATGATAGGAAAAAAAATACAAAATAAAGCATTTGAAGTAATTTCTTTGACTAGGACAGGGTTCGCAATATTCCACGAGGAACACGGACCATCCCAGAGCAGAGCTATTAGGGTTTGTATCGACCTACAAATTTACAGGCAACCCTGCAGAGATGCTTGAGCACGTACCACCAAGAAATATCGGTGGCTCAACATTTCTGATTATCATCACAAATTTGTATTTTGCAGCGGGAGACAGCTCCCCAACAGGACAAAATCTCAAAGCTGGACTGATGTCTTGAGTCAAATCCTGAAGACCATCAGTGTCCTGGGCGAGACCGAGATGTTGCAGAACTACACAGAGATTCCTCGGCCTCATAGAGACTGAACTCTGCTCCTTCCCAAGGAGAAACAACGGGAACATTCACTGGCTGCAAAGAGACAGGAGGCGGAGGAGAGCTCGGATGCTCCTCACGCACACCAGCAACTGGGAATTCTCATGTGGAGACTTTTCCTGTGACGCTGCTCCAAGATCAAGGTCAGGGTCAGTCCCAAGCTGGGTAAAGGCTTTACAAACCACATCCCACACAGTGGGAATCGCTTTTATGACCAGTTTCTAAGGGCTCAGCCTTACTTTGTTAACAATGGACTTTTACATTTTATGGACTATACTGTACTTTAGCTGTGAAAGAGTGTTTTATCCCCCAGCCTGAAAAATCCCAAGTATCTGGATAATTTGATGAATTGCTAATACCACTCTGACAGTTTAATCGCAACAGCTTCCTTGGAGCTTGCTCCCTTTGTGTCCTTGGCTGCTAAGCTTCCAGCCGGGACGTGAAGGTACTGCAGAGAAGACGGGCGCAGAGGGCTCCCGGGACCCCAGGGAAGGTTCGCACCGCGTTTTCCCCTTGAGACCCCTCTTAAACACTTGCCCAGCTGTACACACAGGCTGCACCCTGTATTGACAGCAGCTAAATAACACCTAACAGCCTAACGCCATCTGGCTGTGTGGTGATTTGCAAAGAAAACCCGCAATACATCAGTACAAAAGGAAAGGCTTGCAGTAATTAAAATCCTCCAGGCTTTTGGTTTCCTTTCCAGGGCATACACATCACATCCCCTTTGCGAGCCCACACCGCAGTGGAGATTCACGTGCGTTACACACGGGCCGTATTATGCCCAGTGAAATTCATTTACAATGAACAGACTTCAAAGTCTAGGAGGAGCCATTATGATTATTACCGTAGGTTAAACAATTAATTGAGACTAACAGAAGAATGCCTGAAGATAACCTGATTATAGGAAAAAAAAAGCCCCAAACCCCAAAGTTTCCAAAAGCAGAGAGCTCTAGGAAATATGCAAAACAAGATGCACTGCCTGGGACATGCAGCTTCACCGATGCAGATGAGGAACAAAGCGCCCGTGAGCTGCTGGGGATGCACTGAATTCCCCATTGCTTGAAATCTTGGGTTTGGAAGTTTATCCGACCCATCTGCTCCAGACAGAGAAGGCGGCGCTGGTGTGCCCCCTCTGCCCCGCAGCAGAGAGACCCCCGGGGCAGCGACCGGGTTTGGCTCCCAAAGTCCAGTGCCCCGGCAGGTCAGAAACCGATGTTTGCAAGGAAATGAAACCAAATACTCAGTTTCCACATCACGGGGCGCTGGCAGCGGGGCCAGGAGGAAAAGATGAGAGTGAGAGCCCCGAGGTTCGGCACGCACTGAGTCACGTATGTGAGAAACATAAGCAAACACAGAAAAATTGGCAGGAGGGAAAAAACCCCAACCCTGTGCTCTGCAGCGATTCCCATGACTTGTGGGCTCCAGTCACTAATGCCACAAACCCACCACCCGGTGCTCAGCGAGCCGGCTCTCCCGACGAGCCATTTGAATGAGCTCTCCTATAATAAAAGCGCCTGTGGGAACGGTTATGTGGGCACCGCTGGGGCCACTGGGCTGTCTCTCAGCGAGCAGCTCCCGGCCATCGGACACCCACCCACCGGCAGCACCGCGTGGTGCAGCACAGCAACCGAGAGCAACCAGTGTCGCTGGCGGGTGCTGGGAGCTTAACACAGGAGCTGAACGCCGGCGTGTAAAACTAACGAGTCCGCGGAGGCAACGCCGGGGGCTAAGGCTTGGACCCGCTCCCTTTACCTTTCCACCATGTGCTTCACACGAATCACAGGACCCCACTGCTACCGGCTCATGGCAAAAGTGCGAGAGGAAGGGGGACATACCTTGGACGCCACAGGTTTCCCGTGGAGCTGGTGGCCTCCTGCCTCGCTCTGCCCCGTGCTCGGGCGCCTGGCGCTTGTATATCCTGTGGGGTTGCGCTGCTCCGTCCTCCTGAAAGCTGGCAGACACCGGTTCGATGAAATAGTCCTCATTCATGAGTCGAAACACACCTTTCTGGCAGGGAGAGACAAAGTTGTCACCGTGAAGCCATCTGCACCTAGCACAGACCCACACTGAAGAAATGGGAGAGGGTTTGAAAAATCTTCCATGAAGAAAAAGGTGTTCTCTAAAGAAACTGTTTTTATGGGTATTTTAGAGTTCTGAACTCCCAGACAAAAGAGCACAAGCCAGCACGGACTGGTCTTTAAGAAAGTAAAAAGCCAAAGAGATCCCATCACAAAGTGCAGATGGGTGGTGGACCCAACGGCTGTCTGACAGGGAGGAGCCCGGGGACCGCAGGCGTGCTGAGGCAGAGAAATGCCTTCTCCGGAGAACCGGAGCACGCCAGGAATAAGCGTGCATACAGTCTCAGACTGTGCTCCCTCCTCTGTGCTCGTGCCACCCCTCTCTGACCTCCCTGGAGATGCTCTGGGCAGTCCAGCAAGACAGCCCGAGGGGCGGCTTTGACCATAGCGCAGCACCAGTGTGTTCTGAGCAAGTGCTGCACAAACGGAGGTGTTTTCCTAAGCATTTCCTCATCAGATGCTGCCAGTTGCTTCTGGCCTTCGGCACTGCTGAGGCACCACCATTGCGAACCATCGGGCCACAGGCTTCCCGTGGTCAAAGACCAGAAAACCTCCGGGGAAGAGGAACCCGCAGCAGCACTCGATCATGGCAGGAACTCCAATCCAGGGAAGTCAGTCCCAGGACAGGAGCACGGCCCCTCCACGCAGCAACGGGAGGATGCGTTATCGGCATCTCTCCTCCAGCAGGAAATGACACCCTGAAACTTTCTTCAGTAAATTCCGACCCCCCGGACCTGGCCCAGCTGCGGCACGTCGGTATGGACTCGCCCAGGACTCCCCAGCCTCCGCGCTGCATCTCACGAACACACAGCTGCGTTCGCTGCATGGGAAGCTCTTCGCATGGGCAGCTTCAGCCCAAGGAATGGGAGCTCCTGCGGGAGCCCGCAGCGTCATTGGGCCAGTCAGGGTGCTGCCGCGAGGAGTGGTTTGTAAATGCACTTTGTGCCATAAGACGACTCCATCTGCTCTTGGTTGCCTCAGAGCAGCCTTACGGCGTCCGGGGCAGGCTGAGGTGTCCCACGCTGCCCTGGGAGCCCGTCCGTGCCCAGCTTTGCTCACCACGCTTTTGCTCTGACACGTTTATTACTGTCACACCTCAGGACAGGGCCAGGACAAAGAGAGAGGGACAAAGCACGCCTCTACAGCTGTTTCCATGCTTCCAAGACACACCAGGACCGAGCCTACCGGCGATGCTTTCTCACTCCTCTCCCCCTTCGCGCTGGGGAGAACACGGCTTCCTCCCTCATTAACTCCTTGCAAATGTGCAATAACAAGAAGGAAACACCACGGGGATGGGGGAGGAAGGGAAGGAGGCCACCGATATGATTCCTTCTCCATTTCCTGATGCAGGTTATTCTGAGCCAGGGAGGGAGAAGAGATTGCTGCCGCGGCTGAGCTCTGCCCGGGGTGCCCTGCGCCAGGGCCACGCTTTGTCACCGGCTGGTTCTGCAGAAGCACCCGTGGGAAGGTCCGATTTTCTCTGCTTAAAACACACCTGGTTAACCTTTCTGCACCTTGCACGTCCCAGTTCACCCCAGTAAGCAGTGCCAGCATCCCTAAGCCCTGTCTGCTGCTCCCTCACCGTGGTCTGCAACAAGAGTAAGAAATAGCCTTGGAGAAGATGGAATTGCACTGGCAAAGCTACACAGGAGAGAGCAGAATCCACCTCTTGCCACCATTTTATCTTAAAATCACCGACAGGAAGAGTTTAAAGTCTTACAGCAGTGTTGTAAGAAAGGTGAAGGCTGGTCACGGGAACAGGGATGTCGGAGGCGGCCAAGGGTGTCAAATGAGCCCCTGGCGCAGGTTGCCCCGAGAAGCTGTGGCTGCCCCATCCCTGGAGGTGTTCAAGGCCAGGTTGGACGGGGCTTGGAGCAACCTGGGCTGGGGGGAGGTGGCCCTGCCCAGGGCAGGGGGTGGCACTGGGTGATCTTCAAGGTCCCTTCCAACCCAAACCATTCTATGATTCTATGAAGCAGTGGCTCAGAATATACTTTAATTTCCATAATAATTAGGAGCCATGCAGCACACTGCTAAGTGTGGTTTTCTGTGGTTTAGTATCTGACAAAAAGCCGTGGCTGTTTTAAGACTGAGTAGAGAAGATTTAAAGCAACTTCAGGTTGAGTTTTGCTCTCCACTCGCAGTGTATGGGCTGCAGACCCTCTCGCAATGTTGTGCTAATGCCTTTTGAGAGCTAACAAATTTTTCTGCTTCTTAAAAAGTAATACTAACCCGCAGCACTTGCACGATACTGTTCATTTTCACACACATTTTCACACATTTACAGACCTTAATGATGGGGTTCACCAAACACCACTATGAAATGGATGTTTTCAGGTGATGCATTACGTGGGTGACAAATTATTTAATGACTAACTTATTTTTTGCTCTCCCATCTGTGGTTAATTCACAGAGAGAAGTTTGATTCTCTTAACCAGCATATATTTCAAATGACCTGGGGGAACATCCTTCAGCCCATTCGCTATTAGCAGCCTGGTTTTGCCCGACTCACACTGCAAGACGGGATTTCTCAGTCTGATGGCAGATTGCGGCTCACCGGCAGGACGGGGCCACGCAAACATTCCCAGAACCATCATCTGTTACCGGGGGAGGGGGTGTCCATGCGTAAACAGACAGTCACTGAGCGCTCAGGACACTTTCTGCTTCTGTGTACACCGCAGCCATCAGTGTTTCTCTCATACAAGAATTCAAAGAAAAACAAATCAAAAGGTTGTGGGTTCCTCCCAGGTGCATTGGTCTATCTTTTACCCGAATGATGGGCCTGGCTATCTTCTGCCGCCTCCATCCCCTGGAGCCAGGGCTGCTGCGTGAAGTGCAGGGTGCCAAACACCCTCACACGCTGTTAAATCTAGTAGGAAAAGAGCAACCAGCTCCTTCCAGGACGCGCCCGGCTCCTGCCCTGCCCTGAGCCACGGCGGGGAAGGTCTGAGCTCTCTTCTTGCAGGTTCAGGTGACGGAGAGGCAGCAGCGATGCTCCCCGCCGCGTGCGCGCCTGTGGGCTGCGCTCCCTCTGCTCTCCCTGAGATCCGGCAGCACAGCCCTGCGCCTCCAGACAACGCGCGGTGACTGGGGTGGCCTCTGCAGACCTTCCATTTAAAAGCCGCCCCGCTCGACCAGGCTACCTCGGCGTACAGACACACACTTGCCTTTATTTAAACACAGGAAGCCTAAAATGCCAACACAGCCCCCAGCTGAGTGAAGCCACCCGCGGCAGCCAGCAGAGCCATGATCCGATGGAGTTATCGTCCCTCCAAACCCAGGGGCGAGCACGGCTGGTGATCCCCCCCCTCCGCCCCGTGCCCGTGCTGGGGATGCGGAGGGTTTTTCCCGGGGTTGGCCCCTGGGAAGGAGAACCCCCCCACCCCCCGCCATACACCCACGGCCTCCGGGGAACCCCAGCACCTCCCCACGGCCCCTGCTCGGGAACGGGGGTCTGCGCATCATGGGGGCTACCAAGCTATACGGTACCACTTCTGCAAACCCCCAAGGGCTTTTAAACCCTGCGGGGACCTGGTACCTGCGCCAGCTGGATGCCGGCTAACGCACACACACACGTTTATGCTGAACTCCTGAATTTGCCTTGCTGAGCGCCGACACAGGAGTCTTATTTGTGAAAGTCACTTCGCCTTTCAGCAAAACTTACGCTCTTACAGGTCACCAGCGCCTTCGAAAATACTTGCAGTGGATTAAGGCTGGAGAGGTGTTCACAAAACATAAAGAAGTTTCACTGTACGTGAGCTGCGTTACCATAAACCCCTCAGGCGTCGAACACCTCGTTTTCAGATGTGTTTCTCATAATCCCACGTTTATGTACTAGAGGGCGGAGGCGATATGAGAATTGCTCTCTTTGGGAATCTGGACACAAACAAGTAAACACAGTCCCGGAGAGTTCCCAAACCACTGGAATCCGTGGGAAATTTACAGTCAGCTCATCCACGGATGCACCAAACCTACGCGAAGAGACCCTGACTCTGCCGCTGGCAGGGGGAATTCTGCTATTGCTTTCAGCAGAAAAAAGGATTTCACACAGCTTCTGCTATTTCCTTATTGACTAAAAATCTCCGTACTTACCAGACCATCACACGTGCTGAGCACGGCCAGCCCTCCCGCCAGCGCCCGGCTCTGCACCTCCCCGATCATATGGCAGGAGTTGTACGCGTGAGACTGGATCTTGGCGTTAGCGATCCCCCCGTATCGCCTCTCGCTGACGAACCCGGGCGCCAGGAGGTTGTGGTTGAGGCTCAGGTTGAATTTCAGGGGTTGTCCTTTGTAATGCAGTTCGTAGAAGGCGAGAAACTTGCTCCTGGAGGAAGGAGACCTTCGGTGAAGTGCTCGGTGGGACAAATCGTAGGACAGGAACGAGCCGCTCTCGTCAACCTTGATGGGATGAACGATGTCGCTGCTGGAGAACGGGAGGGCAGGCTCTGGGAAGAAAGGGGTTCAGCGGTTAGCTTCAGGGTTCCTCACCTTTCCTCCCCTACGCCTTCAGCTGGATGCTGAACGCCCACGGCAGCCCAGTGGGGTCAGGTACCCAAACACCAGTTGGAGCCGGTAACTGGTGTCCACAGCCGCCGCCAAAGGCACGGCGGGGAGCAGGGAAGGGCAGGAGGTGGCAGGGCTGGGATTTTCCCTGGGAGAGGGTTAAGGTCAGGGGTAGGGTCGGGAAGGACGGAGGTGGGCAAGGCGGGGGCTCCGGGGCTCCGCTCCCGCTGGGGCCGCTCCCGCTTTCCACGCACACGTTCCCGCTGGTTAATCACAGCTGCCGCGGGGGAAAAAAAAAAACAACAACAACCGACCAAACGAACCCAACAACCAAAAAACCCCGCAAAAGCCTCAATCCCAGTTTTGAAACGGTGTTTGGAAGCCGTCTCTGGGGGGCAGAGCACCCCCCGGGCACGGAGCGCCCCGGAGCTTCCCCGGCTGGATGCGCAGCCCCCCGGGGGAGCCGGGGGGAGCCGGGGGGGAGCCCGGGGGGGAGCCGGGGGCCCGGCCCGGCGCTGCCCATCCCGCCGGAGCGGCGGGGCGAGCCCTGCAGCGGCGGAGGCGGAGGCAGGGAGGGGGGCACCGGGCTGCCCGGCTGCGGCACCGGCGGCGGCCGCGCTGCCCCGCGCATCTGCGCCCCGGCGGCACCCCCGCACCCCGCGCACACCCGCCGCCGCCCGCCCCTCCGCGGACCTGTCCGCGCCGTCCCTCCGCCCGCCTGCGCGCCGGCGGCCAGCGCGGCGGCGAGGAGCAGGAGGCGGGCCGGGACCGGGGCCGGGGCCGGGGCCGGCATGGGTGCGGGCAGCGGGCGGCTCAGCGCGGGCGGCGGCGGCGGCGGGCCATGCCGTCGGGGCGGCCGCGGCGGGCGGGGCTCCGCGGCTGCGGAGGGGGCGCGGGCAGGGCCGGGCCGGGGCGGGCAGCGCGCGCGCGCGCCTGCCGGTGCCGCTGCCGCTGCCGGTGCGGGACGAGGGCGCCCCCCCGCGGCCGCGCTCAGCCCCTCCTCCGGCGCCGCGGGGCCGCGCAAATTTCCAGCGGAACATGAAAAAGCGGTGCTTTGCCGAGGCTGGCCTCCGCCCGGCACGGAGAGAGGCCGAGGCGGCACTGGTGGCGTCTGTTCTTAATGCTCTTTTCAGGGGGAAACGGGTGGGAAACCCAAAACTTGGGCAACCTGC
>RSEF01000010.1:21609351-21638944 GCA_003993805.1 Himantopus leucocephalus | reverse complement strand
GGGGGGGGGGGGGGGGCCCGGGCCGGGCCCCGGCGGGGCGGCGGTGGGTTCCCGCTGCCGCTTCTCCTAGCGCTCGCTGGAAAGGGCCTGGCTTTAAACCCCTTCCTTTCCCTGGCTTTGCGGTGGTGGGTGGGCCAAAAAGAAACAAAGGAAGCGGTTTAAAGCGGAGGGCGGGGGGGGGTAAGAAATAAAATCCCTGTCTGAGGAGTGGCAGCCCGAGGCGTGCCGAGGCCGCGAGGGGATGTGCCTGCGGCGGGGACATCTGCAGCGCAGACGGGCCGGGGCGGCCGTGGAGGGGACTCCTGGCAGGTCAGCGACTGTCCCTCTTGCGGCGGGGCTCCGGTGGGCCAGCCCTTGCTGGAGGCAGCCTCTGCCCTCGGCCGGGTCTCTGCTTTGTAATGCAGCAGAGGGTAATCACAGTGCTCCATCTTACAGCGCTTGTGGCTCTGAGGCGAGCTTTCAGCAAGGCCTTCAGCCAGGCCAGGTTTGGGCTCCACTGTTAATGATCCCTCAGCATAGGGGGTTATTTGGGTTTTAGCTTTCGCTGCTCAGCCCTAACAGTGTGAGAAGATGTGCAAAATATGAATTCCTGTTGTCTTTGTCTCTCTTCCTGTTCCTCATCTTTCCTATCAATAAGACATGAGGCTTTCCTATCCCTTGTTATTCTAAATGTGTTTCATTTTCTTGCAGGCCTGGACATTCATTGGCATAAAACTGTTGAAATCTCCTAAGTCTGCCAGGATTTTTATTTTCTTGAGTTTGAAACATGGTTGTTATTTACCCTTCCTTGAAAGGGAGCTCAGTTAGGGATCCTCATGCAGGAGGAGTCGTGGGGCAGTATTTAGACTACAGCTGGTGGTTGTGGTGGGATCCATATTTACAACAGCACCAGATATTTTTAGGTGAACAAGGGTTAGGATTATGCTTTTTCTGAGACTTATTTTGCATGCATTTTGATTTTTAGATAATGGTTGATACTACTACAGGTAAATGAAAATGCTAGATAATGGTAGATGAAAACTTACTTCACCCTTTCCTCTCTACCTGTCCCTCACTTTGGCTTCTAAGCAAGACTTTCAACACAATTGTGATTTATCTTTAAAAGTGCAGTTTGCAGAACAATGACTGAAAGCTGGCCGTTCTGGGTAGCTTAAACAACACTGTAATTGTATGTGCTTCATGGCCGCTTATGTCAGAGCGTGTTCAATCGTGCATCAGCATTCCATGCCATGCGTTAATACCAATGATATTATTAACTTGCAGAAATAATCAAGATTTTAATGTATGATTCACATTATAATAATTAATGTGAAATTAATCTGAAATCAACTGAACTGCAGAAACTAAAACTTAACTGAATTCCAGGCTGAAACTATGTTCACGGCTGCAGGAATATGAGCAACCTAAATTTAGTACACAATTTAAAATTTTTAGGCTTTTTTCCACAAGCGTGAATGTGTTTGTGGTCTCAACTGTAACATTAAAAGGAAGAAAAGTACTGTGACTAAAGCTTCCTGCAGGCCTAAAACTTAAATGCTTTATTGTGACCCTTCACAGCAGACAAATGACAATTATTTTAATTGTAGATTTTCAAGACAAATGTACATCAAAGAGTGGTGGGTAGACTTAGAAATTATCCATACTGGCTTTTTTCACAAAGCAAAGGGCGAGAAGGAGAGTGGAATTATTGTGAAAACCTGTAAGAGCTAGGAAAACCTAAATGTCAAGCTAGAAGTACAAGTACCCCTTAAAATGAAGGGACTGATGTTTTTATGGAGGCATGAGAAATGAGATCAGCATTTGGACAACTATGAATTAAGGGTTGTAGGTACTTCAGGTATTCTGCATCTTGACACTGAATTTTTTTTTTGAAGCGAATGCAAAATATGTGAAGAGTCTCACATGTCAAGCTCAACTTTTGAGCNTTTTTTTTTTGAAGCGAATGCAAAATATGTGAAGAGTCTCACATGTCAAGCTTAACTTTTGAGTTGCTTAAGGCAGGGTTGTTCTTTTTGTCTGCCAGTGCTGATGACACTTCTGTGTTTTCTGGTCTGTTCTGAGGATGCTAGTCAGCCTGCCGCTTTGACATCAACGGGAAGACTTCATTGGTAGTTTTATCAGGTCCTTGATCTGCAGATTGAGAACCTCTTGTTTCCATAAATACTCCGCATGTAAAAACACTTGAAAGAGTAGGTGGTTGAATTCTGACTTCCAGGAGCTTTTTCTTACATGAAGCTTTCTGACAGCACGGTGAGGCCAGAAGACGTGCCCGTTCAGAGACTGACTGGTGTTTGAGCAGTACGTGCTGGCCAGGTGCCAGCGTGGCAGCCATTCGTATGCAACAGAAATGCTCCTTGTAGCTTGGTGTTCAGGGGTGTTAACAGAGCGTGTTCCAATATTTCCTACCAGCTATTTCGGCTAAAGAGCTGTTCTCCTACAAATACTGTATTTGGGGTAAGGAATAGGTGTGGGTGTTTTGCTGCAGCGGTGGCAGTGTGTAGGAGAGAATGATCTGTAGATTCAGAGAGCCTTTGTGCATGTCTGCAGTCAGCTGGGAAGGAGCAAGAGCCTGTTAAGTTATGAAAACAGAAGAACCCTTTCTACAAAACTGAGATTCATGTTGTGTTTTTAAAAAATAAAATAATTCTTGGTAACTGTGGACATCTTACCTAGAACGACCTTGTATAGTAATTGAAATAGAGATGTGTTTTCCAGTAGCACTTGTGAGCACTATGATGCATGAGAATAATAATGTAAATTCTGATTGTTAGCCCTGATCATAAAGACACTTTCTTTTTTTTTTTACTAAAAGTACTGAATGAATTAAAATGGGCACTTCTTTGAGAACCTTTCTAAACCTTTTTTCTTTCTTGATACGTAGAAGCATACTACCAGTTGAAGTACATTTCTGACATAGTTCTCTGTGGACTTTGCTGTGAATACTTGATTCAGTTCTATGGAGAGCATGGGATCCTATAGATTGGATAATAATGAAATCTTAAGAGATGAGCAGTTCTTTCTGGTCAACATAGGAATGAAGTAGTAAATTAATAGTTGCATCTTGTTCAATCAGAGTCTGGATGTGTTAGATGAAATGTGACAGCAGCAGTGCTGGTTGAAGAGGCCATTGCTGTATCTGCTTGTCTCCCAGTCTTGGTAGGGAAATGGTGTGTCTGCATCCTCCCTCATCTGCTCCAGGCAAAATCGGGTGGCTTGTCATCAGCCACCCAATAAACTGTGTAACTGCACTGACCCTGCCAGAAGTGTGTTTTGGGAAGGAGTGCAAGAACTGCTTTGCGCCCTCACCAAAAAAACCTTGAGATATGGGGACATTCAACTTTTGTTTACAGAGTTAGTGTCTGGTTAAACGTTTCAGCAGTGTTGTGTTGTGTCTGTGCGGTAACAAGGCCAATAAAGCCAGAATGGTACAGGATTCAAGAGAGTCAAAGTTAATGGTACCATGTGCCACTGACTGTATTTATCACTTGAATATGCAGAAAGTGGTTCTGAAGAGTAATAAGATTTACAGTGGAGGGTATCTTTAAACCTGTAGCCCATGAACTGGTCCTTCCTCATCCTAGTCATTCCTGAACTGCTCCTGAGAAAGAAGGCATCCAGAGTTGTGTTACTGGTGAGACGGTCCGCTTATGTGCGCCTCCTTCCCAGCCCAGTCTGGGGGCTGAATAAGTACAGGCGTATGTGTACTGCACAGCGCACACATGCGGACTGTGGCAGCTCTCTTCTGTATGTCCTGGAAATAGTGGCAAGAACTGGATTTGTGCTATACCCTGGAGTGTACTATGCAGCTTGTCTCTCTGAAAATGTGAAGTATTGCAGCTTTCAAGAAGGAAACATCTGTACTCGATATCCTGTGTTAAGTACGTTCAAATTCCCACAAGGTAACCGCACAATAAGACCTTGCCATTGAAGGGGGAAAAAAAAACAGACTGAAGAACAATCTCTTCCTACTTAAAAACCACAAAGTGAACAATTTTTCTTGCTGTTGTACAAACCTGGTGTTTTTCTGTCCCACAAGTCGGATGGGAAAACAACGTCAGGGTCTCTCTCTTCCTGACTTCATTGAACCAGGAATACCAGGTGGTGTACTTCCTGTGGGAAAAGGAGCACTAATAACACTTGCTTTCATTTGTGTCAGAAGCTTAACATGCAGAGGTGGTATCTCTTATGAGAGCTAATTTCCTGCTTTGACTCAAAATGCAATGTTAATGGAGACTGAAGAATCCCTTACAGTAAGACGGTTTTACCTGCCTACTGCTTGAGTACTTAGGCTGAAGTAGTCAATTTGTATTGAGCCGCTGCGTTTTGGTGTCTGCATCTGAAATTCAAGGCTTTGAAGGAGTCCTCTGTGCCAGCCTTGCAACAGGATGCAAGGCTGCCTGTAACTTGAATCGGCAGTGGCTGGAAGTACGGGCAGGAATGAAAGTTTTGGTGNCTGTTCTGCAAAACTTTGCTCAGGCTTGGACATAGTCCTTGCATGAGCGCCCTTCAGGGAGGTCCTCAGGAGTCTTTGCTTCGTGGCCTAAATAATCAGAGTGCTGATCCTCTTTGGTATGAGAGTGAATTTGCTTCTCAAATCAGTATCTGCCTGTGAATTTCTTTCTAGGGTGACACTGGATTCATTCTATGTTGTACTTGGTGACCTATATTTTACAGGAAGGGGATGTTGGTGGTGGTCTAAGATGTTTATCTGCAATTTTCTTTCAGGTGAACGAGTGCTTTGTTTTCATGGACCTCTCCTTTATGAAGCAAAGGTATGTGTGGTTGCTTGTTGCTGTAAATGGTTCTGACGCATCCCCAAGAAAATAAGGAATTGTATTAGTTTACCTGCTGTGCCTCACTAGATAGGATTAACTGAAAACTAAAATGAAGGCAAACCTGATAATGTATGAAATTAATCAGTTTTAAATTCTGGAGCTCTATATAATAGAAAAATACCAGAAAACCCAATGGTACTATGCAGCTATTCTGGTAAACTACTAAAAGCTGGGTGATTTTATCTGTTGATCATCTGATACACCTGTGTTCCCAGAACACTGGAGCATTTGTGCCCGTAGGACTTGGTGCTGGTGCTAATGCATGAGCTAGTAAGTTAGCTGCAGTTTGAGCTTCCTCAGAGGTGTAGGTGGCTGAGTACAATCAGTGGTCTTCAAATGGGACAATGCTGCAGAAGATAATGCTGGATTAAAGTGACAAAGGAACTGGCATTCTCAGTTCTGGCTCTTTAACTGCAGAAACCATGCATTGCAAATTTGACTTGGAGGAGTATCCCTGCTGCTTCAGGCAGCCCTCTGCTGCAACACTTGCCATTAAGTGCTTTTCTTCTGGGCCTTAAGCAGATGTCACTGCCATGCCGTCTGTTTTACTGAAGGTATAGCTCCTAATTTGACTGCCTGTTTCCACTTCCTCTGAAATTGAAAAAAAAGGGCTTTCGTAGCTGTGTGGATTAGAAGACTTGCAGAAATTTGTGGGGCACCTTCAACAGAGATTTAAGTCCATTAGGTTTTAGTGTCAGTAAATGTTAACTGATGGGGACAACTTCAGGGAGGTAGTAGCAGGGAGGCAGCTAGAGATACTTGACATCCTTTTCCATGCTATCAGGAAATAGTCATCCTAATGTTAAAATAACATCCAGAGCATTGACAGGGGACATGCTTGTCTAAAACATTTTCACTTTAGTGATTCTCTCTGTTCTCTCCCTTGCTCTAGAACTGGAGGACAAGTTCGTTGTGAATGTATGCTCAGAGTGTTGTCTTCTTCCAGTGCCTGCACAGGTGCTAGTCCAGAGCGGAGAGTAATCAAGGCTTCTGCTTTTGTGGAAACAAACTTCTGTTAGCAGAAATCTTAACTCTTTGGTCAATTAAACAGCCCGGAGCCGCTACAGCGGTGTGCTTCTCCATGCTGTGCTGTGCCCTCCTTCTCCTTTACGCAAAGGTGGAATGAGTGTTGCAGGAACTGGCTCTGCCAGCTTGGTGCTAGAAAGGATTTCCCAGTTGGCAAGATAGCTTTTGGCTATTTAAGTTGAGAGTCTGGATCTTTCTGGGCTCCTGAAGTGGCAGGGGGAACTGGGTTTAATTTTACAAAGATACTTGTAGGTAGTAATGAATAATAACCTTAGCTTTCCTCCTGTTCCTTTGATCTATTTTTCTTCTGTGATTCTCAATATGTAAGTTATTTTGTTCCTGATGACCATTTCTTGGCTTCCCATAGCAACATGATCAGAGAAGCACTTGTTTGTGTTAGAGTAGTATGAAAAATTATGGCAAACAGTAACTGTTTGTACATCTCTGTACGCAGAGGTAAATGAGATTCATTTAAGACGCTTCTAATCTCCAGCAGGAAGGAAAATATTTTGGTACAGAAATACATTTGAATCTTCTTTTACTTCATGCTCAGTTCTTACATTCTTCAAGTAGATGCTTCTTAAGCACGCAGTCTGTATTTGGCTGGCTTTAACTTCAGGACTGTCAAAATGAGCCACTGGTGCAGTAGTCTATCAGACAGGATTAGGATACCCTTATGCCTAGTTCCAAGTCTAGGTGAGACTGAGTTTAAGTTCCATATATGGTATTTTTGAGATTAGTGCTGAAATATGATGTTTCTTTCTAGGTTGGCGATTTTTTTAATTGAAGAGGGCACATCACGTTGAGGTCACCGCAATGGTCTTGAGAAAATGTTGTGTAGCAGGAGGCTCTGTTCTCTCAAATACTTAGAGGTGACTCAATTAGCATGGCAAGAAAATAGCAATTATGACTGCTGTGAGTAATTTCTTACTTCAATGGGAAAAGTCCTTAAAAAGAGACTAAAAGCTAAGCCAGAGAGAGGGTGCTGCTTCATGTTTTGCTACATCCTCATTATTTTACTGTTAAAGTGGTACAGTGGCATCTATATTGTAGCATTTCCAGAACAAGACCTGATAACTTTCTGGACAAAGTGTTGAAGTTGGTGGATTTAATTTGTTATTGCCAAGAAATTCAGGGACATGTGGTGGGCCTGTAATTAAACTAGCTAGAGTTATGTAGTTTGTGTTCTGGGCTGTTTTTTTTCAGGAAGAGGCATGTCTCTGGCTGTGTGGGTGGTTTTTTTCTCATTTATATGGATGTGGTAGCTCAAGCTCTTAATGTGCCAGACTGCAGGGGTAGGAGGAAGTTGTGTTGTTACTGGGCAGCGTGCACCGTTGTTCCAGCTCACCTAAACGTAGTCCTCTGAGCTGAGGCAGGGTCTTGCAGGCTGTGAGTAGGGCTCTGCTAAACTATAAGGCAGAAAAGTTTGTGAGAGACACTTCTGAATCTGTGATATTGTGGAGTGGTTGGAGCAACCTTGCTATGTATGTGTTCCCTCTTTTAATGGTGTCACTGTAATATCAGTATATGAGGAAGTTACTGTATTCATAGGCCAGTCTTTTGATGGAAATAACTGTTTTTATTTACCTCATGTATACATTCTTAACCTAGAAAAAGCCCTTACTGCAACCCTTTCTACTGAATATAATGCGCTCTCTGTGGCTGTAGAGATCCGTATTATTTATTTTACTTTTGAAGACTCCTCTACTTCAGCCAGCTTACCTGTCTGTGAGGTAGGGGCCTGCATGTGAACAAGCTCTCTAGTGAATGGCTTTTGGCTAACCTGGGGGTAGTGAAGGGACTGCTTGTTTACTCTTTTGGTCATCCTCAGGGGCTTCTGATCCTTCTCGTGGATGAAGGTGTCCCTTTGGATAGCTGAGCAGAGCCGCTTGTTTGCCTAGCCCTTCCAAATCTGTACATAGGCAGTAACTTGTGTTAGAGAACCGACTTTCTGCTGTGAAATAGCTGCTGGTATTTCAGTCGCTTGCATGGAAATATCTGCATGCTTGAACTCTGAAAGCTGAAAAAGCAAAACTCACTCAGATCTTTGTTCGCAGTCGTACTGACTGAACTTTTTTCTCTGTTCCAGTGTGTAAAAGTTGCCATAAAGGACAAGCAAGTGAAATACTTTATCCATTACAGTGGTTGGAATAAAAAGTAAGTATTGCATAAAATGAAAGCACTATTTCATTTTCCTTTACGGGAACATGCAAGCTTTGTCAGTTTGAATGCGAGTTTGATGGCCTAGCACTACCATGTCTGTGTTGTTAGGAGATTGTTTCTGAAATTGACCTAAATGATTTTTATACGTAAGCCAATGATTTATAGTAACACAAACAAAACATTGCCTAACTAACCATTTCCTTCAGAGCTTTGGTTGTATAGACAAACTAGCTTAGGGTGTCAATAGACTAATGGGAATGCTTTATAGCATTCTGTTTGTTCAAGTTTGAGAACAGTTACTGTAATTCCTCCCTGGCAGAGATATGTAGTACAAAAACTTCCTTGTTATGTGTTGGTTGGAGAGGCAACCCCTACTGAGGTGGAGGAAAACTCTCTACTCAAACCCAGTGTACTTTACTTTTATACCACTTTTGGCAGCAAAGTTTGGTAGCAAAGATTTGGAGAAGCATGCCTTGAAGTCTGTGTTCAGAATGGGAAAGCCTTTCTGGTTTAGTCCTTCACAGGAGCAGGTTTAGCCTGTATTTCAGTTCTTGCCTCTCATGCTAAGGTAAAGTTAGAGATGCTTTTCCCTTCTGCAAAAATGATAGGATTCTAGGTGAGAGATTTCTGAAGAATAAAGGTGTCTCCATGAAATAAATGCTCAGCACATTAATGGTGAATACTTTAATGAGATTATTCCATTTATGTACTTGTCTTTTTTCTTTCATTTGAATTCTGTTCTGCCACTAGGTTTTGAATTTAGGAAAAGTGGAGGTTTTTTTTGTAGTGATTAAAAGCTTCAGCTCTTCAGACTCCAGAAGTCTTTCAGAGAGCACTTTTTCCTGTTTTGTTTTTGTTTCGTTTCAGTGCTGTAGACTCTAGAGTGAAGATGTAGTCACTAGTATCTTGATCTCACTGTGACTAAACGCTGGACTTTGTGTTTTAATATGTAACTCTTAAAAATGATCTGCACACCCTCCCTGCCAAATGGTCAGATAAATGTTTTGGTGTAAGCACAGACAGTTACAGGGAGTGTAATTGGTTCCTATGGTGGCTGCTGTATATTAATGAGGCAGCATAAATTTGACACTTCCTCTCCTTGTTTATCTCTGAAGAGTGCCATAAGTGATGTTGTGACTCCTGCTTTTCTTGCTTGCGCTGTTTGAGTTTTTTTTGCCTTCAAGCTTCCAATTAACTACATTAAAAGTGGCGTTGCTGCAAGATCTAGACAACTGGGGCAACAGGACTCCTTTATTTTGGTTTCTATAATTATGGTCCTTTGTTACTTGCTAATTGCTTGACTTCTTAATTTTTTTTGCAAATATCAACAGTTAGGATACCAAAAAAGTTTCTTCATTGTACAGTATAATGTGCCGCGCAGTTATATAGCACTTCTCTTGAAGGTCTCTTGCAGCTGTACAGGCAGGATTAAGATAACTGGCTCAAATATCTGACCAAAGTACTATCCTAAAAACATAGTCTTAGAATGTGTACAGCTGGACATGTCTTTCTCTGTAACTTTTGGATGCGAAGCTTGCCTCGTCTTAACACTCTTGAAGACCTTGTACTCCTGTAGTAGTAGTGGTTTTGCCACCTTCGTGTTCCAAGACTGGCAGCTATTGCCAGGAAATGAAAACGACACAGAACTCTTTATATGTAGAGCTTTAACTTGTGTACTTTAGAATAACGTGGCCACTTTTAATGTGTTTTATTTGAAATAAACTGTCAGATTGCTCGGATTATCCACTCTTTGTCAAAGTGGAATTCTTGCTCGTAATGGCAATTTCCCCAACACCTGTTCTCTTAAATCGTTCACTTCAGATTCTTCAAATATTCATGCCATCTTGGTTTCCTTCACAGACAGAAATCAGAGCTCTTCTTCTTACAGTAAGATCTTATTGCTGAATTTGTTAACTGTAAAATGTTGGAATAGATAAAGGAAACTTGCTTCATAATATAGTTACGGCTACAGCTGTCCCATAATTTAGTAAGTGTAGAATTTACTTTTTTTTTCTCCTGAGATAATGCTTTTAAATTAAAGGCAGTCCCCTCCCTCCTAAACTGCCCATCCTTCAAGTTTGGGAAACTCTTTGGAAATGACTGAGGGTTACACTTCCCTAGACAAATCATTACAGCTTCAGTCAGTGGGGAATGTGTTTGGTGATTTACACTTTCAGTTGTGCCAGTCCATGACTTGACACAAAAGCAGAGTTCAGTCTCAAATTCTCTGAAGCTTTTAATTGACTATTACGTGTAGAATGCAATGACGTAATGTTTTTGAATCATCATTTGATTATTTTTTTTTCAGCTGGGATGAATGGGTTCCAGAAAGCAGAGTGCTCAAATACGTGGATACCAATCTGCAGAAACAAAAAGAACTTCAAAAGGCCAATCAGTAAGTATTTTTGTTAGAAGTCCTTGTCTGTAAATAATTTTTTTTATAGAACTTCAATCCAACAACTATATATCAAGGGAAGTTAGTGAGTTTAAAAAAAGAGGTGTTCATATGTTCCTTTATTCTTAAGATGCTTTGACGTTCTGATGTTTGTCCTCTAGCAGTTTAGAAAGAGCAAGCTGCTACTTGGTTTTAAAATGGTGACTTGAGATTTTAGGGAAGAGTAGGTTGAAATGGAGAGCCAGCCTGACTAACTGCAACGGCGTCCTGTAATGTGGAAACTAGGCGGCTAAAAATGATCCTTGTTCAGTATCCTTAAAACAGATAGTTAAGTGGTAAGGATCTTCTTGGACAGCTTCAGGATGCTTACAAATACTTTGATTTTTATGAATGCTTATCTTCTATTTCTTTAATATAAATGCCTTCACTGAGAAGTTGTTTTATATTTTTGCAGGAGCACTGTGCTGCTTCCACGTGATTCAGAATAACAAGGATGCTGGGAGGGGGAGGAAATGGGTGTTCATACTGCTAAGTGTTGTATGAAGAAGCCTAAATCTTGATACTGAGTTGAATTTGTTCCTGCTCAGGACACACTGATTTGCAAAGCCATTTCCTAGACGTTCTCTAAAGGTTTTGCATAACCTGTTACCCTTTGAGAGAAAACAAGCTGCTTTTTCCATTGAAGTCTTATTTACGAATTTCCTCTTTTTAAAGGGAACAATATGCAGAGGGGAAGATGAGAGGTGCTGCTCCAGGCAAGAAGACTTCTGGTCTGCAGCAGAAAAATGTTGAAGTGTAAGAAGCTTTTTTTATGTTCAAAAAAAAAGGCCAAAAAAAACCTACAGCAAACAAAACAACTCACCCCCCAAACCCCACCCAAAAAACCTCCAAAACTTTTGTTTGTCAGTTTTACTATTGATCTTTAAATAGTATTTTTCTTAGAATGGTTCTGCAGGCTAAACTATGTTACTTCTGCGACAACCCATACAAAAGTTGTTTCACTTTTGTGATATCAAAAAGGCCTTTGTTGAAGTATTTTATTAGAACTGCCGACTTAGATTGTGCAGTGTTTAATACCGAATCAAGGTACTGAGTAGCCACTAACACTCTGTACTTTTTTTTGCACTCCATTCCTTGTAAGTGAACTGACACTCAAAAAGTGGTGAGTCCTAGTAAGACTCGTGTATCTCGGTGAAATCGGTTTCTATATAGCATTTTACAGTTCTTCCAAGCTGTGCAAGCACTTTTGAATAAAATCCTTAAAATGCCTTGCCTTCTTACTGTACAGTTGTTAAAACTGCATTTAAAGTGTCTTTGTTTTGCTGTTTTTCACAAAACTAAACCCATATGCTATTAAAAATGTTTTTGCATCTTAAGAGACCAGAAGCAAGCTCAGACATTTATTAGAAAAAATAATTTCAGGATGTAACTGTCAGATTTCTTTCATTCCATCCTTTTTGTTTTGAATAGGCTTGTATGGCGTTACGTTTAGATTCTCATACAATCAGTACAGCTCTACTGCTTTGCTCATGTGCCATGAAACTCTTCTGTTTGGGATAGTACTTCACTTAACTATGAAGATGGTCATGACTAATGTGATGTTTTGAACTCCTAACTTCATTTATGATTCTAGTCTTCATGGGGAAGCTGCTGAAATGACATCAGTTCCTAAGAAGAGCATTTGGCAGCAGCCTCAGATTCCATGTCTCATTTATGGGCAACTTTGTTAAGAAATATGTGTCATTGTTTTGAGAAGTGCAGTAGTAGTGAGTACAGGTTTTTGTTGGGTGGTTGTTTTTTTTTCCTGTAGATCCTGAATGCAGATTTCGCTTTAGGATTAGTCAAAGCCTAGCCAAGGCTGTAAATTGTCTCTTGGTCTGTGGAAGGGGGAGTCTGGTGGATCTGGCCGTAATGCTGCGTGCATGCTCCCTTGTGGTCTATTGCTGTAGATTCTGAGGTGCTTTAACACCACCGCTTTAGTGTGCTCTGTCAGCTCAGGATGGGCCTCTGACAGGGACTTAGTCACCTGCTTGTCTTCATTTGGGGGTGAAAAAAAACCCAAACCCAACAGTTCCTAATGTATGTCATTAAAATCTGATTAAGAGATCTAAATTATGACCATTACTAATTTGGCCGCTTAAGGGGTTGTTGAACCTGACTTGTCTTGCATTTTAGTCAGTGGGAGTAGAAATAATTTTGTGTATAACTTTGACACAGGCAGTGATGACTCAATTATAAATGTCTATAACTTGCATTATAGAGAACATCCCAATAGTAACTTCAGGATTAGGTTCCTCATACTGTGAGCTTTAGTCATCTTGGTAGTTCAGACTGATTGCAGTGGGATGAGTTGCTCTCTCTGGCTGAGGAAGTGCTAAATGTTCACCTGTGCTTGAAATCAAAGTTGGCTTAATCCTCTCAACCACGCCTAGTAATGTTGCATCCAAGGGAGACCCACACAGCAAAAATGACTTCATCTTAACCCTCTGTGTGACTCTAAAGCTTGAAAGCATGTTACCAGGTCTGCCTGTACTCTCTGGTTGAAACCAGCTGGGGAAAGGGAGTGGCTTTGCTTTCTGCTGTCATCGCTATCCTGAGCATGGGTGGCTGTTTCCAGCATAGCAAAACAGACAATAAGCTAATTCTCTTGAAACTTCTGTTTCACGTTGATTGGAAAAAGTAATTCCTTGATGGTGGATTTTCAGAGTTGTAAAGGGGAAGAAGGAAAACTATTGTCATTAGAAGAGCAGTCTTGCATTGTGGAAGTTATTTATAACAGGGTCCCATACGCTTGTTGCACTGATCTTGCTCCTAGTCTCTAGCCATTACCAGTATCTGATGCATCCTTCTAAATTATACCTGTGCTTCTTTCAATGAAGTCTCCCTGTTTTTCTTCCCTATTTGGAGGTTGAGGGAGAGGAAATGCTTTGACTTACCCTAGCAACGATGCAGGGTTGTGATACTGATTGACCAAACTGCTGCTTCTCAGATCCTGCTTACAGCTAAAGGCAAGATGGCTTCTGAAAAATCTCAAAATACAGTTGCAAAATACAACTTCTGGATTGTTCTCTTGTTGTCAATCTAAGGTCACTGCAGATACATAAAGTACTGATGGTGGGGAGGGGGAGAAACTGATCACGCAACTATTCTAAAAGGGTAACACTGTCAACCTATTTGGGCCTCAAAATTTACCTTTTGTAGCATTCTTGGAGGATTGAACACAGGGAAAGGTAACTTATGTTTTGAAACTTATTCTTCAGATAGCCAAACAATAATGGAAGGGAAATAGCAATCTAAGCACAACTTATCCTCCAGGAATGTTCAGTAAGACTATAATATGCTGCTAAAAAGGTAAATTTTTGAATCTTAAATAGATTCTCTTTAAGGCTAAACACTAGGTCTGACATTCTTTCCTTAACTCAACCCCCATTGTGCCTAGATTTTTCAGACGAGATGGAGCGCATACTGTTTGCTGTTTGGAGACCCCTACAATATCGACGCGGTGAGTTAAGGATGGATTGTCAAACCAGGATTTTCATCCTGAAATCCAAATCTCCTTGCTTTCATAGATTTCTTTTAGAGACTCTTAAAGTCCTTGGTTGTAATAATGTAAGCTTTGGTAGCACTTCAGTTAACGATTATAAGTACTGCAGTATATCGTTTGTTTGGGGTTTTTTTAAGCCAGTATGGACTACTTGTCCTTAGTTTCTCTGAAATGTATACCTTTTCAGTTGGGGTAGGGTATAATATGAGTAGTCAAATGCATTCAGTGTGTCCACTGTTTAAAAAGAAGTGGAGGACAACTGACTTCAGATTTTTTTTTTGAAACTGGATAGTTCTAGAAGGTTACACTCAGTCTGCATGCTTACTGTAGCCTGGAGTTCTGCTTTCATGGAAATCGGTATCAAACTGCACTGTCTTCTGTAAGGCTGGGGAGCGAGGCTGCTATGATAGATGGTGTTAGAAATGTGTGATTTGAACCTGCTTCTTAATGTGCTGTATTTTTATTGTTGGCTCGAGTCTGTTCAGAATAACAGTTTCTGTAAACTGCAGCAGGTGGCTCAAAAAGCTTGTGAGACTATTTGTAAGCAATATTTGATTAAACAGAAATATGCATGAAATGCAGGTTATATACATTTGTTTTTAAAATAATTAACCAGAGGCTATCATAGGAAAAAAAATTGTATGGTTATAGCAGGTTGCCAAAAATTAAATACAACACTGCAGATACTGGCTTCTTCAGACTGTTTTATATGTAGCTCTGCTGAATTCCAACTTCTGAGTTTATGCTACCGTTCGTGGGCCTAATATGAATAACTTGCAAAAAAATTGGTACACAATCAGAGTTAATGGGTACTTGAAAAATAAGAAGGGCAACTGAGAGCGTTCTGGAGGGAAAATAGGGCACTGAATAACAAATTTGAGAATAGCATCTGTTTTTTAAATGATACATATCCAAGCAGTCTCATCAGAGATGCTCTCAAAACAGTATCTCAACTTGGGAGTTACCATTTTTTTTCTTCTATTAGAAGTCTTATTCTTAATCTGAACATATTACTCAAAAGCATATGCTCCTGCTGCACGTCTCTTGTGGCATCCCCTATCTTTGGCTTCAAGTCCTTTAAATGTCAAGCAGCATGTGAATGCTGCCTACATGCCAGTTGTCTAGGGCTGGAACAACATTGGAATGGCTACACCGGCTCCAGCCAGACATTTTCCTAACCTCTTCTGCTGTCTGATGGTCACCAGTAATATATGTTTAGGGATAATCAAGTCTAGAATGCTAAATACCCTTTTCACTTCTAGCAGTCTGTAATTAAGGGACTTCAGTGCTGTAGGCTGTATGCATATGATGGGTTTAATAACCCTTTGTAGGATTGTCTTTTATTTATCTAATACCTTCTGAACCATTTGGACCTCTAGCATCCCCATCATCTTATGGCAGTGCGTTCTCATTTTAATTCAGTGCTGTGTTGAAGAGGGGATGAAAGAGGATGATGACTCCTGGCTTTAATGTCTGCTGCTTTGGTTTTTTTTGGTCTTTTTCACCTATCTTGAAGAGATTGACTAGTTCGTTGAGCCTCACCTTTTGTTGCTAGTGATACCTCTACCGCATTTCCCCTCTTCTTCCTGCCCAGTTGTCAGCCTGAGAAGGCCCTTGTCTGCCTTGTTACTCCTGGCAGAGAAGCTGTTGTGCACTACCAACTATTCTTTGTTCTCTTTACCTCTTCCAGTTTTATTGTGTGCCTTCTAAGGTCAGGTTGCCTGACCAGGCACAGGAGACATACATATATATAATCCTGACTTTGGGTTTTATCCTTTTGCTAATAATGTTTGATGGTTTAACTGAATCTTCATAGGAATGCTATGGTGGTGACTGGTGACAGCTGAGTTGGTGACCAAGCTTCTTGAGCAATAGGGGCTGATTTCATACTTTTTTTCCGACATACTTATTTTTGCACTTGAATCTTTCCATTTACTTTTTTATTACTAGTCACCTTGTATTAGGAGAGACCTTACGATTTCATACAGCTTAGTTACAACTGTTTTATCAGTAAACTGGCACCTAATCTTTTTCTGGCATTTACAGATGTATTGAACTCAAATGCCTGAGACCAAGTGGTAGCTACCTTCATTCTCTGCTGCTCATATCTTAACCAACTACTTAAAAAAAAAAAAACCAAAAAAAAACCCCAACAACCTCTAAGTCCCTTTAAAAGGCATGTGGATTTTAGGAAAGTAAAATACTTGTTGTTGTCCACATTTTTATCTGCCTGGTCGTGGGTTCCTTATTGTTGGGNAAAAAAAAAAAAAAAAACAACAACAACCTCTAAGTCCCTTTAAAAGGCACGTGGATTTTGGGAAAGTAAAATACTTGTTGTTGTCCACACTTTTATCTGCCTGGTCGTGGGTTCCTTATTGTTGGGGAGTAAGTAAACCTTCCAAAGTAATCTTTTTTTCCTGATATCATTTGTCTGCGTTGAATTCTATTTTCTACACTATTTTTATTTTCTACTGATGGTTGTCTAGACATGTCCCAGAAGACACTCCAGTTTAGACCTCTGATCATTAACGCTAACTCCTGTGCAAAGACTGCTGGCTTCTTGAGGTGGTACCCAAGGTTCTGTGACAGATACTTGATTAACTTTCTTCTGATGGATGTCTGTGGAGAGGTGAAGTGCAGTCTTGCAGTATGTTGTCTTCTATGGCATCCTCTTTAGTCTCACCATTTGATCATGAATACAGTCCTGCATTGAATATTGAGATTGGAAGTTCAGTATTATGCTATTGTGGCATGGACTGCTTATTTTCCTGCTGAGTTGGTCACATTTGATACATAGCATTTCATTGTTGTGAGCTGTTCTGTAAGCTGTAATAGTGTTTGTTTTCTACTGACCGTCTTGTTTCTACACAGTTTCAGATGGTTATGTCAGTAGTTCGTTTATTTTTGGCTTTCTAATTCAGTCTCACATTTTGATCCCTAATACTTGAATAGTCTTGTTATAGCTGTGTGTTCTTGTTCTGCTAAAATAAAACCCTGCAATGGGGGCTGGGTTAGCTTCTTACCAGAACTGGTTGCTGACCCTGCTTCTTTGAGGAGGTGATGTCTGACGTAAAGGATGCATCCTGTAAGTTTGAACTGTGAGATCTTTGGCACCTTGCGGGTCTGTTCAGTTTTTTTTCTTAATTAAAACTCTTTCCACAGAAGCTTCCTTGAAACTTCTGTGTGGCTTTTTGGTTTTGCTGTCAGTTTTCTGTGAAAAATGCCTGTCAGTAGGGAAATATGTGAATGAATAATAGCAGCTGGTCTGTACTTGATGTATAAAGAGAAGTCAATGAAAGCTTTTATACTGCTTCTGTACAGCAATATAGGGCTTGCTGTTCATAATGCAGTTGTGAAGTGGCACAAAAGGATGTGTTTTAACCTATTCTATGTAAGTTTCATCTTTTTGTGTCACTTCAGGGCCTGCATTCCATTTGTCCTTGCAGAAGGGCATTATCTGCCATCATTAGGAGCATGTATGGTGTTCTTCAGCTGTATGTCTCGATGAGTCTGCTTGGTGCGATTAATAGAATCTGGTTATTCAAGGTGTGCTGCTCATCTCGGGCTACAACTTCTATCAGTAGGGCTGTCTGTAACCTCTGTGATACAGTTGCTGCATCTTTCTCCTGGATATCGACTGCACTGCATGCTTTAGTTCCTACGCAGAAGAGCAGTGCTTCACCTTGCACGGCTGCCTTTACCTAGTGAAGAGTATTATTCCAGACAGGCTGCTGTACGGGCTATCAAAAATCTGCCAAATGCTAATGTTTTGTCTCTAACCTTAGTTCTTTCTGTTTGTTCCCTAACTCGGATTTGTCTTTTAGACTTTGCAAACAGATGGCTGCTTTGACTTGAAGCAGAGGCATATGACTTGAAATATAAGGAATGAGGTGGGAGAGCACAAGCAAGTGCCTAGAATGGTTTATGCTAGACTTTATGCTTCAGTAACATAGCTGTGGTTTACTGTCTTAATTGCAGTAGTTCTTTAAGTACTTTATTTTATTATTGCCTGTCTGTTCCAGTTTTTTAAGACTCTGCTTCTCGACTAATACTTAACATTATTTTGATCTTGTGATTTTAATTCTGGAAAGAACTCCTTGTTCCTCCTTGTTTACTCTAGGTTTGGAAGAAAAGACTTTCTCTTCAATACATAAGTCCATTTTCAGTGACTTAACTTGGCAATTTTTCCTTCTTCCTGGAGAGGTGATCTTTATTCTGCCCATAGTTTAAGCCTAATGCTTGTTTGTGACTTGAAACTTGAAAAAAGCCTTACTCTTCCTATCTTCACACCTTCCTAGAAACTCTGCCTACTTCTGACCCAGATAAACCCAGTTCAAAGCCTGAATACAAGAGTCACTTGAGATAGTGGTGAATTTCCAAGGAAATAACCTTGTACTGGTAAAGAGTTTTATCCACACAATCTACAATTTTTTGAGAGGTTTAACTGGAGTCTTACTAATAGTGAGCAAATTGAAACATGACTAGTAGTACTCCAAATTAAAATTTTCTGAAAATAGTTAGTAAATACGCAAAGTTCAGATATTAATAAAAATACCTGTTAGGATGGTTTAATTTTGTAGATATTCGGATAGTTCAAGAGTATCAGTGACATGTTGTGTGCATTGTATTTCAAGTGTCTTAAAAATTTTTTGAAGTGCAGCTCTTCATTTGGAATAAAAATAAGGGCTAAGGATAGCGACTTTAGAGAAGTGTGAAGTGTGTAAATGAGAAACAGTAAGTGTTGAGAGAAGCATTTGGAAGAAGATAAATATTAGGGACAATACTATTTAGTGCTGTTCCAAATGTTTCTACTAAGTGGCAAGTGTAATTGTGATCTCACTTAAAAGTTGACGATGGAATTGTAGGCAGTCCATGCAGCTTCATGCATGTAATTCTGATAGTGCTGTTTAAACTTCCCTCTACTGCTGTAGTGGTAAAACGGTGTGGGTCTGTCTTTAATACTTTACTGGAAGTTAATTCAGTTGACTGAGACTTATCTGATAATTCTCAGCACTTCTCTTTCCTTGTCCCATATTCTGTCTCTAAGTGATTCCTGAAATACAGAAACAAAACACCTACAAACCTAGCGTAGTTTTCTAAGAGCACTTGGAAAGAATAAAACATCTGTAGAAGTTACTTGCCTAAGTGTCAGTCTACCATTTTTAAGTACTCCTGTGTTCTCCACATGCCTTCTAGGGTTTTGTAGGATTAAGTTTAGTGATTTTTTTCCCCCCCAAAAATAGTGAAGTCTAACCCGTTACCTGAAAAAATCTTGTCGTATCATAACTGTGATGCTAAGTCATATCTGACATTTCTTTCATGTGCTTTTATCTAAATATGCCATAGGCCACTGAGTGGTCCCTCATTTTCTTGAACTTAGCAGACAATTTTTCTGGCTTTCTACTTTTGATTCTTTAAGTACTGCTGTCTTTATATTTGCAATAATCTCTGTTCTTCTTGCAGGAAAACAAAAAAGAACAAACAGAAAAGTAAGTATGTCTTTATTTTGTATATAAGTGGATGTCCTTATTGAAGGATTCTTAGCTGGAATAAGACCTTAAATCTGCCTCAACTAAGTTTACTTGCTTACTATCACCTTGTGTTGTTTCTCTTGGACTTCAGACATCCCTTCCTCTTGGTCAGGAGGAATGAATACTTTTCTGGTTTGTACACAAACTCCTTGTTTCAGTCTGTCAAGATTTTGACCTCTTGCAAATTAAAAGCAAAGTGATATTGCCATGGAGCTGTTGAATTAATTTCATAAGTCAAACTTATGTTTTCTTATTGAGAAGGAGATGGGACATATCTGCAAAGCTGAGCTGCTGGTTCCAAAAATTCCTCTGCAGAATGTTACAGATGCTGACATAGTGGTTTGTTTTTAATGCAGAAACTGCCATCTTCAGATAAGTGTAAATATAGCAGTTTAAACTGTCACAAATATGTGGAACTTCCAGAATACAAATAATATTTAAAACAAAATCCCCCCAAAACCAAGTAAAAAGGTGGCCTGAGAGAAATCTGAGTCTTAAATCCTTCTAAATCTTTTTTTTACGGGTATTTCTTACTGACTTACCAGGCTTCTTAAGCAGCATAATGTCTTTTTTTCTGTACAGCTCCAGGAATTGGAGAAGGGAGCAGTACCAGTGAGACTCCTCAGCCTCCTAGGAAGAAGAGGGCTCGAGTAGATCCAACGGTTGAAAGTGTATGTATTTCTGATTCTCTCACAGGATTTTTGATAGAGAACAGGAAAGTTGCTTTGCTCAGAAATACAGACAGTAATACTTTGTCCTGCAGTAGCATGGCGGTGTGAAATGTTACGACTTGCAAAACTAAGGTTCCCAAGTGGCTTTGGAAAAAAACTAAGCTATTTCCTTGTTCCCTGTGGAGCCTACAGGAACTACTGTAGTAATTCCTTAGTTCAGTGGTGTATTTCAATTGTGAAAACAGGGAATACGGGTGACTCTTAGCTTGGACAGTTATCTGAAAGTAATTGGTCTGGCTTCACTCTCTTTAGGAAGAAACATTTATGAACAGAGTTGAAGTAAAGGTGAAAATCCCAGAAGAGCTGAAACCATGGCTGGTAGATGACTGGGACTTGATCACCAGGCAAAAGCAGGTAATTTGTCAAAAGAACAATCTGGCCATGTATAGGCAAGGACACTAAAACTAGAATTTCATATCCTCACCAAGTGCAGTGTAGTGAAATCTCTTGTAGACTTTGACAGCAGCCTGATGGCTTACTTGACAGTTCTCATTCCAGTTGGATTTTAACCAAACGACACCTGTGAGTAGGACTGTGGCTCCGCAGAGTTGCGTGTAAATTTCTAGAATAGACTTGGTCTAATCAAGCATCAGGTAGAAAGGCAAATAATTTAAAAAGCTTAAATAAGTTTTAAATGTGGTGTTAACTCCGTGCATGCTTGTCCTGCTGGTATGTTTTGAACAGTTTACTTAGTTGGTAGAGAATTGGTCCATAAGACCATCACATGCGATATCTGTTTTACCTTAGCTTCTTTGTGCCTTGTTTACGTGTCGCTCACTGCGAAGTTCTGCAAGTATCTTAAAGTTGTTCTAGAGCTCTGACAGAAAGCTGTCACTTAGGGTAGCAATTCTTAACATCTGCCAGGCTGGATCCATATAAAGCTTCCTGATACAGTAAAATAAACTTTGCTTGCCATTTTAAAAGTATAAAACACTTTCATAAACTTATTAATGAATCATGACCTGTTTCTTGTATGAAACCACTACTAAAATTGGCAAGAAACATAGAAAATAATACGGTTGAAAACTGTTTGTTATTTTTTGATAGGCTGCAATTGCATGCTCTAGCTTACTGCTGCTTCAGGGTACTGTCTCTGTTCTTGCAATCCCAGACACGTGGATAAGGCTGACTCTTCTTGGTGAATACAAATCTTAAACTTGCATCAGCAGTAAAGGTGCTTAAGCACTGCTATGGATACACTGACTCCAATTCTGGAGAATTAGGTTTTGGGGTTTTTTTCCCCTGAATGTCTTTAGACTGTAACGCTCTTGTGGGAAAAAAAAAATAGATAAGTGAACGGGGTCCCATGCCTCAAAAAACTCCCCAAGGACGTGAATTTGCTTTGTCACTGAGCCTTGCCGTGTACAACTGAACTAGTGTCTGTGGGTAGAGATGATCTGTGTATGGTATTAAAGATGGATGTTAATCCTTGGTGAATCATGGCTGGGAATATTTGTCTTCAATTCTGTAAGCTCTGATGTAGCTCTAATATTCTTCAGACTGTGCAGGCAGTGAAACTTCCTGGCACGTGCTTGGCAGTCTTATTTGCTTTGCAGCAATAGTAGTGCCAGGTGCTGAACTGTGGATGAAGAGGAGCAGACAGAAGAATAGGCAAAATGGTCACCGTTGCTTTTGTAATTGCTATGCGGCCTGGTGTAGGCAGGTCTGTCAGGGCATGTGTGCACGCTGCATACCTTTGACTTTTGGGGTAACTTTAGCAGTTCATCGTCAGGTTGCTGTTGAGCAGCACAAATGTTAAATGGACACATGGCTATAGTCACTGTTACGGGGTGGGGTTTTTTGTACGGACAACTGAAACAGTTGGGTGTTCCTTTAGTAACACTTAACACCGTAACCTATTAATTTTATTCTATAAATGTTATGTATGTTGATTTAAATGTAGCATGCAGGTATAAATGTTTGCATAAATTAGACAACTTGTATTTGTTTGATTATTTTTTTTTTTTGCTTCTTGTGTAGCTCTTCTATCTTCCTGCCAAGAAAAATGTTGACTCCATTTTAGAGGATTATGCAAACTACAAAAAATCACGAGGAAATACTGATAACAAGTAGGTAGTGGTCATTTCAAACCTTAAATACTTCTTTTGCTGTTGTTGTTGGACTGGTATTTCATGGAAGATTTAGTAAGGTTGTTAAACATGTCCCAGCCTTATGTCCAGCTTCATGTTCCAAGACCAAGATGATTGAGGAGTTTGGAAATGTTTGAGGAGGTAATTCAAGAATGTGGTTCTGCTTTCTGGATATTACTTCTACTTCCTCCACCTTCCCTAAGCCTTTTCCTAAAGGAAACTGATACAAACCAAGTGAATAGTTCGCCTCCCCTTCGTTCTAGCTGTCAGACTACCTCTGTTTGGTGAATAAATTCAGTGACAGTTGCTACGTACGAACTGAACAAACTTCTCAGAAAAGCTACCTAGCTGCTGAGCAAAGCGTTACTGTACGGGTGGACACAGGGAGGTAGAGGGGTGGGGGGACAGGGAGGTAGATGATGACTTTTAAAAGAATCAGATGGGCAAAGCTAATTACTTTGAGGTTGATAGCTTTGAAGATCCTTATTTGTAATTACCCCAGCAGACCAACCCTGACAACAAACAAGGTGTGTTTTATTCTTGAATGAAGCTTTCCTGTTTTAAAGGGAGAGGAACTAGAAATGTGAAGTTATTTTCTTCCACTCAAGAGGAAGCATATTACTGACCTGTCAGTGTGTTTCAACATTCTTTTATGTAATTGTCCTAATGTCTGTTCTAAATTGGTTTGCAGGGTGGAGTGAGGGTTATACTTCTCAAATGTGCAGTGTCACTGCTAATTCCTATACAGTTGTTCTCCAGTTAGTTGTGAAGTTGGAGGCCTGCAGGAATAGGGCATTGAGAGGCCCAGTTAGAAAGGGTCAGTTGCCTGAAATACTGGGTGGCTGTCCCTTTCCATTAAGAAGGAGTTCAGTCTGATTACTTGTAGTATTGTACTTTTAAACCTGTGTGAGTTGGGATGAACTTTGGTTGAAAACAGAAGAGCTGGTAAGTGTCCTTATAAATACTTTCTGTTGCTTTGAAAGGACTGCTCTGAGAGTTTCTTTGAGTAGATGCCTAAAAGCAAGGCTTGTCTTGGTTTGCCTAAATTCTTAATGACTCCAGAACAGTCTGTTTTTAAAGGAGGTCTTGAAATGCATTTCTCCCTGCAGCTGTACAATTTAAGGTCTCCAGACAAATTGCCTTGAAAAATCATAAAGATCTTTAACAAGCCTTTAGATTTTGATGGACTCACCAAGTCTTATCTTGTGTCCATCCACTCACTAGAACAAGACTTGCAGTGTTTTCTCTGTTTACCAGGGAGTATGCAGTCAATGAAGTTGTGGCTGGAATTAAAGAATACTTCAATGTTATGCTGGGAACTCAACTACTCTATAAGTTTGAGAGGCCCCAATATGCTGAAATCTTAGCAGATCACCCAGATGCTCCAATGTCTCAAGTCTATGGTGCCCCACACCTACTGAGATTATTTGGTAAGTATATTATATATTTGGTGTATATATATATATATTTGGTAAGTAACTTCTAACTGCTCTTCTAGAGACTGAAGAAGAGCAGTTAGAAGTATTCAAATGCTTCCTTTTCCTGTCTGGAGTCTTAGTGAGTGTGAACTGCAGAAATTTGACAGGCAACTATGAAACGTGGTTTCATTCTTTCCTTACTCCGTGTACCTAAAATGCTCAGACCATTCAGGGGTTTGGAATGGAAATGGATTTTCAACAGTCTGGTTATTTTAGGTGAGCTTGGATATATTGGAATGGATCCCTGGGCTGCTTTTATACGCTACCGTAAGGTTTTAGACTGTTCTTAAATACTTGTTGAAGTTGTTGTTTTTAACTAACAAGTGTTGCTTCCTTTGAAACAGTACGAATTGGAGCTATGCTTGCTTACACTCCTCTTGATGAGAAGAGTCTGGCTTTGCTGTTAAACTATTTGCATGACTTCTTAAAGTAAGTACTTTTTAAGTCTCTCAGCAAGAAAGCAAAAGTAAAGTAAGCACAGGCTTTTGTAATGGGGCCCATTTTCAGTGAACAGTTCTTATATAAAGTCTTGGGTCTGTGTGTGGTATCTTCACTGAAGGTTGCAGTGAAGCTTTCTCAAACTCTGCTGTACAGTAATGTGAGTAAGACTGGTTTTAACTTCTCTCCAGTTATACTGAGGTTGTTGCTAGTTAGATGTGTGCTTACATATCTATTAGTCTGCATTTTTAAACTGTCCAAGTCTGCTACTTGTTTCAAAATAAATGCTTCAACATTTATTTGTACTTGCTATAAAAAGCAGATGGCAATTACAGCAAACTATTAAAGTACACAACAGTTACTCAACAATTAAGCAAATGTTAAAAACTGATGATCCTTACTAATGTTATGTCTGGGACAAACTGTCATTGCAGCTTTAGTGCTCTGCAGTAGCCTGTGGTGCTGTAGACATGTTATACTTAGGATGAAAACCCCATCATAAATAATAGTACAAGACTAATGCAAAATGTTTGGAGGAAAAAAATCAAATATTTGATTTCAGGCAGGTGGTGAAATACTTCCTCATGGCTACAAGGAACTACAGAGTCACCTGCTGCTTAGTTCACCTGTAAATGTTTCCTGAATGTGAGATTCTAAAATGGAATGAAACTGCAGTGTAGTGTCTGAGGTGTCATACCTGTGTTGCCCCATATGTTTGTGCGAGCGTGACTTCAGCAGCTTCCATGCATCTGTACTGCACTGGAGGAACTTAGTATTATGCTTCATCAGTTCACTTATACATATATGCAGGGTCAGGTGCGTGGTATGAAACTGCGAGCTCACAGCATTGGCACCGCTTTTTGCTTTTTTCTTGGTCAAGTGCACTAAAGCTGTAAACTTCCATTTGTGATTATGTCAGAGAGAGCAGAAATGTTATGTGTCTCTTCATAGAAGGCTTCAGTGGTCTACTGACAGTGTTTGGAAATACTGATTTGTAAATAATCAGGGTGCCAGCATTAAGCTGTTCCACCAGTAAATACCAGCTTTTCCCTCTGTGTGATTGGGTAAGCTACTGGAAGTTAAAAGAAAACCCTCAGCAAAATCCAGGATGGCTCTGCAGCACAGCTAGCCGTGGATCAGCCTGATTTCCAGGGCAGACTTGTCTGGAACAGTCCTGGAGTCTTGAGCTGATGATCGTAGATGCCTTTTGGGTAGGTCTGAAGTAAATGCAAGTGCTAGAGAGCTTTCAGCTGCGAAGATAAAATGTGAAGCCAGTGCATTGACCAGAAATCCCTGAATCCATTCTGTGAGAAGTAACGGGACATAATGCCTGCCTTCTCTGTTGCACGTAGTTGCCCATCACTCTTTTGCCCTAGCCATCATTCAGGTAGCCATTTCAGATCCGTATTCGTGCAGACAGAACTTCATGGTGTCCTGCTCCTTGTCTCTACTCCTCCGAGTACGATCAGAATTCAATGGATTCTTGGTGCAGCAGCTGACTGAACCTCAATTGTGAACTGTTTTGTCCCGTTAATCTTAACCTCCCTGTGCTCACGTGGAGCCAGAGTTGCTTGACAACTTGTTTGGAATTTTTTTTTGATTGAGCTGTCAAATCTTTAGTTGCTTTACACAACTGACATTTTAGTAGATACATGTTGGTTTTCTACTCTTGAAATCATGTTTTACGGTCTTGGCAAACACCTAACAATTCACTTGTGATGCTAAACAACAGAGACTTTAGGCAAGAAGGTAATTTAATCTTTTTATTATTTTTTCATAGGTATTTAGCAAAGAATTCCTCCGCATTGTTTAGTGCCAGTGACTATGAAGTAGCCCCTCCTGAGTATCATCGGAAAGCAGTATAATACTGTACTGCTTTACAGTGAAGTGATAATTGGATCCTTGGAATACTGTCTACTTCTCCATCTTGTTCTTCACCTTTCTATTGCACATGTCTCTATTGCACAAATTATGTAAACATAAAGTGAATAAAGTTGTGTGTTTAAAATGGAACTGGCATTTGCAAGTTCTGAAGATTTCTTGTCCCGAAATGGAAGCTTGGAGTTTAGTGGGAACTCTTTGGTGTTTCTGGCTTGCTACTGTTGTTTGCATCAATGGAATGTAAAAAGGATGCGTTATGATTTATTGTATGAACTCTTCAGTGCTCGTGGGTCTGTTTTGACATTGAGATTTGCTTCACTAATCCGCTTCATTGCGTGGTAATGACAAACACAGACTCTCAGACCGATGAGGGTTGCGATCGCCTCGTGTTGGTGCTATTGATTAGTCTGACTTTCAAACCCATTTACTTTCTTGGTGTCAGAAGTAAAATGTTTGGTCCATAAATGTATGCTTTTATTTAGATAGTTGAAGGACTGTGACTTTTTTTTATATTCTAACAATAGGAAAATGCATTATCATATCATAGTGTCTTGGAAATGTTGGTCTTTCACAGAGCTGTTTTACAAATCTTCAAATAAACTTTTTTAATTTCAAATGTTGTTTCTAATATTTGTATTTGCATTAGTTGCTACCTTATGACCGTGTCCTGTCAAGTATGAGCGAAGTGTAGTATAAAGTTCTGCACTATTAACCTGGAGATGCTGTGTTTCTTTTTAATCCCAAGGACTAGTAGTTAAAGCCCATGCATCCAATTCCAGTGGGTGAAGTGGATTCTTCCTCTCCAGGATCACTATATAGTCTGTAAGTAGCAATAATGCAGTTTCACTACATTTGGTGCAGAATTCTTAAAAGCTGNTCAAGTATGAGCGAAGTGTAGTATAAAGTTCTGCACTATTAACCTGGAGATGCTGTGTTTCTTTTTAATCCCAAGGACTAGTAGTTAAAGCCCATGCATCCAATTCCAGTGGGTGAAGTGGATTCTTTCTCTCCAGGATCACTATATAGTCTGTAAGTAGTGATAATGCAGTTTCACTACATTTGTTGCAGAATTCTTAAAAAGCTTCTTCTTAGAAGCCTGATCCCTGAGAGCACACTCTGCCTGGGGTCTGTCAGTGGCTTTCCTGTTCTAATTCAACATTACGTGTGTGATAGCATCTTACACGTAACCCCGAGGGCGAGTGCGGTGTGCTGTGCGATGCACCACTCCAGCTGCTGTTCCCAGTGTCTCTCTGGAAGCTGTTTCAATTCCTCGTGCTCCGGGTTCTTGCCTCAATGCAAGACGAGCTGTGGCAAAAGCTGAAATAGGTGGTAAAGAAATGGTTGTATGAGAAATGTGAACTCATGCTGATGGGAAAGGGGGTCTGACACTGCAAGGTGCCTTGTGTATGTAATTTTCATGGGCAGATGTGTGTTGTACTTGGCTTTGACCTCTTAGTATCATGCATGGAAAGCTTTTCTCTCCTCTTGATGTTGCAAGTTCCCTGCAAGCTTACGCATGTTTTTCTGGGAAGGTCACTAATGGAATTAACTCTGAGCTGCACAAGACACGGCTTACGCTATTGTGTAAGTCTGTCCTGTCGAGCTTTTGCTTCTTTTCCTTGCTTCCTCTGTGTTTCCCAAGGCGGCTGGTCTGTGCTCAGGCACCATGAGATTGCGAACTCGCCATTCCAGCCTTCTTGGCTAAATCCTGTCTCGAAGCCATCTCCTCTTTGGGTCTTTTGTCTACGTCTCCTTCTGCCTTTAGGCCTATTGAGAAACTCTTCTGTAACGGCTCATTTAGAGCAATTTTATAGCAGCTCCTTTCTGTTTGTAAACTGTGTGCCTGCACACTTCATCACGCAGAAGCTAATCCCCAACTGGTAAGAAGGGAAGTCAGCTGGACTGAACGCAGTAGGTTGGGTTTGCTTTGCGTGGCAAAGGCTTTCTGACCTCGATTCTGCGGCCCTGGGACAGGACCTGGAGTTCCCCTCTAAGTGGCTCCATCGCCTGTGGATAGCGAAGCACTGAACACAATCTCGTGTGCATCCCGCACCCCTTTTGCCAGGAGAGCAGTGCTGTTTGGGGCGAGTACAGCATTGAAGAATGAGGCTTTCTGGTCACATCTATTAAAAGCATTGCACAACTTGGCAGTGGTCTAAGCAGCTGCTCTTTCTAGGCAAAATACCAGGTTTTAATCACAGATGTTATTGCGGGAACCTACGATACGTGTGGCTCTGAGAGCTGCTCTGCCAAAGGGCTGCTCCGGCGCTGGAGGGTGTGAGCGTACGGGAGGCTGAGGAGCCCTCCCGTGCTGCTGCTGCACCGGTGGGTCTGGGGGGACACCCCACAGAGGGCTCCCGCACCTCCTCCCACCCCCCCGACCATGGGGTGCAGCCTTCGCAGAGCAGCTCCCTGCGTGTGAAGAGGGGAAGGGTCTGCCCTGGGTCTAGCAACGGGGGGAGCAGACGCGGGCGCTTCGTGGGTCCGGAGGTGGGTGCCCGGACAAGCAGCCGGCCGGGTTACACCCCACCCTCTGCCCTTCTGTTCCCAAGCACTAACTCTTACTGAAACGGTTCTGGTTTGTATGGGGCGGTGCGGGTCGAGGGACGGTCTCCTGGAGCACAAACAATAATGAACTATTTTAAGGCGCAGCGGGGTTCTCGCCTTTAATGGAAAAGAACAATATTGAGCAATGATGTGAGTGGGAGTTGCCATGGAAACGGAGGCAGTGCAGTGGGGGGGGCAGCTGCAGCACTGGGAAGGTGGATTCCCAGGTAGGAATCCCAGGGGCAGGCGAAGGGGGCTGCGGGCTCCCTCCCCCAGCTCCGGGCAGGCGGGAGGAGAAGCCCCGGAGCTGCGCGGGAAGACGTGCGCTCTGCGTACTGCCTGGTGTCGTTACAATCCCCGTGTGCTCTTCGCAGCACTTGACGAACAGCTTCATGAGGCTAATTAGCTACTGCTTTTTATTTATCATGGCCATTACCCAGATGAGGAGCCAAGATTGTGTTCCGAGCCCAAACAATGCGTTTATCCTTTGTCAAACCGCCCCAAGAGCGAAAACAACCTTTTGCTGTTGGTGCACTCACATTGGTAGAACAATGTTTGCACCTGAGACCTGGACGGATCTTCTGGTGATCCCTTGGCCGTTTCTTGGGCAGCTCCCTGGCAGCCTGCTGGAACACCGAGCCCAGGACAGCCGGCGCGAGGGGACGAGGGAGCCGGAGCTGGTGCCCCCCTGGACATGGGGTGACCCAGTGAGGGTCACAAGTTTCCCTCTTGCACGGAGGGAGCCTGCTCCCCTTTCCTCCGTTACTGCTCCCGTGCTGAATTCATGAGAAATTATCAGTTCTTCTTCCCTGGCTGCCCTCATGCGCCATCGCTGCGCGGGGAAGCAGGGCAAGCAGGCGGCTGGGGGCTCGGCCAGCCACAAGGTTTGGGCTGGTGAGGCCCCATCTTAAATACTGTGTTCAGTTTTGGGCCC
>RSEF01000010.1:21583969-21609251 GCA_003993805.1 Himantopus leucocephalus | reverse complement strand
GGGGGTGGATGGGGCTGGGGGGTGCTGGGGTCTGGGGTGAGAGGAGTAGGGGGGGCCGGGCAGCTGGGCGTTTCGGGGGGGCTGGGCACAGGGACCCCCGGCTCCCCGGGGAGCTGAGGCTTTGCTGGGGGAGCCTGGAAGAACTGGGGTGGGGGGGGAAGAGAGTACAGCGCTGGCCTGGACAGAAGCGGGATGGGAATCCGCAGTACCCCTGGCGCCCAGGCACTCCTTCAGGCTGCCCTAGGTGCCCCGCGGCTCGGAAAGCAAGCGTGCAAACGCATGTTACCTCTGCCTTCAGTTCCGCTTCCAGCAGAAATTAACACCTTTTTNTCTAGCACGTCTTTTTTTTTTTTTTTTTTCTTTTTTGGTGAGAGCCTTGGGAGCCGGTGCTGCGCTCCGACCGGCGCCCTGCCCTGGGGCTTGCTGAGATGTGTGTGCATGGCACTGCCAGGAGCTTGTTCATCGTTAGGAACTTCTGTGGCAAAACCGGAGTGCTTATTCCAGTGCCCAGAAGGAGGATTTGCTTAGAAAGTGGACAAAAAGCTTTCAAAGTGGCTAGTGGCTTTACACAGTTGTGGTTTCTGATCATCCAGTCTGGGAATAGTGGGCCTGGGGGAGCTGCAGCCTCTGCAAATGAGGTACCTCTGTGATGGTGCAGTCGTCTGTGTCGTCTTCTCTGCAGCTTCCAAAACTTAGACTGGTGTTAACTGGCTTTAAACGACTCTATTGGGTTTTGGTTTTACTTCATTCATCTCTGCAGGTGACTTTTGATGAGAGAGGTCTCTGTAACTGAAGAAAGCTATATTGGGAAATTACTCTGTGTGGTAAATCATCTTTAATTGTGACTGTTCAGTAAATGCTTTCCTGGGAGTCTGCTGTGGCAGTTGCACTCCAAAGCTTCTTACTGTCTTCCTGTACTGCTTTGCTAAACTTGCCGCCGGCTACATGGAATAGCGGAAAAGGGCCAGTTAATATGGTACACTGACTTTTATCAGTTGTCTTTTAAGGTATTAGCTATCTTTGAAATACTCCTGCACATTTGTCTTGGATCTGAAGCTGTTACTTGAAAATAATAGCTCATTAGAAAGATATGTAGATATTCAGGCTTGTAAACTGCTGAGCGAACTCATCTGACAAAATGACAGCTCTGTGTGGAAGTGCATCACCACGCTGAACACTTCAATGTGCAAAGGAGTGATTCAGAAGTCTGTTACGATAATTTGTCATGTGTAGGCTGGCACTGGTTTATGTTATTCATTAATCGTCCTATACTTTAGAACTGTTTATTATTTCAAAATAAGCCTACAATAATTAAATTTCAACAAACACAGCATCCCTATTTGTTTTTGAATAGAGATGGAGATTTTTCCCTTCCATAGGCGCAGGCTCAACAAGCCTTTCTTTCAAAGTAGGTTTGAGCTGTCTTAGTACTTTTAAGAGGTGAAGTTATTCTAAAATACATGAAGGGAAATTGTTTTCACTGAGATCCTTTAAAAACTGGGGTTTGTACCCATGATGTTCTTATTTCCCCTGTTTATTATGTATTTTTGTTACACGATCACCAGCTAATCAAACACCAACTTATAACCTTCTATAGGGGGGTGGGGTGGAATTTATCTGCTTGGGTGGGTGTTAATAGTGAGGCCGAAGGGGAGGATGGTTGGGTAAAGCCGGGTCTCTGTTTCTAACTGCCTGGGAAGGAGGGGAAGTGGGTGGGAATCCTGCCAGCGGGAGCTTTATAGATCCTGCTTGAAAAGAGTGTAAAAGAGTTGCTTGTTTGAGAAACTTCATCCCTCTCTTCTGTTCCCACCCAGTGCTATTTCCTGGGGGGTGGAGAGAAACTTAATCCCTTCAACGTGCTTCTGAAATTTTTCCTTCACTTTAAGGTAATAGTTACATGCCCTCTGTCTTCTGATGGTGATCTTCTGGAAATGGCTTTATTACCTGTCTCGGGATGGAGGGAAGCCATGAAAAGCTGCAGAAAGTAAAAATGATAGTTATTACCAATTCCACAATTATCCAGAATGTTGTGTCTGAAAATGGAATTATCTGGTTTTGCCGACTCCAGCTGGCTGATGGCGCTTGGAAAATAATCTGAGCAGCCTGTTTGGTAACTTCAGTGCTCTGAATAGTGAGACAAATGCTTGTCATTTGCAGTAGTGTAGGCTGGAAACTTTAACACCAGATTCTGTGGAGCGTGAAGCCTTGAGGGCATGGTCCTCACTTTCAGTCAGAGATGATGCCTCATTCACCAACGTTTACAAGATAGATTTTAATTAATGTAGTCAATCCTATGGGATGACCGCAGCAGCATGCACTGCTAGTATTTATGAGATTCCAAAATTCATGCTGATATTATAAGTGTATGTTTGTGATCTAGTTTGTGTTTAGGAAATGTGTTCTTCCAGTAAAGTCAGAAATTCTGTCTGTAGCTGTATGTACGAGAAGCAAATATGAAGTGCTCACAAGTTGTTTTTTCTTGAGAAGATGGTTGGGGAAAGATTGGTTTATTGTTCTGCAAAGTTATTTTTATTTCAGACCTTTGCAAATCGACTTTCACTGGGGAGATGCTACCTGTTGGCCTCTGAGGGGGGGGACAGGTTGCCTCCGAATTTCTTCAACACTTGGGAAATAACTGTGGAGGTGTTCTGTTAAATTTGAGGTGTGTTATCTTATTAATGTGGGTGGTTTTACCTTTCTGTCCTTTGTGAAGAGGTCTGGAATTCAGGGAAGGGAGCTTCTGGACTGCTTGCCAGGGGATGGCTACGTACTGTGAAAGGTGGGATTCCTGGCAGTGCTTGGAGCACAGCTGAAGCTGTGCCACTGAGCAGTGGCAGGTCTGCATCTCTTTGGAGTTGTTTGTGTCCTAAGATAGGACATCAAAGGCAGAGCTGGTGTGAGATACGCATGCGCTTCAGAAATTAGCAGTGCTGCCTGGAGCACCTGCAAGTAATGAGAATGAGCAGATGTAAAACCATGTGAGAACATCTATCAATCCTTTCTCCTCTGGGAAAAATGATGTTGGATTTCTTTTTTAATTAAGAGAAACTGAACATCATATATAATTAGCGGAAACCATTGTGCAAGAAACAAAGGTAGACATCTGAGCACTTGCCCTGGTATGATGATCTGTGATTATTAAATTAATACCTGAATAAGTTGTGTAGTTAGTGACAGTTGAATTTGTTTAAGGTTGTGTTAATGCTTTTTTTTTTTGTCTTGTGGAGACTGCCCAGTTGTGTTAAATGGATGACTTTTCCTCTATGTAAGGAGTGGAACACTGGGTTGACCCAACACAGCATTAAACAACTACTGCTGCCCTGTCGGCAGCAGAGAGGGGGGAGGTATCACCTCTTGTTCAGATTTGACTGTTTTTATTAAGGGAATGGAAGAATACTGTTTGTCTGAATGTTGTAATTAATTAGCAACACTGTATCTTTGTATGTACAGCAGAATAACTGTTAAAAATGATTTGTAGCACCAGTGTGCTGTAGAATACACATTAATAACTGAAGGAATGAAGTAAAAACTAGATTTTTGATAGCCTAGTTCTAACCAAAGATTCAAGATTACTTCTGTGTTGAACTTCAACAAAAGAAAACTTGTGCTGCTGGTGGCACACATCAGTTTGTAAACGAGCAAGATTTTCATGGCATTCTACTCGGTGCAGTTTTTGTCCGCCACGCTGATCACAATGCTGTGACCTATCAGCAGAATTTTTCCAGCATTGCTGCTGTTGACCCGAGCAAAGTTACTCTTCCGTCTCTCCTACCTCCCTCCTCTTTGTTGTGGGCAACCTAAGGTGACTTTACAATGCCATCTTCAGGCAAGGCAGCCAAGAATCAGCAACACTAGAATATTCAAATGTCAAGTCCCAGACTGGCTGTGGTTATTCTTTAGAGTATGTTTGTGTTCCAGGAAGCTTTATTAAGGCTTGTGCTAATGTGTGTGTTCCTTGGGGGGAAAAAACCCCAACTTTGTGAATCATTTGCATTAAGCTAAATAGAATTAGGTGCTTGTTTGTGTGATGTTTGTGGTTGATCTTGAAGAAACACAAGGTTAGTCAAGAGGAGCAATTTGTGGTTCAGCAAAAGCTTTGTGGTGCAGCCTGTTTACAGGTGCATTGTAATTTTCAGGCTCCTTAAAAAGGAGTATTTATCAATGCTTTATCAATTTGGAATGTAGCAATTAAAAATATTTTAAAAATTGGAAGTGTAGTGAGTGCCTGTGTGCAAGTTAAATACCCTTAGCTGCTTTGCAGACATAATTATGTAGATAAGGCTGTTTGGTTATCTGTTTTAAGCTCACCTGACCTTTTGCTCAGATACAACTTATATAGTACTTTGTCAGTATTTTAATATTAATATTTATTAGCAAGCAAATACTTATAACATCTGAGACTGATATTGTCTCCCTATTTTTATTACTTAATCATGACCAGACAGAATCGAGTCAGACTGCAACGTGGTATTCCCTTCTCCCTGCGTATGTGCTTGAGGTTGCGTCCCTGCATGGTGAATGTAATAGTCATGTCATGTTTCATCACCCCCTAATATTCTCTGATGCTTCGTTATTAATAAATGGAAGTACACAAATCAATCGGTCCTTGCCTGAGAGCTTTGTATTTTCAAACTAATGGTTTGCGTCGAGGAAGGCCGTGTGATACGCTGCTTTTAATGGCAGACAAAGGCAGCTGGACTCTGACCTTGCTGCTGCTTTCTCCGCATTTAAAGGGGAAATACTTTCTCCTGGGTGCACTGTAATTGCTGGGCACTTGTGGGGGCAAAGCTAGGCTGCAGCAAGACCGAGGCGTCCAGGGCTCCCCATCTCCCATTATTTTTGTGGTGAAAGCTGTGTCGTTCTCCTTGCTGTAAAAAAGCTGTTACATTCTTTGATGTGTGCAAGTCCAGCCCCAGTTACCATAAAATGTACTTAACAGACTGTTTTACAATGCAGCTGCAAAAATGCTGGTTTGTTTCCACTGCGTAATTAGTTCTGATCACTTTTATTAGCGTCCAAGTTGGTCTCTATCTCAGGGCTGAGAATTTGAGGATGTTTTATCAATAAAGTACACTTGAGTTGTATGTTGGCAATGAGACATGAGGAAGTTGTGTTTAAACCAAAATTGATATTTTTTTTTTTAAGCAGGCTTTACATGCTTCAGGAGCTGTGTGCAGAGTTCTCTTACACTTCCACTGTATCTTGTGAGCTGTTGTAGTTGATGCTGGTGGTTTTTCCCCCTGCCCCAGCTAAGTGGAAAAGAAACTGGCTGTGCTGTTAGGTACATGTCTCTCCTTGCAGATGGAAATGTACTATTTGACACAGATTTAGAGCCCTTAGATGGTTTTGAGAGGACTCTTTGACATGCCACGTAGGTAGCTAGAACCAGATTTGAATACTTTCTTGATACTTGATAATTTGATCTTGATGGGATATGCTAACTTGTAGTAGGAAGGAAAGCGCCTTAAGAATAGGGTAAAATCAGGCATGGTTATGATGAGGTTTTAGATGCTTACTGTTTGTTTTGCTTTAACCTGTTTGTTAGGAGACTATTACCTGTATTAATTACAGGATGCAGTTACATATAAACAGGCCATGCAACACCACAACTGCTAATATGAATTTTTGACAGGAGCATTTTGAGAGCAGTGCAAAACTAGTGTGGTCCTAGGAAGGCTGTTATTTTTGAACACTGTTTAGACTAAGCCTTGCCCACTCTGGAGCATTCAATGACTTTCCTGTAGATGGAGAAATTGCAGTAAATGAGGTGATAACATAACATGCTGCATGTGGGAACCCGCTGGGTAAAACAAGAACCCTGTGTTCAAGCTGCGTCTGTTTTTCTCTTATGTAGACTAAACAGTAAAATTTTGAACTCTAGAACATTTGTATGTGAATACAGACATATCCTGATAAGCAAAATATGCTTATAAAATATAAAATGCCATTTCCCCCGCCGTTTGAGCTAGCGCTTTTCCAAGCATGTCTGCAGTATTTTCTAGGCAACTGCAAATAAGCCAAAGTCTGCAAGATAGATGGGTATTAGGTGCTGTGCATCTGTACTGTAGGGGGAAGCTACACCTGGTGTGTATCTTTAAAAATAGTTTCAATAGTCTAACCTATCCTTTCATTTTGTCAGTCTGTGCAGTCTTTAAATAAATCAAACTACTTCAAAAGCAGTCATCATTTTGTGCCATATAAAATGGCAGGGTGTGTCTGTTCAGGCGTTAGTTTTGATCACAAATGTACTCTGACCTCTGCAGAATGAGCCGGATAATTAAATGCCTGGGCTGGTAAATGTGCCGAGCCTGCCCTTCTCACCTGTGCTCGGCTTACGTGACACATGGTCATTTTTCAAGTAACTCTTCTTTGTCAGTGAGCGTCCGCCTTTCTCTGAAGGACAACTGCATGAGACCTAAACTGGAAAAGTTAATAATCTTGCAACAAAGATGGGCCTAAAACTAATAATACATGGTCTCTTCTTTGACAAGATTGTTCTATCTAATGGTCTTCACAGACTTCAGAAACTGCAGTGTTAGTTTTCAACTATTTCCATGAAAGTATGATGTTAGTGGTTTTGTCTAGGTGATTTTTAGGACCATTCATGTATTTGTGACCACTTCTGTAAGTGGTGATCGCAGTGTTATACCAGAGCTCTTTGCTCTGTGTGTTACGTGCTTATGTCACCCACTAATGGCATTAGAGGAGGATGTGTTCCCTTTGGTTTTTTCCATTAATAAGATTATCTGCCTAACCCAGCAGTGACGAGGAGCTGTGCTCACTTTCACAGGTTTATGTCAGCTTTCAGGCTGAAAGATTTAAGAACTGCTTTGAATTGCAACTGGTACTTCTGAAGTGAGTTAGGTGACTGCTAAAGACTGTCCGTGCTTTATTTGAATAAGCTGTGTATTTATGTAGTTGGTGTTCTGCAGCTATGTAGGCAAAAGGGTTTAGAGACCGTGGATGGGCAATTCCCAGTTCAGGTGGGAGTTTCCTGAGCAATACTATTTCAGCCACAAGTTAACTTGTCACATTTTTTTTCAGTGCGATATTAAGACCAGTATTTCTTGTGTTCCTGGCCCTGTAGTCTCTTTTTAAAAAAAGGTCAGTGCATTCTCGAACAGGAGTCATATGTCATTGATTGTACTCAGACTGGTGACTAGAAATCTCTTCTTGTGGGCTTGAAAAGTCTTGAGTTCCCTTCTAGCCACTAGGATTTCACTCCAGAGAATACTTGGGTTGAGAAAAATCTCAGAAGAGCTGCTGGGATTAAAGGGTATTATGGATTGCTTTCCGAAGGCCTTCAGGGTTGGGATCTTCATTTGTCTGTCCTGTTTGGGTCCCCATAACCCCAGTATTATTCTTTCCTCTTATGTCTTGGGATTCCTAATAAAGCACTTTGCTCCGCGTTCCTCAGTGGGGACACTTGGGTGACAGGGTGGGCAGTAGTACTGTGCGTGGCTTCATGAACTCTACCTGTTTTTCTTTTTTGGTTGAGAGGGAGAAGATGCCCAGTAGTTTCATGCTCAGATTGCCTAAGTATGGTGCTATGTTTATTGATAAATATATATCCTACAACAATAATAAAACTTAAACATTAACTTTGCTTCTCAGGTTTTCAGCAGTGTATAAATACATTTTATTTATCTTTTTTAGCCTATCAGAACTACCCTTGCTGATAGCACGCCTTGGCTTTCATTGCCAGCAACGCTGTGCCCTTTCCACTGTCTTCATTAACTGGAACATCTTGTCTTCCTTTGCTCTGAACAGTGAGAGTAATTAGGCTGGGTACCAAATATGCCCCGAGTGTAAATACTTCTAGTGGTAGTCATTAACGCTCTTGCTGCTCTCATATTTAAATACTTAATTATAATGGTGGATGAGGAACAGGCTTGTTTTCAAAGGTTGTAGTTTTAGTCTTCTATAAACTCTGACTCTGAACTATGCTGTGTGCTCTTCTCGGTAAACAACCGACAGTGGTGATATCCTTTATCTGCTGCCTGAGTTGGTGCTGACTGTGAGTACTGCTGCATGCAGCACAGGAGGATGTAGTAATGCTCTGTGATGGTCCAAAGATATCTACCAGATGAGGGCTGCAGATAGGTAAAGTAGCTTAACTTGTGATCTGCTAGATATCTGGTAAGATAAGGGCTTTCGGGTTCAGAGGGAATAGAAGTAGATAATTGTTCATGCAACATGTAGTTAAGTTGTAGAGTCCCTCGCTAAAGGGTGTAGATGCTAAAAGCTTCTCTGGACTTGAGGAAAAACTGGGTAAGTTAACAGAGCAATTCACTCGGAATTATTAAGCATGTAGGTAGAATCCCTCTAGCCCAGGAAGTTTAAATCATTGATTGAAAGCTAGGAGAGCTTTTGGAAAAGTATTCTGTCCTTGTTCAGTTTATGTTCTTTCTCTGAACATGCTGGTGTGTATGTGTATCTCTGCACCTCTCCTGAAGGCGTGACAGTACCAGATGGATGTACAGAGTGCATGCAGACACCTAACGCATCTGCTCGATGTAAAGCCCTTAAACTGAGAGCACACCAGATAGAAGCTGATAGCAACAAGTACTGCATTTGATCCTAGCCAGATGGTGGAGATGGGATGCTCCCTTATCTTTGGAGACCTGGACTTGGGAAGAATTCCTGGCAGGCTGAGCTTAGGATAAACAGGTGCTCTGCGTTAACAGAAAATGGGCAATATTGGCCTTAGCTAGGCATCTGTGCTATGTTTGGCAGTTTAGCACCTCCAGAGATCTGCACTGATGGGGTATCTGATGGTGGTCTTTGTTCTGAAAAGCCAAATCTGAAGTAGGTTCCAAACTTTGATTACACTGAAAGAATGCAACACAAGCACACTTTGCTAGTTTCTACCCTCCGAGCGCCCTGAGATTCAGCTGCCTTGGAGAACAAGGTACTCGGTGGGAGTCTGTGGCTGTGCTGTGTGTAGCAAAGTTGCTCAGTGCTGACGGAGCCACAAAAGCTGTGTTTCCCAAGAACTGCTGTCTGTGCTTCGTCTGAGCTGGGCAGGAGTGGGGAATGTGGTTTAGCAATCCTAAATCTTGTGGTCAAGGTTGTCTTGGGAGGATCTTCAGCATAAAGGGGCTGCAGTATGAGTGCAGCTCACGAGTCACGAGGAATGTCTGCAGGCAGATAAAAATGGAGACAAGTGAAACCTTTGGGATAAATAAATCAGAGAAGACTGTTCACCTGGAAGGCACAGTCTTACCTACATGATTTCTCACCAAACTGATGTTAGTTAAGTTTTTTGCTGGTGCTGTCACTTGTGAAGTGTATTTATCTTTTTTTTTTTTTCAAAAAATGCCAATTTTAGCTTGAGGAGACAGACTTGGTTCTGGTCAGAAGATAACTTGAGATGACATAGTCATGGCACTTCTTTGGAGTGGCTTTGTCACGTGGACAGTAATTGCAGAGAAGTCTTGGAATGTTCTTTTGAGAAACACATTAGTGCTGCAAGGTGAAGGGTGGGTGCTCACAGCCAGTTCAGAAGTTACTGAGAAAGGGTGAATTTGTGCAAATAGGAATGAGTGAGTGACTTTAAAAACCTCTTTCCTGAGAAGATCCCTTTATTAGGTTATTTGCAGTCTCTTGTGTGTGTCCTCCAGGGTGTGTGTGTATGTGTTTTTTCTGGCTATGCACCAGGTTCCTCTTCTGCGGACAAAACAGTGCATTGCTTGGCTTGTTGACCTAGTCCTCTAAATATGGCACTCAGGAGATCTCCATTTAAATTTAAAACTTGTGAAAGGAGAGTCTACATCTTCCCTGCTGCTAATCGTTATGCTGTCTATTTAATGTTTTGACAGCCTCTGTGACTCCTCTCATTTAACATGTTGGGAGACAGACTGGCAGCAGCAGTAAGCCGAAACCAGGTTCTATTCAGAATGGGTTTCATCACTGTAAAAGGAGATTTATTTTTTTTTAAAGCAGAGGCATGTGTGTTTTCTAATTTAAAATCAGTTACATTTCTGTCAAAATAGGATCTTGCATTCCATCTGCTCTGCGGTTGTAACTGTCTGAAGTCTGATCGTGAGTCTGGTTTCGGCTTTGTGGTGTGGTGGAATGGGAAAAAATTACTCCTGCGAGTATTTCAGTCCTTCTGTGTTATTAGTGGTGATAAGTATGACCTTCATTAATGTCAGTGGACAGTTAATTTGACTAACGTGTTTGTTATTTTAAAGTGAGTGTTTGCATGTCTGCAGAACATAACAACACTGTAGTAAAGTTTCATGCGTGCTTGTCTCGTTAGTTAACATTAAATCTAAAATGCATTACTCAGGGCCTGAGCATGCGGAGAATGTATTAATAGCTATTGCTTTCTATCGCTTGGCTATCAAGTACTGGATTATCAGAAAATAGATCTGGGCTGATGAGACTGTCTACGTATTGTTTACAAGATATTTCAGATCTGGGCAATATTTACTTGTGAGCCTGACTCACTCTGGCAGTCCTGCACGGCGCAGAAACAACAGCTTGGGGAGGGTTTTCTTGGGGATTGCTGGGGAGGGACAGGCTGAGCAGGCGGCCGGACCCACCGAGGGCTTCGCCGGCCGGGCAGCCGCTGGCCGGGGGTAGCCCATTTTTATTTTTTTAAGAGTTATGAAGTCTGAAGATGATCCTGAAGATGGGGAAAATATAGTTGGGGATCCAAGCTAAGTGAAGGATGGAAGAAAATGAATTCAGGGCGGTGGAGAGAATAACTTTCTCGAAGTAGCCTGTTTGAGCGCTGGCTTGGTGCTTTGTGAGCTGCAGCGGTTCGTAACTTGATGCGAGAGAAACTGTTTCTGGCAGCGAGAAGCTGCCAGTTCTACGATGACTTGTTGGTTTTCTTGTGCAGCTAAAGACACAGTAGGTATCTTAGATTTCATATCAATGGCAGTAGTTTACAACTGCAAAAATGCAAAGGCTTGAATTCCGTGAATGTTTTGTAACAGTTTCTTTTTAATTAATGCATGTTGTATCTTTCTTTAACAACTCTTCCTGTGAAGAATTTTCCTTAAATGTGAAATGCTTGGGTGGCAGTATTTGATTTAGTACATCATAGGAAATGGATGCAATTTATGTAAGTGTTATAATCAAAGGGTAAAAAAAACCCAAAATGGTATTTAAAAAAAAAAAATGCTCTTGTTAATCAGAAGATTTATGAAATGAGAGCAAGGAACGGCTGGTGAAGGGTTTTCTGTAGATTTGAGTGGGTTTGTGCTAGTTAGGTGTAAGCGGCAAGTATGAAACTCGGCAATTCAAACCCAGCGGCAAACATGCAAGGTGTGATCGCTTTCCTCTAAGGACGTGAAATGTGTTGTACACTAAAGAATTTAGAGGGAATGGATCTTGATGCTCTGCATGTACATTTTCTAAGGTATTTAAAAATAAACCATAAAACTTGGCTTATAAGGTAGCTAGCTTAGCAGAGGAAACTTTGCCAAGCTGCNGCTTGATGCTCTGCATGTACAGTTTCTAAGGTATTTAAAAATAAACCATAAAACTTGTCTTATAAGGTAGCTAGCTTAGCAGAGGAAACTTTGCCAAGCTGCAGAGGAATATATCTTTTCCCCAGCAATGTGTGCAGCTTTTGCTGTGAACGTGAGACTTCATTATGCCAACCAGGCTGGCTTGGCTTTTAAGCTAATGGGTGCTTTAATTGATTGACAAATCGGTACTGCACTTTAGCTGGGCAACACTAGTGGTTGTAATTTCATTAGTTGTCTATTTTTATTCCTTCATGTCACTTTTAGCAAGTATTGTACTGAATAAGCTATTCTAAGACTTCGTAATTACTGTAATCTTGTTTATCCTGAGAATGGGGAATAAAGAGAATAATGACTACAACTCCATTATACAAAATCATTCCACAGATGCAGGGTGGTGGCAGTGGGGTTTTGGTTTTGTTCTTTTTTGTGTCTCCTCTTTTAGCTGCAAACCCTGGCTCTGGTGCAAGGCGAGACCTTGCTTGCTGCAGCTCTGGGCTCTGACCGCTTTGAGAACTGGTGAATTGGCACTGCCTGTCTCCATTGGGGATCTTCCAGACTTTATTACATTAAATCTTGAAAGATATTCATCTTTGCTAGTAAGACAGTCTTAAGGGGAGGGTAGTTCTCTCTTGATAGAATGTTACTAATTTTTTTTAACATGAAGAGTACATCGCTTTTGTGTTTTATGTATTATTGCACTTCTTGCTTTCACATGAAGATTGCCAGGACTCTTGTGTAGTGGGTTTGGCGCTTTAGGGAGGCGGAGGAGTGAATTGTGAGGAACCCAGCATGAAGCATATGGGATTGATAGGCTGCTTTCTCACTTCAAGAAACAAAAATGTTTTCAGCTACTCTTCGACTGCTCTATTTTAGAAATTATTAGGTTTACCAGTTTTAATGGTCTTTATTCAGTGAGGCGTGGAACTTCTGATCCACTGTGATAAGTAACTTCATGCACTTATGGGCTGCTTATGTCTCACCATTATCAGTCAATTCCTTTGCTGCGTAGAGTTAGACTTGAACATAATACTCCTTTATAAGCCTTTTCCTTCTGTTAAAAGCTGCTTGAATATGAACTCCTCAGCGTCCAGCTTGGCTGTGAGGCTTCTGTCTCAGAACAGAATTTCCTGAAAAGTGTAAAGCAATTCGGAAAGGATGGTTTATGCAACGGAGGAGAACAAGCCCCGTGTTTTGGGGTGGGATGCTTGGTCTGTGGCCTGAAATTCTAAATTTCAAGTAAACAAGGAAAAAGTGGTGGGTGACGAATGTCTGAGACTGAATGCGTGGTGATCTGTTTGTAAGTGACTTGTACTTCCTTTGCAGTCTACATTTCTTTGGTAATTGCAGGTAATTTAAAGCTGTAAACGTTGAATTTCTTTATTCTGCAGCTCAATACATGTTCATCTCTTGAATATCACACTTAGCTGAATTTTGACCCTTTGAACAGTCTGACACAGTCAGGAAAAACTGTCCTGTTGCATATATTTAGTGCATCCATTTGATGTTAAAATCTGAAAACCGCTTGGGATGTAACAGAGCTGTTCAGATCTGTTTTTAAGAATGGCCAAATTCAGTGAGCTGAATGAGTAAGTACGTTTCTGTACTGATGTCATGGAGGTACCTACATTAACTTGTAGCACTTCAGCATTCAGTTTCGTACCGTGCAGGGTTGGGTATGGTCTGGTGTCGTATCCCATCGGCTGCCGTCCCCTGCTGTGTGCCTGTGCCTTTCCTTCCTCGGCACCTGGCTGCAGGCGGATCAGGTCGGCGAGCCGGTTCAATGGCAGTTCTCTCTGTGGATGGTTTCTCATGGATCGGCTTGTTGGGCAGCCGCAGGGTAAGCATGCTCCCGGCCTGAGGCACGTGAAGCGGAGGGCGAGTGGCTGGGGAGGGGAGGGATGCTCTTCTCGGCAGTAGCTTGTGGTTACGTGGAGTGGGAAGCGGTGTGGAACTCTGCACCCCTGAGAGTGGATGAAGGAAAGCTTTGCGGAGAAGCAAGTTGTGTGAGTTGGTAAGGTGAAAACAGGGTCTCTGCTTTTTGCTTTTCTGATGTTCTTTCATCAATTTTTGTTATGCGTTGGACACGAACAGTGTAGCTTTCAGTGAAGTTGGGAAGCCCAGCTGTTCTTGGTAAATGTGAACTGGGTTTGGAGATGGCTAAATTTAGTACATATTTCATGAATTGCTGACTGGTGAATTCATGAAAACTGGAGACTGCTGTTGATCACATAATTGTCCTGTTCAATTATCTCTTGAAGCTTAGTCTCACCTGTTGAGTTCTCTGGCACCTTCCCTATATAAGGGTCGATAGAGGGGAAAATTGTAGCAGCTGTGTCTTATCTGCCTGCTTCCTTGTGAAACAATTTTCTTATGAATACTGAAAAGCTTATACCGGAGATGATTACTTAGATTGGAAGTTGTTAGCAGTGCTATTTTGGAATCTGTTACTTGCAATTCCTCACTTACCTGTTTCTTTGTGTTGCATCTTGTTAATTTTTAAGTTTTGAGACTTGGACAGATACTGAATATAAATAGAAATGAAACACTTGATTGTTTTGTTTAGACTGTTACAATTCAAATGATTGAGAATAAAATGAACAATAAACCCTCCAGTTTTCATGTAATTAATGGAGTTAATTGACTTGCTGATGTGAGAGAAGAGTTGATGGGCCTTCCCTAAAGGGCATGAGGCTGAGAAGAGAGCTTATCAGATATATAGGTGCTGCAGAGGAGAGGAGTGGGGGGGAGTTTTTAATGTGCATAGTGGAGAGATTAAAATGTGATAACGAGGCGTTAGGAAAAATGTTCTCTGATACAATTAATGAAAGACTGAATTGCAGGTCTCCATGGACACTCTTACCCCTTCCTTCAGTGGCACTTTTGAGAGTTAAGAGGAGTGCCGGGACAACAATGCAGAGCTATAGATGGCCTTGTGTGGGGCTCCCTGTCTGCATGACTTCTGAAGCCCCTTCTAGACACACTGTGATGTCTTTGAGATATTACAAGTTGCTCTCCTATGAAGCATGTATATGGACAAGTACACAGGCTAGCCCTTCCTTCGTTGTGTGAAGTCCTTGCTTTATCACAGCCCCGTGTAGCAGTTTGTCCTGTTTGTTAATCAGCCACTGTGGGGAGAGAGACTTGTTTTCTTGGTCAGGATTGAAGTGTCCATGATGAGATGGAGGTGTCTAAAGACACCTCCAGAAGGAGATGTCTAAAGACAACCTAATATGAGAAACTGTCCGAAAGCTAAGTTTGAAAATGAGGATTGGGAACTACTGTGTGTGGCTTTTGTTTTAGTCCTGTTGGACAGAACAAAGCCAAATGAGGAAAACCAAACAGGTTTGGTTCTAAAGGTTTCCTTTAGGACCGCAGTGACTTAACCAGGCTGTCTCAGAGCACTGTATATTCAGTGCTAACAGCCTGATTGAAATGCCACAGTGATGTTATACATTAAAACTAAACATCTTAACAGGTATAACTCTATCTGTAAACCAAGATATTTTTTGTTGCATCCCTCCCAGTTGCATATGATTCAGCCTTTTATTGAAGTTCCTTTAGTAGAGCAGTAGTGTACCATAAGCTCACTGGCTTTTCTAATTCTCTTATACAGCTGAACACAGACTGGAACAAATATGATGACAGGTTAATGAAAGCAGCTGAAAGGGGCGATGTGGAAAAGGTTTCATCAATTCTCGCCAAAAAAGGAGTCAGTCCTACTAAACTGGATGTGGAAGGGAGATCTGCGTAAGTAACTTCCAATACTACAATAATGGTCTCGGGGAGCTACTTACTGAAAGTTACTCAATTCCCAAGTCTTGCTGCTGCTCTAAAAACTTTTTAATATAGAAATCTGTGTAATGCATCATGTTAGATTTTAGCCTCATCTAGACTGGAATGCCAGATAGCTAGAATTTCAAATTCTTGTAAACAATCTGCACTTCAGAGTGAAGATCAGTATTTAAGTACTTGTTCTTGCCCCATTTGAATATTGAAAGAGAAATGGAAAGCATGTTGGTTTTTCACCTGGCTTGCTGATTCAAGGTAAATAATGATTATTTCTCCAAAAAGTCATTTTGTTCCTTAAAGTAAAATCTGCAAAACTCTTAACTGGATTTGGACACTGTCCAAAGCTGAACTTGTGCTGTGGAATGCTTTCAGTATGCAGCCATTTGCTTTGACTTTCCTGATTAATAGTGCTGGTTTTATGTATAAAACAGCTGTGCTTAAGCAAGGTATTTTCTGTTTTTTAGATTCCATGTTGTAGCGTCAAAGGGAAACCTGGATTGCTTAAACACTATCCTTATTCATGGAGCTGATATCACAGCCACTGATGCTGCAGGTAGGCTTCCTTAACTGTCCAAGTGCAACCTGTGAAGTTCTCAGCTTGGGTTTTATTTTGGAGTGAGACTAAGCTAAACCACAGGATAGATGTTCTTCCTTTCCACGGATTTCCCTGTGGTTGGCAAAAAAATTATCTGTGTGACTTGTTGCTGAAGTTAGATTCTGAACTGATGTTGATTTCTCTTTTTAGGTAGAAACGCATTGCACCTAGCTGCAAAATACGGACATGCTTTATGTTTGCAGAAGCTATTGCAGGTACTGAAAAATACAGCTTGTCTGTTGATACGTTTTTTATTTTTGAGAAGAAAAGAAGGTGCTCTTAAATATACTGATTTGAAACTAGGCTATGCCACTTATGTGGGTTTTTTTAAACAATTACATTCTTATTTTTAAAAAAGATAGTCGTAAGGAAATGACCTTTTCATATTGAATAACCAGTTGTGGCTGAAAGGGTGCTAAAATGAAGCAAATAAACATCTCTTCCTCTCTACATATAGACCATCAAATCAAGTTGTGGTTTCTACCTCTTAAAGAAAATGGAGTTGTGTGTCTTTTAAAGACTAGTGTTCCTCTTCTGAATATATTTTCATTTAGGAACAGTAACACTGAAAGGTCTGCTCCAGAGTAGTGTTTTCATCAAAAGATGAGCATTTATATCCATAATCTTTCATTAATGAAACAATATTAGGGGGGTTGTCTTAGGTTTGTGTGATATTTATTTTTTTCTTAATTTATTCCTGGTCAGTTTATGCTAAATTGACTTTAAAAAAACCCAAAACACGAACATTTCTAATGGGTTCTCTTCATCTTCTGTTTATTTGATGCATGTTTCTGTGCAGATATAAATGGCACATTTTCTGTGGAGTGCCAGAACTTTTAGTGGTACTGGTAGTGAAGGAGTAATGACAAGTAGCGAAGAATCTTGGCCATAGTGAATGAACATTTGAAAGTGTGAAAAGTCTGAATTGCGCACGTTCTTTACACGGTCCTAATTTACTTCTACAACTTTTGATCAATGTATTTAGAGTACTAAAGTGCATGTATCCATAGCTCTTTCTTACATGTATGTCACTATATTTGTGAACTACAAACTTTCTTTTTTTTCAAATCACTTTTTATTGCTTTAATTCAAACCTCAAATCACTTCATGTTTTCAAAGTGCAATCTGAATCTTAATTGATGACTGGGGTTACTTATTTTAACAGTACAACTGTCCAACGGAGAATGTGGATCTTCAAGGAAGAACTGCTCTTCATGATGCAGGTAACAGGTTTTGCTTCTCTGGTAACTGTAGTATGAAATCTAGATTTAACTAATGGATTAATTTTCAGATGGGCCAAATTACTCTCTCATTTTGGTGACTGTAGTAGGAGAAAATGTTTTATGTTGTCATGATGTTTGTCCTCAGTAGCAAACTCATTAACAGACTTAGCAGAAGTTGTAGGTCTGAAGGTCTCTTCTGATGCCCATGAATTGTCTCGTACATTCTTAAGCAAGTACCACGAGCAGTGTGTTAGAGCAATGATGTTAATAGGTTATGAAACTTTTAATCTGGATTGTCTGCATCCTCATTAAGTTATGCAGTGTCTTGAAGAGTAGCATTTGATTTCCTTCACGTGCTTTTGAGGTGATTGTGTGAGAACTAAGTCATAGACCCTTGTCATACTTTAGCTTAGTTACATGAATTTTTTTGAAACAAATATGGCCGAGGAGGTGTCTGGAGTTTCACAAAGGCTGTTTTCAGCAGTATAAGTTGCTCTTTCTTTTTCTCTTGAAAGCTATGTCAGACTGTTCCTCTAGCATACAACTACTGTGTGATCACGGGGCCTCAGTGAATTCAAAGGACGGAGTAAGTTGCTGCTTATAGCTCTCTCCTGTACAAACCCTACTGGAGTTCTTGTGCTTTCTCTGCTTTCTCTCCCTTTCCTTATTTCTTTCCCCCTTCCTCTCTTCAGGACGGGAGGACACCACTAGTGCTGGCCACTCAGATGTGTCGTCCCACAGTTTGTCAGCTTCTGATAGACAGAGGAGCAGATGTTAATGCCAGGGACAAACAAAACAGGTAATGCATGCAGAGTGTTGTCAGAATGCCTGCTGACATCTAAGGGTAGAAAGCTGTCCATTGGCTTTCAGGCTACAGAATAAATATACTAAATTTGGTGGAAAAAGACCTGTGGTTTAATTCAGAAGTACATAACGCCAATTCAGTAGTGCAGATAAGCCTGGCCGCCTCTTCTTGCTTGTTCTTGCATCTGAAACGCATACAGGCTGGTTACTCCCAGCAGTGAAACAACAGTTGGGTTTTTTTTAAGGCTTTGTCTGTACAAAGCTGCATCTTGCACCCTTTGGGATCAGCATGCAAAATGGGTCATGACAAAAGTGTTACTCTGTCGAGAAGTGCTTGAGTCCCATTGGAGCTCCAAAGGGACCTAAAGGCCCGCAAAATTTTGCTTCTGTATTCATGGAAGGGGGTCAGGGGAGGCGTTTTCTATTTGTAGCTGCTGCTTTGGCCGGTTATTTCTTGGAGCATGGCTGCCTGGGGGCCGATGGACATGAGGCTGCTGTGGGACAAAGCATGGGTACTTGCATTGCATGCTCTGAAGCAGCAAGTGTTTGGAAGGCATTGCCAGGGCTCCCAAGCACTCGCCTGAACTTTGGCTAAACTTTTTGTCTTTTGTTTGTTGTGTCTGTTGATGTTTGTATCTAAGTACAGACAAGCCAAAAGTCCCATGAGTTTTCAAAACACTGAGTAGTGCTCTCAAAGGCAGTGGGTTTATGCTGGGTTTCATGAAAGTATTGCTATTGCAGTGTTTTTGTTTGCTTTTAACAAATATTTAAGCATTGACTAAATGACTTTTTAAAGCTGTTTCCTCTCTTGATAGAGGAAGGATTCCTTGACTCAAGTTTCCATGATTAGACATAAGTGTATGAAGGGTTATTGCTGCAAGTGATGGCTCTGTTAAAGCGTGAGATCCCTGAGTCTCTGAACGCAATCTCTCTCCCCATCCTCAGGACTGCCTTAATGTTAGGCTGTGAATACGGCTGCAAGGATGCAGTAGAAGTTTTGCTCAAAAATGGTGCGGATGTTAGTTTGACTGATGGCCTTGGTCATGACTGTGCTTACTATGCCAGAATTGGTGACAATATTGACATTTTGGCTTTAATAAAAGCTGCCGTTGAGGATTCCAGCAAAGGTATGAGGAACATGGCTATAACGGTTTGCTGTCGTTTTTTTTTGTTTGAATTGTGTGTCTTCCCACTGCTATGTCTTCAGGAACTGTTCTTTGGAGGGCAGCTGTAGTCCTTTAAACTAAAAGGTGATAAAGTGCCTGTTTGGGAGGGGAGAGAAGGCTTTTGGTTTCTGTTTGGTTTTAGTAAAGCTTTTAAGGTTAATGCAGGCTCTGGTGCCTCAAGGTGTTAACATTGCTGAACCTGGCATTGCAGTATTGATCATAGGAATACTTAGCCTTAGGTATAGAAAAACTTCACACTTGTGAATGTTTCCAGATTTTGGGGGGGGGTGGGGTGGAGGGAGGAGGCAATTTATTTCTTGAAATGTCCTCCCAAGACTGAAACTTGATAGAAACAACTGAATGTGTTGCATGAGTCTGAAATTCATTTTTAACTTACTATTTTTGTGGTGCTTTTTTAGCAAGAGATACCATGAAGAAAGGGCAGCCTGAACAAAAGGTAAGTCTTACTACACTGAATGTCTCCTAAGGCTAGTTTCTGAAGACTGTGAGAGGACACACAGCCTTTGTGAAGTTTCATTCTTTTGTAGCATTATACCCTTCTGTTTTCCTGTTGGGGTGAAAAATGAGTTACAATGCAGGGCCCAGAACGAGTGTGGATTTTTGAGCCTGGTTTGGGGCCAGTGTTCACTTTTGTTAAACTTTCTGCTGTCTAGAGCTGGAGGTGAGCTATTACTGAGCAAGGAGCTGGCTTTTGAGCGTCACTGCCACAGCTTCAACAGCTTGTTGTTCTGCGAAGGTGCCCCCCACCTTATGTTCCCAACATATGGTGGGGACACTTTACGTTTTAAAAAGAAAGATGACAGGTGTGTGCTATAAATTTTACTGGGCTTTTGTCTTTGCTGTGAAGCTGGCCTATAAAGGCAATTTATAAATTTCTTTCCGTAAGCTACTGATGAATGTGTAGTATCTTCTTTTCCCAACATCAGTGCCTCATTTGATAGAGGACAATGTAATAATTGTGAAATATTTCAAGACTCATAATCCTAACTAAATGCCTGATGCTGCTCAGCAGGCTGGTTACTTTAAGGTTTATGCTACATGTGTATCCTGCAGGTCAAACAACTTTATGTACTTTTTTTGTGCCTGCTGGCTTCTTGCCACGTCTTTATACTGAAATACAGCTCTAACTCTGAGACGTGATTGTAACATCTATTCAACCTGTTCAGAGAGGCTTTGGGAAGACTCCTAGCACAAGAGTAATACCATAGCTGTATGAAACTGAAAGAGGTAGAATGTAAGCTGCTGACTTCTGACCACTGAAACACAGAATACTGCTGGCATTGTTGAGAGGGTGATTAAGATTGTGCCATGATGCATAATTAGTTCAGTAATTTTTGAATTCTTAACTTCATATGTAGCTGCAAAGATGCCCTGTGTAATCAGATGGTGTGTCTATTTCTATCGGGAAAATATTCAGTGATGTGCATATTCAGGATTAGAGTTTTGACAAGCATCCCATTTACTGTCTGGATGAGATCATGAGTGACCTCTTACTGGGAAGCAATCGGTCAGACTGGATGTTGGTAGTATTGCCCCCCAGCGGAAGCTGAAATGAAGGCTGAGGGCAGCCCACTGTCCCCAGAAATGGATGTCTTCAGAAAGCATCAGGAATATAAACTAATACTTTACTGTTGCAATAACAGATTACTAATATGTCACAAAAGTGGAATCGGCTTCACGCGCAGGAGGAGGTGAATGTCAAGCTGTATCAGAAGGAACATAATGCTCAGGTAAGCGAGAAGGATTTCTGACTTGTGTATTCCTATGTGCAGGATGAACCAGACATACTAAAGACAAGAAGTGCTTGTAAAATAAGTGTTAGCATTTCCGTTAAGAAAGGTCATATATATTGCTGTTTACTTAAAACTTAATTGCATGAATGTAATGTGGCAATTATGCAGATAAACCGTAAACTTTTTCAGGGGAAAAAAAATACTTGTTTATGTAAGAAATAGTTGCAAGTCTCTTCATGTCTTAACCCTGTCCCTCTCGTAACCTTCTGTCTACTACTTTCACCTACAGTAAAATCACTGGGTCACAGACCAGGAAGACTTTTTTTTTTAACATTCTCAAGAGAGATGTTTAAGTGTCTTACTAAAAACAACCTGTGTCATAACTGTTCTACTAACTAGTGTTAATTTTCACGTCCTTTTACTATATCATTACAGTTTTCAAAAAGGTAAACAATGTTTTAAGCTATGGGGAACAAACCACTGAAAAATTCAGGCCTTTGTTCTGAAATGTTTTCTAATAAAAGGATAAAGATCTCTAAATGCAAATTTTCTGGTTTGAGCTAAAGTAGTTACCAGTTAAGGCAGCGATTATCAGGCAGGAGTTAAAAACATGCTTTATTGTTTGCATGTGAGCACTGGGCTGATTGATGGTGCCAAGATCTATCATTTTCACATGTTAGATTTTTATGTTACTGGAGTGATTTTTGTGGCTGCTGGAACAGTTAGCACACTTAAAGGTTGCTATGTTTCATGCAGGTGAGGCTTTTTCATTACACCTTTGGCTGCAGTGTTTGGGTTTCAGGAACCGTTTTAACACTTGTTATTTTTACATGTTAACAGACAGCAGATAAGCAGGCTCTGGAGTGCTGTCGGCATTGAATGTAGTCTTGCCCTGCTCATCCTTTCAAAACCTGTAGGTTCACTTATACGAGAATGAGCTATCTAGAGCCGAAAAGCTTGAAGACTCTGGAGCTTGTGCTTATGTAAACCTTCAGAACCAAACAGACCTGGAGTAAGGCCACGAAATCATTAGGGCATTTGTTAGGCAAGGCTTGGTGTTAATGACTTCGAATTGTTGGTTCAGATTCTTTAGTTCTCCCAAGTGTGTGTAGTGTGGTGGTGGTTTTCTTAATTTTATTTCTTACTTACTTTTTAAGGAATTGGAGTTAGAAAATCAAGATTTGAAAGATCGAATGAGGGAAGTGCAAGAGGAGCAAAGGATGCTGCTGGATAGAATCAGTGGGCTACAACTACAACTGAATGAGGTAAACCTCTAGTATTGGAATAACCTGACTTGAAAGCTGTAATAACCACCCGATGCTGACAGTGAGGGCTGGTAGAAGGAGAAAGGAAAGCATGTGTATGTAATTAGGATGCCATCTTCACTGCTTTCCTGTGAATTATTTCTGTATGTGTCACTGTCACTTTCTTCCGCTGCAGAAGCCTTTGGTCTGGTAATAATGTTCAAAATGTGAGACCTGTTACAGTGTCACTCACTGATACTCATAAATTTGAGCAATAACACTTATGGCTATACTCTGCAATGTAATGTGAAACATGAGATGTTCTGCCATGTTGTAATTTGGAGAGTAAACTTCGTCTGCACAATTAAATGTAGGTGTTGTGTGTCGGTACTTTATTGTAGCCACTGCTTATTTTCCAGCTGTTACTGTAAGTGGAAACACAGAAAAATCTTCAATTGGCAAAAACGGAAACAAAGGTTTTCAGTAGGGAATTTCTCACTCAAATTTTAAAAACCTGTTTTTTAAAAAAAAGTTCCCTCCTCTTAGAGGTCTGAAGACCAGCGCAATTCAGGAAGAAAATAAAAGCAGGATTTTTTTTTTTGCTTTGTGGAGGCTCACATTTGTTCCTTCACTGTATTTTTGTAGCGGTACATTTTAAATGTGTATGCAGCTTCCCCTAAATGTAGTACATGGATAGAATATTTCTTCTTGGAATCATGGGCTTGTCTCAACTTCTCTCTTAAGCATTGCCTTTATAAAACAAACTCCTTAATTCCCACTTTCCAAAATCAGCAAGCTTCTACTGAAAAACTGTACTCCTCTGCCTCAGTAGTGTATGATCTAGATAATCGAAAAGATATTTTAGTTTCCTAGTATGCATGTCAAGAGACATTGCTCTGTCAAACATCCCTAACTTCTGTTTATTTCTCTTGCCAGAGGTTAGATGGTAAATGAAAGGGGAACAGTCAGAAGCGTGTAGTGTTAGAAACTGGGGTGGACGTGGCAACTAATGATCTGTGTATAAGCCCCTTAAACATGATGAAAAAAATGATTCGTGGGGGAATTTCTTTGTTATTTTTGCAGGAGCAAATGTTTGCAGATGATCTTGAAAATGAGGTATGATATACCACCTTAAAGTGTAATAGAACTATGAAACAGGGGAAGTGGCTGTCGCATTTACATAATGGTATTTAAAACTGTAGAGAAAAGAAAAACTATCTATAAATGCTAAATGAAATATCTACTGATACGTACTCTGTTGATACAGCTGCACAGCATTTCTGTTACTACAAATAATATATGTAATCCCTATGGCACCTTTAAAGCAGACTTATAAGTATCTCTTTAGTGACTTTAATGCAAGACTGACAAATGGGAATAAATTAAACAATAGCAAATTTTGTTGGTGCTTATTCCCTTGGTTCATTCTTCAAGACTTCTCTTGTAGAGGAGCAGTGTTGTGGAAGAGCTTCAGAACCAAAAATTTAGGGATTCTTTCAGTGCAGTTGAAGCTCTCCCTAAACTTTTGAAAAAGTTGCTTGAGATCTTATAAATCTGGCCATTCTTGTGGCTTTGGCTATTTGGCGTTCTTTCTCTTTCAGAAAGATGAGTTGAAGAAAATCCTAACCACAAAGGAAAAACAGCAGGAAGAAAGCTTAAGAACTATTGAAGCTCTCAAAGCTAAACTCAAATATTATGAAGTACGTTAATTGATTTGAAATGTAATACAGAAATTGATATTTATAGTAGTAAAATCTTAAGCAATTTCAAATTCTTGAAAGTCTTAAATTGTTATCTTGTTGTAAAAGCTTTCCCTGTCCTTTAATCCCTAGATTAACATATAGTAAAAACTTGAAATGACTTTCCAGCTTTATTTTTGTGTTTCTTGCTGTTTGCTTTTAGGTTGACTTTGTGGGATCTGGAAGTAACTTTGGTAATAGTAAGTATATTTAATTCTTAAAACTTGCCAGGCATGATGCGGTGTTAGAATACATAGACAAAGGGTGGGGTGTGTTTTTTGTCATCTCTCCCTGTTGTTGGTCTTACTTATAGCTGAGCATAATGTGTGTGTCCACACTTGAAACCTCAGGAGAGAGTCCGCTGGCCCCAGTTGGGTTTGTACCCGAGCGGTAGGGCACTATTGATCAGTCTCGCTTACGAGTGACTGGTCTTATGAAATGTGCATTGTAACTCTGCCACATCTTCTAAAAACGTGAAAAACAAGCTGATCAAGATCTCTGCTGCAAACTGAGTCTTCCCCTTTCCATTCTTCACATTTTAAACAACACTCATCTCGCGCCAAGAAAACCATGGTCATTGTGAAAAATGAGCATAGGCAGGTTTGAAAGAGACTTTAAACACAAGACCTCAGCTTACACTTTGATTAGAAATTAGTCCATTTCCAGGAACTGAAGTCTTTTGCATCCAACTTGGTTACAGGCCTGTTTTGCACTTGTGTAACTTAATGTTACTTAATCTGTCCTGAGCTGTGGTGAGAGCTGTTTGGCTACTTGTCAGGAAGGATCATTTATTTGGAGTGCAAGGGGATGCTTTGTCCTGGTATGTTGGTGTGCAGACATGCAGCTAGCTCAAGGTGGCTTTTGTGACTGTTTTGCAGAATAATTTATCTAGCTTAGTAGTCAGGGTATTTTTTACTTAGGAGGAGTTTGTCCAGACTTCCTATGTGACTTAGTTAAGGTGGAGTTTTAATACCAAGCACTTAAATACCAACCTGCAGCCTAGTGCAGTCCCATTGAACACAATAAAATTAGGAAAGAAAATTGTAGTTCTTGTGATTTATGCGTTACTGTTTTTAAATAGAGACTAAATGCTGTTTGCTTTGCAAATCTAGGAAAAGAAGATTTATTACTTAAGCAAGGACAAGTGTTTGCTGTGGAGTCACAGGTAATAAATTTTTTGCCACTCGAGAGAATTTTAAGATAGTTATGCTTGGGAAAGCTAAATACACTTATAAATGTACATATATTAAACACTACTTCCGAGTACACTTTCAATACTACTTGCTTTGCTATGTTTATTTTTAACTGCTGGTGCCCTCTAGAGTTACATATGTGACATCGCTTTAAATGCTGAGGAATTGTTGAATCCTGAATGGTCTGGTCTGTAATGAGCATTCTTAAAACTGAATCAACAGACTACTGGGTCAACAGTCACAGTGTAAAGTGCAATTGCTTTTTCATTGACCTTATCACTCTCTACAA
>RSEF01000010.1:21559929-21578614 GCA_003993805.1 Himantopus leucocephalus | reverse complement strand
GGCTAAGTATTGTAGCTGTATATCTCCTTTAATGATAATGCGAAAGTGGCTATTTTGTCACATAAGCTGGTCAAGACGTACTACAACATGCTTAGTAAATCAGCTGCAAAGGTAGATGAAAGGTATGTAGGTATATGTTGTAACTTGGCTGGCCAAGTTACAGACTTTATTTAAATATAAGCTTAAGATGTAGTGCCTTTGCTTTTTGCAAGACTTAAAAATCAGGTTTTCCATCAAAACACTAACTTCTATGTTTGCCTCCCCTTTCCCCCTCCCTTGAGATTTTTCATGAATGCTTTGTAATATTGATTACTGTAGGCTAAGGTAGTGGGACTGGAGTGTCATGGTTTGTAGAGCAGCATTTTGATCTAAATGCAATAGTCCTACTTCTATATAATTTCATTCTTCATTAGGCCTGATATGGGTGTAGACTAAGCAGCTCGTTAAGCTGTACACTAGATAATTCAGGTATTGGATTTTTAAACACTGTCTCATAGAAGTCTAAGGTATTTTCCTCTTAACTGTAAATTATGTACTATAATCTTATTTATGGGGAAAGATGCAAATAGTAAGGATTAATGAAACGAGAATTTTTACTTGCTTGGAATCTGCCTATTAAACAAGACAGGGCTTCATTTTTAACTGAACGATGATGTTCCCATAAGTAAGTTTTATGAAAGAAAACATGAAATTCGGGACTATTCAAAGGAAGTAATTGAAAAATGAGTCTGTGAGGCATGTATGTGGCTGTTTTTAACAGAGCAAACAGTGTGAATGCTAGCAGTAGCTGTGTTAACTTCAGTCTGCTTGGTTGAAAGGGTTCGCTTCTAACTAGCGAGTAGGGGTCTGGCATCCTTACGCAGAAAGGACAAACTTCCTCTTCCGTGTTCCTGAAAAATAAGACTTAAGTCAGAGCAGAGTTCTCTGCTTTGTATTAACTGGGCTTCCCAACAAGCTGTACCTCGCACGCTTAGGTGGTCTTTTTTTTTTTTTAAGTAGTATTATGTTTGTTTCCCTTTTTTGTTCCTTTTTGGGCAAAGTCATCTTGTAGCATTGAAGAGACAACTGCCACATAGGGGAGGATACAGACATAGTGATGAATGTGCAGGGCAGTTTTTATTATATAAATACACTTAAATATATTTACTAAATACGTGTCTGTAGTTAAACAGATCTGCTGCTGCTTTCCTTTAATTTCTTAGAGGACTATTACAGAAAACATCTCAGTATATATACATTACTTTTTAGCCAAATTCTTTTATGATTGCATTACTTGAAACTCTTATTAGAGAGAATTTGTTTTGATATACTAACTCTAGCATATTTTGATATTGTATGTTTCCTTATTGAGGGACTTCTATGTGTGTTTTTCTAAACTTCTTCCATATTACGTTATCAATAAAATGCTTTCTTCTTTTTATTGTTGTGGTTAATTCCGTAAAAGGTAACGAAATGTAAATAGTTTGGCAAAATAGTGGGTAGTGAAGGATACTGAACTCACTTGAATGCTCTCAAATACCAGCTAACACATTTGTTTTTCAGATGTCTGCTGGGATTATTGGGTTCTTCTATCTATATCCACAGTTTATAGTTGGTAAAATTTTGGTGACATTGATTGAGATTCAAAGCTTCTAGCAGTTAGTTCTTCTGAGTAAACTGACTTCTATGCCAAATGGGGCAAGCTGTCGATTATGTCAGTGATTAGGTTTGGGGGTGAGCCAGTGAAGTCTTACTACTGCTTTTAAAGTGTGGTCACTTAATAGCTCACACTGCTACCTGATTCATGCTAAGCAATCCTTGCAGAATAATTTCTTGGCACTGCCAAAGTCCGTTCATTTGGTGTGACTTGAAAGTGAAGGTCTCTCTGATTTCACCGTTAGCTAAACTTAATTTTTGGTTATTTGGATATCTCATCCAGCCAGTGCGACATGAAGATGAATGCAGTTGTTAAGTTGTTAGGGGATGAAAAGTGTAAGTGAAACTGTGTTTAAGCAATGACTGGAACAATGGTTTCTCCCTTGGATCTTTGAAAGAGTTGCTTGTCTTCTGACTTAGTAAGCAGAAGCTCTCTTTGGGGATCTTGTAAATCTCTAATTTGACCTTGGGGGGGGGCGGGGGGGGAAGTATATATACATTTGAGTNGCGAAGTATATATACATTTGAGTGTTTCTCTGAAGAGGAACTGGCACTTAGGTAGAACTGTTTCAAGTTTTGATATGGCTAAACCTTCCCTCTGCCAGCAGATTTGTTCTGTCAACTTTACTGAGTCAGTTAATCTACAGGGCATTGTAAAGTGCTTTTCACTGATAACTTTCTGATAGCTTTATATATTTCTCAGGTATAGTATAAGAGTATTTTGATCTCCAACCACATTTTTTTCTGCAGAGTGAAGCTAATTATTTAAAAGCTCTTTCAGTTATGTTTACATCCTCGTTTATTTTTTAGTAGACAAAGTAATTTCTTTCTGCTAGAGTATTTTACTTTTGCTATTTTTTTTTTTTTAAAGGGGAGGGGAAGGTTAACATGCCACTTAAACACCGGCTTGAAACATCTTTAAAAGCAAGCTGCTAGGTGAAAATACTTGCTGTTATTCCACTGCTTGCCCCATTCCAGAATAGATGCCTGGAAATGCTGAGGTTGTACACTTCAGGTTTCTTAGTTTAATTGTGTTGAGACTTGATTGTTGTAAGTGCTGTTCCAGCAGCTGAATTAAAGTGGCATAGGTCCGAAGTTTCTCATTATGTTAAATGATTTCAACTTTTGCAACTTCAACCCAATGTCATGTTACTTGAAGCATGAATATGATTACTGGCTTTGTCCATTGCAATACGTTTATTTTTTTAAAGGAATAAGTAAAATTACCATTTTTCAATGAAATGTGAATTGGTGGCTGGGATTAGGAAGTTGCGTGGGTGTTCTGGGTTTTGTTGTTTTATGAAATGTTTCCTTAATGCTCCTCTGTATCTCCTGTTAATATGATACTAAAAAGGAGATGATTAAGTTGAGAAGCTGCTAATTGTTGGGGGGAGGCAGAGGGAAACCCACCAGGCCCAATTGTGCATCTTCTGTGGTAACATTTCAGTTGTACATCAGAAAGTGACCTTTCTTTGGAGGAGCGGTACCACAGAGCTTTTGCCAGCGTGGTGGCAGTAGCCAGTTGTGGAGTTTTAATTGTGGTTACTTTGCTTTTTCCATAACACTGTTCTTAACAGCAGGATTGTTCTTTGGAAGAAAGTCCTACCTGGACTTTCAAGTACTTACCTGGGAAGAGAGTCCTACTTTAGAAATAAATGCAAGATAAAGAATGCCATAGAAATGAGAAACTAAATGTGAATTTCCTTGGAAACACTGATTCAGTGCTTCATGTACTACACGGTAGCTCAGACTCTTTTGTTACCTTGGTATTGGTGATACTATAAAATCACAGCATGCAAGAAAGTAAGCTTAATGTTTTGAGTTTTAATAGGTGTGGATTGTTTAAATACTGTACAAGTAGGGAAGTCTCCAGGCTCAAACTGAATGAACAAGTCCCTTGGCAATGCTGTATACAAGTTTGGGGTTTTTTTGGCTTGGTTGGCTCATGGAGGTGAAGGTTAAACCTGGGCTGTGTCCGTGTATGAGTGAAGTTCCCATGGCAGTGATAAACCGTGTTTGGTAAAATCAACCACAAGGTATCACCTGCCTAGTGAAGGAGGCTTTCAATACTTATGTGTTCATGGACAAACATCACTGATAAATGACAGGAAGAAATGGGAGGTCACAAAAATGTCAAATGTAAATGACATGCATCTAAGAGGTTTTGAGAGGTGCTTCACAAGAGGTATTTTGTGATCTGTTCAATGAAACAGTAAAGCAACATTAGTAAGGTAATGCAGCTTATAATTGATTGGTGGCACAATGTTCCTATTATGTAATAGCACTTTTTAAAGTGAATAGGTGACTTCTTTTTTTTTTTTTTTTTTTTTTTTTTTGTCATTAGANTTTTGTTTTGGGTAGATGGCTTGGAAATATCCCTGAATCCTGTAAAGTTTATAGAGATTACTGCTTTTTTAATCTAATGCTTGTATTGCTCTGCCAACTCAGAAAATTAACTTCTAATAGAAAAAAACATACATGTAATTCAGTCACAGCTATTAGATCAGATGGATTTTACATTAAGTGAAAAAGATGTTGAGCATTTAAGGGCCATTAAATTGTGAAGCTTTTTATTGTTGGACTCGTAGCCTTCAAGCCAGCACTCTGCTGTGAAGAATATTTATTTTTACATTTGCAAAGTATGCTGGAGGATGGAAGGGAATACATTTTAAAGGAAAATAGGACATGAAAATGTGATGTTTTTCCACTTTGTGAACAGCTAGTTTTATTTCATAATAATTAGTTTTACACTTCATTAAATGTTGGGGTTTTTGCTTACATATTCTTAGGATACAATGGAGAAGACTAAAAATTCTTAGCAGGGCATCAAGTTGGAGTTCTATAATCTAATGTGGAGGTATTTCAAAGTAAGATGGGATCTTTTTAAGGGTTCCTCTCATCTTGAGGGTCAGCTGTAGCATAAGAATTATTTTGGATGCAAAAACTCTTCTAGTTGGTGTCGTTGTCTTGCCATACTACTCGCTGGAGTTCATGTCTTGGGAGATACTGACCAATGGACAAACTTACAGATGAGCATAGATCAAGTGAAGTTGTAGTGTCATCTGGTCACAACAGACTTGGACAAGTGACTGTCTTCAAGCAGCTCTGGGGCTTGATGGGTGGGAATACTTGTGCCTTTGGCTTAAAGTTGTCTGTAAACATCACAGCTATGAAAAAGAGCGATCTTGTGACCACACAGGTGTAGTCCAGCTTGCAAATTCCTCTGAATGAAGTAGTGAGGGATTTTTTGAGGGAAGCAAGGATGGGAGAGGTTAAGGAGATGATGTTTCTGTCAATGAGAAATTCACTACGAAGAAGCAGGTATAGAAACCTGGGGGGGAGGGGGGGGAGTGCCCGTTGTGGGATACCAGAATAAAACCCCTGCCAGAATATGAAAATGGCTCGAGCTTCAGGGAAACGGCCAAAGCTGGCGGGGGTTTACTCGTGTCTATAGGAGGCCAAGGACTTAAAAGGAATACTTGCTGAAAGCAAGAATAATGGACAGGTTTTTTAAAAGAAATGGATTGAGAAATACCCATTAAGTATTTATGGGCCTGACTTGAAATTATGAAACTGGAATATGTTCCAGCTGGTGAGCTGTTACAGGAATATACTGGAAACGGCAAAATGGGTGGTGAGGTATGATATGAAAGCTACCAGTGCACGGCCTAAAATCAGAGAGAACATTGCCCTCTAGGCTTGAAAGGGAGAGCAAGGGGAGCGCTGTCTGTGAGTGGACTCTTGCAAATTACACTGCGTTTTGAAAAGTTTTAATTTTAGCTCAGGAATGAATTAAAAGGCAGTGGGCCTTTCCTGCTCTGCTTCCGTGCAATCGCAGCTGAGACGAACCTGTGAAAATGCTGATTCCTGTTCGTAGTGGTTGTGTTAGGAGATACCAAGAGACCTGTCAAGTTGTGCTTAAGAAGTTGGCAGCCTGCATCTCTTGGAGCAGGACACAGTGTTGGCTTGTCTAGTGAGAAAATGCAACATTGCTACTAGCGTGGTAAAGCTGGAAAAACATGGGAGTTCTCAGCTGCGATTCACCCAGTAACGCATGAAGAAATACCAAAGTCTTCAATTTCTTTCGGTAAGACAGGAAAGTACATACTTTGGCCGTTTATATTTCAAATCTGAAGAGAAAATTACTCCAGAATATCTGCTTCTGCTCAGAGGAGGATGCTGAAATGATATATGCATGAGTACTTTCTAATGCTTGTATGACACGTATTGAAAACAGCTATAGAACAAATCGGTCTGCATCATGCTGTGTGCTTGGTGGAGGCACAAAGCTGGCAAGCTTAATTACTTGGAGCTGTGTTCTTGCCTGGCTGTGCTGCCTGACGAGGCACAGAGCTCCCCTCTCCAACAGCGACAGTTCTGCAGTGCACAAATTGCCCCACGTCTGCAATGCTTCTTGTAGCAGGGTGTGCATTTATCATGCCTGCTAACGGGTAAGAAATTTGAAGAGCAGATTACAGTTTGAAACAGAGCAGGGAGAAAGCGTACTGATAAAGAGGGAGATGCTTTCTGGTCTTCTGTGCCCCTACAGAAACCAGCTATCTAGAACTACAATTACTTGCTGTGGGATGGACAGGAGACTTTGAAGCTTTTTCAGTGGATTGCAAGGGGAGGTGCAAATTTAAAGCGTAGGTGATAGGTGCAAGACCTTTAAATGCTGGTCTTACAGGAGCTAGGAATTCCAGCATCGACTGCAGCAGGGCCTGGATTTTCAGATGGTGAGATTCATGTTGTCTTCTGCCTGGAAGAAAATGACCTTGCCTCCTTTTAGGAATCCTGGACTGTTGGCAGCTTGCTCTGATCTGAAGCTCAACAGAGTTGTCAGATTCCTATAAATCTGTATAAAAGACAAGTACGCATCTCAGCTCTTAAGTCTGACGCTTTCAAGCTGTTGGAGGTTTTTCTGGAGGCGCTGTGTTGATACCTTCCACACATACAAGGAGTGGGTGTGATGCACTCGGAAAACATGGGACCTCTGGTGTTCATGCATATTTTTGTACGAGAAATCTGAGGCAGAACCATGGTAACCCTCTTTCAGCAGTCTCCTCCCAGCCTTGGCCAGTTAAGTCTCTCACATCCTACTGTTGCAAAAAGGTAAAGAAAATCAGTGGGCATTTAAGTAGTGACACGTGGTGATAAGAGGGAGTTATTTGGTAAAAAGCAAAAACTTGCAGGAGGTCAGGGTGGAGGGAGAGCAGAGTCTGAAAAAAGGGTAACCCCGTTCTCCCAGGGCTTCAGATTTACCTGGGGAGAGTGAGGGGGAAATACAGACGGACATTAATTTGGGCAGCTTTGAAGAATCCTGGCAGTCATCTGCAATTTTTCTCTCTCTTCTGAATGAGGGTGTTAAAAAAGCTGTGAGAGGATGGTACAATTCCCCTGGGCACAGGAGGGGGCTCTCGAGATTCCCCCGTTGTTCCCCTGCGTACCCACTTCTTGCTGATGGGAAGGACAGACAGCTGCTCACCCCTCCAAGACCGTCCTTAAGGAAGGAGGAATACTTTACTGCACTCTCTTTAAAGATTTGCGTCCAACTGAAAGGATGAAGTCTTGCTGCTCGGACCTACTGCATTTCTCTGCAGTGCTCCTGGTTTGCTGGTGTGGGAGCAGACCGCCTGCCTGCCCGCGAGAGGCAGGAGCAGGGTGATCGNAGAGCAGGGTGACCGCGGGAGCTGGCGGCAGGGTCCTGGCAGTTAGCAGCGTAGGGGCTGGCCCTTCCAGGAAGGATGAACCTTCAGAAGGGCCTTGATGGCCGAGAGAGCTTTCTATCTGCAGCAGAACAAAAGAGCTTTCATCTTCTTGTTCCTTCGTGTTGGAGTCTTTAAATTTTGCTATGGAAGGTGCTATTGGGAAAAGACTTCTTCAGCTGTGGCTGACCAAAGCTTGCCATCCTGAGAGAGGACTGCATTGGGACATCAGTGACAGCTTTTCCACGTGACAAAGGAGGTGGTCCGTGCCATGGCTCGGTCCTGACAGAGGAATGCTGTGTGCTGCTCACAAGCCCCTGTTGAGGGGATGTTACACTGCACCAGGCTGGAGGGGTACGGGAGAGGACAGAGATGGGACAATCCATGGGAGATCTTCAGCTGAGTGTTAACTTCTCTGCAAATGTTAGAGTATTTAATCTACTTATTCTTATGAGCTGTTCTGCAGCTAAGAACTTTGGGGATAAAGGAAGGGTGATGTAGAGCTTTAAAATTATTTGCGCTTCAGCAGATCACCAGCTTCAGATTGCACGTGTCTGTCTTGCTCCACTTCATAGAGGCTTCCTCTGAATCTCAAACAGTCAAGGCTGTCTGCAGACATTCACTGTTGTCCTTGCCAGAAATGTGACCTTGGAAATCCGAAGTGAGTTTATTTAAACACCCCCACCACAGACGGCAGCACAGCCCCCGTGCCCCTGATGCACACACCAAACCCTGGCTGTCTGATGGCTTGCTTGTGGCATCCGATAGAGCATGTGATTTAAAAACTTCCCAGGTCACCTTTGCAGTATCTCAAATGCAATTGATGGGGAATCCAGGGACACATTTTAAAGTAAATTACATGGAACAAATAAACCAATCTGCTTCTAAAGTGCTCTTGTGCCTTTGAAACACTGACACGGACTGTCTGCTGGGTTTTTTAAGGGTATTTTTATTCATTCTAATTGAGTTGACCTTATTAAAAAAAAAAAGGCAACAACTGAACAAAAAAACCCACCCCAGTGATGTGGGTGTCTGCTTAGGAGATGTTTGTTTTTAATCTATGCCAGCCTGCTCAGCCAGCCGCAGTGGTAACGACATTGCAATTACTCCCTTGCAAAAGGCTTCGCTGTACCCCTGGACCTGCGTCCTGGTGGCAGGTAGCGCAGGGTGCGTGGTCATGTGCTTGGCCAAAGGCAAGCAAGGAAAAGTCTCTTCAGAGCCACTTTTGGCAGTTGTCCCTTTCCTCGCCTGGAAGGGAAGGAAGCATCATTCTGGTCAGGGCAACCTGATCTGCTCTTCTTTGTCTTCCTACCTTTTAAATCTAACCATGCTCTTAGCCTCCTTGGTCTGTAGCAGAGAGGTCCACCATTCAGAGATGGACAAGCTTGTTATGTCTCTTGAGATGAGGCAGAACTCGGAGCAATAGCTTTGCACCGTGGGCTGTGTTCCAAGTGTTTCTGACTGTGGGTTAGTGATCATTAACAACGTGCCTGTGTGCCATCAGATCACCTGGCAGTACACATTTGTCTACCTCAAGCATGATCCCGTCATCGTATTTGTCAGACTAGCTGGAACAGGCAGTCCCGAGCTCATGCTGGCTCTGTGGTTTCGGTGCCAGCTGTGGGATAACAGATGGTACCTGCTCTGGCATAACCTCATCTCTGCAATCAGATCAAGCTGGGCTGAGGACAGAGGTTACCTGATCTGGCGCAGAGCCTGCCAGGACAAAGTTGATGTGCCAACACTTCAGGAATGTGTTTGAACTGGCTCAGGGAGTTTATACTGGATCAGCACTTCTGGGCTACATGCTTACAGCATGTTTTCGTCCTGTATCAGACACCTCAGAGCTGAGAAGTGATTAAAACACTTAAAAGAGGGTCTCCAGTACGGTTCATCCCTGGCTGTTGTGTTGCAAGCTGGTTTTATTCCTAGTCTCTTCCTGAAGCTGGGTGAGATTTGGAGATGACATTTTCTCCTATGCAGGTCCAGGTTTGGCCACATGGTTATTCAGATGAGACTTTCTGATGCTCATGGCAGCTTTCTCAGCATCCCTTTGGGACCAGGAGGATGCCAGGGTGAGGGGGGGGGAAGGCTGGACAGTCTGCTAGACGAGACAAAGAACCAGAAGGGGCTGTAGACCCTGACTAGCAAAACTGCTATTTTGGCAAGTGACTGCTGGGCTATTAGGGGAGAGAAGGCATCTTGCTTGTCATGTCAAGGTTCCTATCAGATTTGTCTCCAAAAGATGCATACTTTCCCCTGGTAGTTTCAAATGCGTTTAATTGCAGTGTGCTTACAGAGCTTCTGCCTGTAGGCTCTGGCAGAGATGATGCTCTGCCCTGTGGCTCCGAGGTTTTTTTGTGCCAGCTGACTTTCCTAATTGACAGTGTTCACTCTGCACTGATACGGCAAGTCATAAACTGTATAACAAGTGTTACGGGGGAGGGAAAACTGGCGAGAGGATTCTGGCTCTACCTTGGTACGAAGCACTTACCCAGGAATGTGCTTATCTGGTGTATTCCCATCGCAGGTGTGAGATGCTCTTCTATTTCTGTTGAGATGGAGATGCGCAGGCGAGGTTAAAAAATGCCGTGGATGGACTTTCCTTGGGCTACAAGAAGGTATAACGTTACCGATGTCAGCTGGCTTGCCTCGTCAGGACAAAATACACATGTGACTGTCTTAACCATCCCAAAATCCTGGGAACGTGCTCTAGGGGCGTAGGAGGAGAAAAAAGGAACACCACAAATAGTCCAGAGCTGGACAGTAAGACAGAGAGCTTTAAATTCTTGTGCGGGCCAATGTTTGATGTGTAGTCTTGTGGCTGAGTGTGGGGTGCCCTGAGGAGGCTCAATACCAGGGGAGTGACGGGTATTGAAGCGCACAGCACCCTGCCCGGCGGCACTCCCTGTGCCGGTGTGGGCATGGAACAGGTCAGTGCTCAAACTGTGGGATTCCTGTAGCCTGGGCTGCTGCTGAGCCCCTAATCTAATATGGTAGCCCAAACTGTTGGGCCATCAAAACAAACCTGGAAAGCGTATGTTAATACTGTTTGTGGAAGTAGAAACAAAAAACGTCGTTAATTAGAGGTCAGGGGAAGCTCAGACTAGCGCAGGTCTGGCTGTGCGGGTGGTTTCCCAGCTTAGAAGCTTCTGAAAAGAGCCGGGTGGTTTCAAGTGCTATAACCATCGCCTAATATGAATATCAGACAAATAACGAGGTGGCAGCTATCCTGACTCTTGCCAGCATCCAGGATGAATGAATAGGAAGTGAGCGCTGTCAGGCACAAGCATTTATGTAGGAAGAAAAATGCCTGCTGTGTGGCATATTCTGTACCCTTGGTCAAAAGGTATTGTGAAGAGACATTTCTTCTCTGAGTGTCTGCGTGGGCACTCCTTCAAAGCTTCCCATGTTCACTGTGGAAATGTTGCGTGGCACGAAGAGAAAGAGGTGGAGAGTAAGAAATAACTAATTCTAAAACTTAAAATGAGAATTTCCATAAAAAGTAATTTAGGGAAAGAAGGACTTCTGAATACATCTGCTTAGGGGAAGACATTGCAATTAATTCTAATGTAAAGGTAGCTTGCCCTATCCCGATATGATTGGATTTCATTGAAAAATAAGGGGTAGTTGTGCACGGACTTGGCAGAAGCAGAGCTGCTCAGCCCTATGAGAAACCTTCTGCTTTGGGATTACTCATGGTTTTTAACATTTGGACATACGTAACAGCCGAGCTGCGCGTGCTGTGACACGCTCCCCGAGGCTGGGGTTTGGACTCCCGCTAACCCTGGGAATGCTGCTGGGAGGATCTTGATGCTGAAGGCTCCAGTTCTGTTCAATAAACTCCGCAAAGCTCTGATTAAGCCTCCCAGACCCCGGTCCGTGTGCAGTTTTCATTTGAATGTTTCATGTGGGTAACTCTCTCCGTGCGGGGAGAGCTTATGAGAGAGGCAGTTCCGAGTGGCTTCGCCAGTGCAAGTGCCCTGCGCAGGCTCCTGCCGAGGGTTGGATTCCAGCACGCGTGTCAATGTGATGATCTCCCTCGGGCAGGGGCAGGTCGGATGCCTTTGGCCGCTGCTCTTGGGAAGAGCTTGTTCCACTAAGCCTTCGCTGCTTGCGTGGCTGTGGTGCTCGTCACTTGTGGCCTGAAGTGGTTCACGGCCAGCTTTGTACCTGTTTTGGTCTCACGCCAATGTTGTCCTTCAGCACAGATGCTGTTCTGCGTTCCCAGTGCTTACTGCCTCTGTGTCTCTGCGCCTCTAAACAGTGCTCCAATGCTCTTTGGGTGCTGATGCTCTTCCAGACGCGTGAAACTTTGTTCTCCCTGGGCTCTGGCAGGGAGAACATCACTCCTCAGTGTCAGCACTTGACATCGTCTCCTCAGTGTCTTGAGTATGCACCAAACAACCTGTTAAATCCTGTTGATCCTCAGACTGGTCTGTGCAGGACTCCAGTGGGTGCTAGGAGCAGTGTGATACAGCCACTTTCATGCCTGCTCCCCGCTCTCCCCTCTTTTGTGGGTTCTTCACGCTGCTTTTTCCATCAAAGGGAAGCAGTTCCGTGGGGTATGGCATCAGGGGCCTTCTGGAAATACAGCTGAGACTCGCCACTCTCCTTTGTCTGCAGGATCAGCGGACCTGAACCCAGTGCTCCTGGGGCAGCCTCGCCGCGCCGGCTGGGGGGATGCTCTGCCTGGTCCTGTTCCACTTTCCCATTTGTCTCCATCACATCAACTGCTCTTTGAAACTTGCTCTGATGTGGCACGTGGGAGCTGCCCTGACCTCAGTACTTCTCTTGCTGTCACTTGTGGGTTTTGCTGTATAGGCTGGGCAACAGAAATAGAAATTATTTTTAATTTTTTCATTTTTTTAAATAACCAAAACACCCAGATTCTGTAATCTGCTTTGGAATCTGATGAGCAGCAGATGGCTCTGTGCTCTGTGCAAGCACCCATCCTCTCCGTACCAAGGAATAACTACGTCATGTTGTTCAACAAGCCACAGAAAATAATATTTTAATCCAACCTTGCTTCCCCCTTCTTTCCGCCCACCCCCCCGCGGTTTGTTGTTTCGCTCAGTAGCTTGCCATAACGCATTTAGTCCTGCCCGCCCCTGATTGGAAACACAAGACGTGGCTTCATTACAAGCGCTATGGCTTCCCCCTACACTTAACATACCGTACAAATTGTTTGCTCAACTTTGGCATCTTGCCTCAGAGGAATTTTTGTCATTCGAAGGTTTTAAATCAGCTATTCGAGCCACTCACAATTGTAAATAATAGGCTATTAGTTTATAAGAGACATGCTTGCCGGCGTTTCAGACCTCTCCGAGGGAGCGCACTGTCTTGGAACCCCCGTCATGCCTCTGGAACTGATCGCTGTTAAAAAGAAACCCCAAAACACTGCCCTGGGAAAATTCATTTATAGAAAATAAGTGAAATGAATAGATGTTTTTAGCCACATGTTACTCATTTTCCTTTTATTGCTTTAACATGTCTTCACTGGAACACGTTACCGCGGGCGGCTGCGGGTGCCAGCTGTACACCTGGCTCAGGCTGGGGAGAAACAGAGTTTGGCCTTTCATCTTTTCTGTGTGCTGTTATGATTGGAACCAAGGATTGGCCCCAGATCAGACAAAGGGGGAGCTGAAAACCATCCTCGGAGCTGGTTTCTAGAGGAAGCCTTATAGGGTTGTGTGTGGGGGGTTTCTTTTTTTTTTTTTTTTCCGTTTTGGAGCTCTTGTATCGAGTTTATATACTGGCAGAGGCAGGAAACCATTGTGTACAATATGGCAAACAGAGCTCGCAGGCAGCCAGGCCAAAGGCTATAAATTATTATTTTAATTTCTTGGTTTATGGTTTCTTGTTGACTCCAGATCAATAGGAAAAAGGTGCGTTGAGCCACCTCTTTTAATTAAAAGGCTGCTGTGATTAGGCTTCAGTGAGGGATGGAGAGGAGTGTGAAAAGATGTGCCTGGGAGCAGATGCTGGTTTCCAACGCGGGGTGTGTTGCTCTCTGCTCTGTTAGTTCCTCGTGTTTTCTAGAGGCCAAGTTTCTCGAGGAGAAACCCAACTGCTGCGCAGGACGCTTTACAGCGTTTCCTTCTCGCCCGTTTCGTGTTTGCATTCTCACATCCTAAGCCAGTGGACCTTGTTTCCCGCAGAATAAAAAGGCAGTGTATTTTAGTGGAATCTTCTGCTTATTTTAAAATCATTCCGATTTCATTTCACCCTAAACTCAGGATGCTTTCGCTGTAGTGCTGAGAAATGATTAGCATTTTGCACCTAGCAGGTGCAGCAATATTTTTCTTTCCGAAGAGTTTCCAGAGCGAATTGCACATCTGTAACAAAGCTTGTATTTTTCTGCTCATCGCCTTCAGACACGGCCATAATTAAATGCAGATATTAAAACTGAAGCCTAGTTTATGCTCCATAATTCTTAGGAGAATGACCCATCGTATGATACTTGTTTGAAGTCTTAGTTAACCTTTAATCATTTGATGCCGAGTCTGGCTTTGATTTTGCTGCAGGGGGGAAAAAAAAAAAGTATATTTTGCAAAATCTTCAGGAAGGAAATATGCCAATCCTGCGGCATTTCTCATTGCGCTGGGAATGTTACGTTGGAAATCTCTTTGGTGATAAAGTCAGCGGAATGAAGGCTTCTTCTGTTTCCATGCTTGGGCTCTGCCTCTCCTAAGGTTGGTATCCAGTATCAGAGTAACAACTTAAATGCTGCTAAAGCTACTGGGTGTGATGGGGACCTGGGACGCTGAGCGGGCCGGGCTGGGGCAGCTCTGAAATGCGGCGTTTCCTCAGTGCCGAGCTATGCTGAGTAGATACTTGAGGGAACACTTACAGGTGTTCAGAAAAGCAGAACTAGAAATGTTAAATCTTCGGCACATTCCGCGATAAAAGCAGAGCCAAAAGCTCTTCGGAAGCACGTCTGCTTGTTTGTTTTTTTGCCTCATGGGAGGTGCCGTTTCGCTGGCAGCGAGCCCTTGGATGAGCCAGCCCCCGCTGTGCCCAAGAGCGAGGTGAAGAATTCCCCTCGCCCGCTCCCACCCAAGCGCCGCTGTGGGAGCCTGAGCTGACGCCCACTCCAGCCTCTGTGGAAAACCTGCCTTCCGCGGCGGGTTTGGCTGGGCGCCGGCGGAGCTGGGCTCCCCCGCGGAGGCGGAAATCCTGAGGCTGTTCAGTGCTGGTGCNCGGCCTCGCTGTGCCCGTCTCGGCAAACTGGGGGTTTCGAGCACTTCCGACCTCCTGAATTCTTCATCCCCCGTGCCAGAGGTTGCTTTTCACTGCTTTTCACCGCAATTCCTTCCCTATAACTATCATAGCTGTTTCCTTACCTACTGTAGGTGACTCTGCTCTGGCAGGGGGGTTGGACTAGATGATCTCCAGAGGTCCCTTCCAACCCTGACCAGTCTGGGATTCTGTGATTCCTTCTCCAAAGAATGAGAAATAAACTCCCCTGGCTCCAGCCAAAACCCGATCGCTGCTGGGAAGTCGCTTGTCGGCAGGGGCTGCAACAGGCGATGGCGCAAGTGAAACGGTGGCTCATGCCAGGAGGGACACGTGCTTCTACCCAGTGTTGGAAAGCTCGTCCTCTCCTCGTTTGAGGGGCTGAACCGTGCGCCAGCCGTGGAGCAGGTGAAGCTGTCGGGCCAAGGGGAGCCTGGGGCCGCCTGTGCCGCCGTGACGCGCTCGGGTCCAGGTGCTGTCCGGAGGCTCGGCCGGGGGGTGTGCAGCTGGTGGACAGATCAAAGGGAGGGTTACGGTGGCCATGCACTCCCCAAAACGCTTTCTTCCTGTGTGTAAGAATACTCGGCCAGTTCACTTGCAGTTTGGACGGGAGAACAGAGAGCAGTACTGGGGGGGGGTGGACTTGATTTGGGGAGTTCAGGCTTTGTAAGTCGGTACGTTCTTTCTTCCTGGTGCTGGTTGAACCTCGTCGGGGCATCTTTCAGCCCTGACTTACCGATGCCATCATGGGCTCTCTTTGGCCTGCGAGCGCTTCCACTGAACCCTGGTGAGAGCTGGGTGTGCGCCCAGGAGTGTGTGGGACCACATCTACTGTCCTGTCGGGCTCCCAGAAGTCATCTTAGGCTCATAAGCTTTGAAAATGTTTACTTACCCCATGCGGAAAGATCTGTGTGGGCAGCCTGGGTTCTGCTGTCGCAAAGGACTTCTGCGTGGTCAGCTGAGAGAGGCGCTCGGCTTTTTGGACTCGTTGGTTATATCCCCAAATCTCTCAGCTTCAGCTTTCTGTCTGCTGATGGTAAAAGCACCGCTGTGTCTCCCCGGGGGCCTGGGAGGATAAACACACCGGGGATTTGTGAAACACTGAATGTAATGGAAATTGGGGCTGGCTAATGCGGCGAGAGCTCTCTGCTGACATCTCTAAGCAGCACGCTGCCCTTCTCATAGATACTTTTATTAGTTTTCTTCCCGGAATGATCTCAACGGAGCGATTCTCGTGTTAACGGGAGAGGCTCTTATCCTGCGGATGGCCGCGTTCTTGGGGGCTGGCTGGGCTGTGGGTTGGCACCCATGGGCTGTTCTGTGGCTAACTGCACCGTTTGGAGGATGCCTGTGCTCCCCAGCCCCCCTTTGCTTGGCCCCTTTTTTTTGGGGTGAGGGGAGCCCCGGGCTGCGGGCAGTGCTGCAGCCTCCAGNTGGGGTGAGGGGAGCCCCGGGCTGCGGGCAGTGCTGCAGCCTCCAGGTGGTGCCAGAGACGCGGCCAAGAGCGAACGGGGCTGCCACAGCGCCGGGCCCCGCTGCTGCTGCGGGGGCACACGGGTGATGCCCGGGTGATGCCGGCGAGCAAGCGGAAATCGCGAAAAAATCTGCACCGAGAGCGTTCCCAAGTTCAGGGAAAGCTCTTCTAAACCCGGCTGCTTTGGGTGGGCGGGAACATCACCTTGAAGCAGGAGAAGCATCGAAAACAAGATGCCAAAAAGGTCCCCTGCTTTTTATAAAAAAAAAATTCTTTATAGCTTCGTCATTCTTCTGCATTGTGTCTGCTGTAGCACCAGTTAGGTCTGGTCCCGGACCCTGTTTGTGCAGTGGGAGGGGGTGGATGCAAAGAGCGCAGCAAGGCTTGCTCCTCACGTGCCCCGTGCAGAAGGATGTCTAAAGGAGGTGCTCATCCACCGTCAGCCTCGGGTGCCAGAGGTTGCACGCCAGCGCGCTGATCCAGCCTCGCTGCTGTTTCAGCTGTTCCATGAGCATCTCCCCTGGTTCTGAATATCCTTGAAGACGTTTTCATTCACCTCTCAATCTGAGAGCATTTAACACAGTTTAGAAAAAAGCTAAGGATAGTCAGGCAGGCTATTGAGTTACTCCTTCATTGAGAAAACAAGGCTGTCTGGAGAGCAGCAGTATATCTGCCATGGTTCATAGCTGTCACAAGGCTGAAATACTTGATCTCTTAATTTCCAAAGATGTCAGATTGACTGTTTGTTTCCCTGTTAAAAGCACTTGTAGTTGGTAAGAATTGGGGGTCAACTACAGGTTCTAATACGAGAAATCCCTGGTCCCTCTTGCTGCAGGGCATGTCTGCTTCCAGCACAAGCCTGGCATAAGAGCTCTGTTCACACTGGAACCAGTGGGACCTGCTCAGCCAAGCACGATTTCTCAGGGAAGCATTGATTGTACAGAGTTGGGATGCATCTTCCTCTTTTGAAGGGAGGTGAGGGGTCCTGCCATGTCCCCCACGACCGGGGCCTCTTCCTGCTGATGTCCAGGAGCAGCATCCTTGGAGGAAGCTGCGACCAAATCGCTGCTGTACATGGCACTGGGTGAACTGGTCATGGGTAGTGCCTAACGAGCCTCTGTGGACTTGGCTTTCTTAGTCAAAACACACGTGTTGGCAGTGCTCCCACCGTGCCCCATGTGTCCACCACGCCGGTTCCTCTGCTGAATGCTCGCTGTGAGCAGGCCACGTGTGAAAGGGATGTTAGTTAGAGACAGGGACCGACTCTTATCTGGCTTTGCCTGTGGACGTAATTTATTTTCTGAGGACAATCCAGCTGGTTGCCGAATGGGGTAGCACGGATGGCATTTTCCTTTTCAAGTTTGGTTTCTGTGGAGACTAGTTTCTTCATAGGTGATAACTTTACAGAGGAGACTAATGACCACATGTTGATGAAATACTGCTGTGAGCCCATCTGGAACTGACCTGCGCCTGTGGGTAACAGCTGGTGAGCAAAGACAGCAGAGGGAGCTGCCCTAGCAGAAGTGGAAGAGGTTGACCCCTTTTCTCTCTGACAGGGCTGTTAGCTTTTTTAGGATCAAAGCTTTTCACATTTGGTCCCTGTACTTGAAGAAGCTCAAGTGTTTCCACTGCAGACATTAGTGATTCTGGCTCTGCTCCCTGCCACCCATCCCCAGATCCACTTTGCGAGCATTCTCCTTGAAACTGTAGTTTACAAAAATAAAACCTAGATTAAAGCCAGTACAGCTGCCCTGAGGTTTGAATCAATGCTGGTATGATGTGTTGCCAAAGAGAGAATTACTCAGGAGTGTGGATTAGAGCTGTTTGTCTCCAGGAAAACCTGGTCTTCAAAGCCAGGGAATTTTCCCAGCTATAGCTGGTGCATCTTCAGCTACGAGGCTCCGGTGCCCTTCTCCATGGGCACCACTCTCAGCTATCTCAGTTTTATCTCGGCTTCTTCATCTCCTTTCTTCCTATCCGGCTCAGCATTCTCCCATGCTTTTACTTTGGCTAGAATTTGCTGGCCAGGACTGCCCTCCAGCCTTCCCCATTGCTGTCTCTCACCAGCTGTAAAAACTTCAATACTTTAAAAAATATTTTTCTTCCTGTTGGGAGAGAGGTTAGATATTTTTTTTTGTTTGTTTTGTTTTGTTTGCTTGTTCTAAACAATCCACGCTCCTGCAGCGCTGCTGAGGGTCCAAATGCTCGAGGAAGGTTTAGAAACTCCAGTTCTCGGCAGCTGCTGGGGCTGGGGAAGGAGATGCTGCTGCTGAGCTCTTGCAGGAGTTGTCTGTGCGGTGCTCCTGCCATATGGCAGCATCTCAAAGCGGCACCGCGCGGGCTCATGTGCCGGCCTGCACGCAGGGAAGGCTGAGGGTTCGGTGGAGCAAAGGGCTCAAGTCACGGCTGGTGTTCAGCCAAGCACTTGGGGCCAAGTTTTCCTCCACCACCCAACGCCCCGACAGCGCGCGCTGCTGCTGGAGAGGGCTGCAGCAAATGGTGGCTGATGCCTTCTCCCAGCTGCAGCGGGAAGGCAGCCCTGGCCGTGTGGTCTGCGGCAGGTCCGGCCTGTTCCATGGTGAAGGCAGAGTGATCATAGAATAGTTTGGGTTGGAAGGGACCTTAAAGATCA
>RSEF01000010.1:21537603-21549449 GCA_003993805.1 Himantopus leucocephalus | reverse complement strand
TTCGAGAGCAGGGAGGTGTACTGGTGGTGGTGCTCGTTGCTCTGTGTGGCTCTTTGCATGTTGGTCCTTTGCTGGTTGAGAGCAGCAGAGCGTGAGCTGCTCTCTGATTCCTCCCGAGCCCCCGGCCGGAGCTCCGGCCGACCGCCCCGCGCTGCTGCTGTGCTCGCTGGGGTCTGCCCGGCCCGGCCCCCGTGGTCCAGGTGGTACCGGCATCTTCCAGGTTGGGAAACAGCCGTGTCCTTCTGTTCTCCTGGATGAATTTTCCTCCCCTCCCCTGGCAGCCGGAGCAGTACGTGGGTGCCCCTGCATGCAAAACACAGCAAAGGAGGGATGAAGCAGCAGTTTGGGAGGAAAAAGGGGGAATCTGATTGACAGCGGGCCATGGTGGAGGAGATGATAACCCCCACGCCCAGGCAAGCTGGGGGCAGCGGGCTGAGGTCTGGCCAGGGTGAGCTGGGCAAGCGCGACCACCGCAGAGCAGACGTGCCAGGGGCAACCTGAGCAGGCTGGGGAGCGGCAGGGACCCCCCCGCCAGCCTGCAGCCCCAGCAGAGCATCCTCCTGCTGCTCCCAGTCCCCCCGAGACTCTAACGTTTGTCCTGCGGTGCCCCTCGCCCCGGTTTGGAGGCCGTGCCGTGCCGTGCCGTGCCGTGCCGTGCCGTGCCGTGCCGTGCCCTGCTGACGGGGGGTCCCGGAGCAGGGCCAACATCCCCCCCCCGTGGGAACCCCCGCGTGCCTCCGGGCTTGTGCAGCACCAGCATCCCCACTAACCCCATTCGGCACGAAATTCCCAGCCCAGCGTCCCCGAGCAGCCTGCCCAGCGCGGAGCCGCCGTGCTCCCGGCAGCTCCCCAGCCCGAGCTGTCAGCTCTGTCTTCTGCGGGGATTTTCTTTTCTTTTTTTTTTTCTTTCCCCCTCCAGAAGTGCTGATGGACAAGTTGAGTAACCGTATCTGCTTGTTACAGGACATCTTGAGGCTGATTGTGGAGGTCAGGACTCAACTGGAAAGACCGCAGCGGGTTGCTGACTGGCATCCACGGTCCAGATAAGATAAAAACAACTGATGACAGCAGGGAAGTGAAACAGTCATCTCAGCACTTGGATTAGTGCCCGGCAAAGAGGAAGGGAAAAAAAAAACACGAGAAGGGCCGGTGGGGAGGGAAGGGGGTGGAATATGTATTAGAATAGAAACTCTGGAAAAAGCTATCAGGAGGCAGCAGATTTGGGTGTTAAATATTTATGAATTAGCGGCACTTGTCGCGTTCTCTCTGAGCCGCGAGTTTCCAGGACGGGCGCGCGTGTGGCTGCAAAGCCGCCGTCGCCACCGTGCCACGGCAAACGTGGGAAGAGCGAAGGCATGGAGAAGCGGTGGGAGCGGGAGGCAAGGTGACCGGCTCCGGTGGGTCTGGCGGTGCCGAGACTCGCGGCTGTGCAGGGTAAATCCAGACGAAGAGGAGGAAGGATAAATGAGGTGCCATAAAAGTGACTATTATTATTCAGAAAATTCTGCCGAAGAGCATGGGAGTAATTAAATCATAATTGCTTATTACTCAGCTGAAGTGACATTGTAAGTGGCTGAAGGTCTGTGACGAGGAGACGAAGCGGGGGTCTCGGCTTTTCTGCCATGCTCCGGGTCCGCCTCCGTCCCGCTGCGGTAGTGTGCATCCCCGCGGCAGCCGAGCCGAAACCCCGGCCCTCGGTGAAGGTCGAAAGTCCCCCCTGAGCCCATAAAGCTCATTTTCAGGGTGGTGCCCGGATGGAGCACCCTGTGGGTGCTGCGGCAAGCGCAGCGTTATCGGCTGCTGCGGGAGAGGGAGCCGGGAAGAGCTTCGCCTCCCGGGGCATGAGGTGCCGGAGCGCACCGGAGCGTTATTCCTGGACACAAGGTCTGACCTGCTAAACTCTGAGTGCTTTACAGGAGCCGTTCCCCACCGTGAAATAAAGAGCCTGCAAATCCTGTAAGCACTTAATTACACAGCGATGTTTATGGAACGTTTTAAAGGGCTCACGTAATCTGGCAGCACGGAGGAGATGCGGAGTCGGGGTTTGGAAGCGTGAGCCTTCCCAGCGTGCCACGCCACGGCAGGCCTTCCGTTTGCCAGCCAGGTTGGGATGATAAACTGTGTTTACAGCTTTAGGTAACGTGTTCCCAATTTTGGTGGTTTCCTCATTTTTGTTTCAAAGTCGCTCTGTGTTTCACAGTCTGCAATATTCTGAAATGAGGTCATCCAGTACTTAAGGACAGCTGAGCATCTCTTATTTAATTTTTTTTCCCACCCCTTTTTGCTGCCCCCCTCCCCACCTTGCCCTCCTTCCCGCTGCCCGCCGGCCGGGGGAGCTGCCCGTGCCCTGCCGCCCCCTCCCGTGGGACCATTGGGGACGGAGAGCAGAGGACCAAACGGTGCCGCATCTTGCTGGCACACTGCGATGCTCAGGGCTCTGCTCACATCCCATCGCATCCCAGGTGAACTTTCCGGGTGGGAAAGGAGAAGAGGGGAAGGGCCCATCACTGTTGTTGGCTGCTTGACTGTATTCTGCTCCAGTTCCCGCTGGCAGAACAAGGTCTGCAGTTCAGCCCGCGAAATTGGGCAGATTTGGTGGGAAAAATGCTGGAAATGATGGAAAAGAGCATTCCTTCCGTGGCGGTCTCGAGGATAACCCCGCGCCACGTGCTCGCGGGAAGCGTCAACCTCCAGCCCTTCGAGGAGCAGAGAAGCTGGTTGTGTTTCCACCAGGTGTATTTATTTTTATTTTTTAAATAGCTGTAAAATGAGTCACCTGGCACCGCGGCAGAACGCGGCCCACCAGCAAGGAGAGCGCCGCGGAACTGCCAGGGAATCTGCTGCCAATAAACCACTCGTGGCTTCAGACGGTCTCTTGTTTTGGGGCTCGCTGGAGCCAGCTGGGAGGCGAGCCCGCGGCCGGCTGCCAGCACCGACCCCTTTGCCGGGACCCGCCGCGGCCGCGCTCGCGGCTCCCGCTGCCAGCTCCTGTTTTGTCTAATTACACGGGGCTAATGGGGAGAGCACAAAAGCCTGCGGCTCCCCCGGCCCCTGCTCCTTGGGGAGAGCCGGGCCAGGAGACACCAGGGAACTTGTGCTCCTATGAAAAGAAATGCAATTTATTTTCTTCTTGCAGCGAAGACATCCCTAAAAGAGAATCACCTGTGGGTTTCTGCCCAGCCCGGTGCGTAACCCCAAAGCTTCACCCCGTTCCCTCACTCCGGGGACCGTGTGGGCGAGGGGGGCAGCTGGGGCACAGCATCCCCCCGGGGGCGGCCGGGGCCGTGCCCCTCCGCCTGGCGCAGCCGGCTCTCCCGGCTCCTGCAGCCTTGGCAGGGGTTAAACAGCCCGAGGAGAGAGAAAAAGGGCTCTGGTGATGCAAACAATAAAAAGTCTCCGCATTCCACTGAAGTTTCTTGAGCAACTGGCATTTGCCCATAAATGTACTTAAGCAGAAAATCACCAGAAAAGTGCTATAATCTGACAGATTTTTCACAGGCTTAAATATTCATGAATTAAAAGAATTGGCAGAATTTTCTACATTATTAGCTTTCATCATGGCTACAGGAGCAGTTGGTGCACTGGCTGCTCTTCAAAAACTATTAATCTAGTCTGTCATCACAGCAGCCATTTTTTAATTAGCTACTTTACTGAACGATCTGGTGCAGTCGTGAGACTGGAACATTTAAATGGTATTAAAGTTTTAAAGGTGCCCCTTTCCATTTCTAATCTGAGTTCTGAAACACCGCAATAGGGAAACAAACGCGGCAGCGGGTTACTTCCTTTCAACGGTTAACTTCTTATTTTATTTTGGAAAAAATCAAGTCTTGGAAAACTGAGCCGCTTCTACCAGGAGAAGAAATTGCAAGACATAAATTGTTCTTTAAACCGAAGTTCACAACATTCCTGCCCGATGAAATCAAAACGAGCTGTTCGCAGCCGAAACGCCGCGTGCGTTTTGCAGCGGCAGTACCAGGACACGGCACCGCATGCCTCTTGCCGGAGTTTGTTGTCGGTCCCGGGGTGCTACAGCACACTCGTGCAAATCCTCCTCCCGGCCATGCAGGACCCGCTGCTGCGTCCCTGCGCGGCTCCCTGCGCCTGCCAGGAGCATCTCCTGGGCAGGTGGGGTGCGGGGGGCCCCCATACCATGTTGCTCTTACCGCAACATTAATGTGTGGGGTTTTTTGGTGCAAGAGTTGTTAAGCGTTCTGCAGTATGCAACCCAAAGCTCCGGCGGGTTTGAAGTGTCTCTTTCCTATAAAGGACCCTGCGGTGAGCGTGTGTGGGCTGCTCCTGCATCCGTGCGGGCTGCTCCTGCATCCATATGGGCTGCTCCTGCATCCGTGTGAGCTGCTCCTGCATCCATATGGGCTGCTCCTGCATCCGTGTGAGCTGCTCCTGCATCCATGCAGACTGCTCCTGCATCCATACAGGCTGCTCCTGCATCCATGCGGGCTGTTCCTGCATCCATGCGGGCTGCTCCTGCATCCATGCAGACTGCTCCGGCATCCATACAGGCTGCTCCTGCATCCGTGTGTGCTGCTCCCGCATCCATGTGGGCTGTTCCTGCACCTACGTGGGATGCTCCTGCATCCATGCAAGCTGCTCCCACATCCATGCAGACTGCTCCCGCACCCAGGCAGGCTCCTCCCGCACCCGTGCAGGCTGCCATGGAAGTGCATCTTTGGCTCCAGCCGGAGAGCGTGCATGGGCTGCGAGCTCGGTGCTGCCTTCGCCAGGCATTGGGGCTGCAGCTGCGCTGTCAGCGCTAAATCTCTCTGCGCCCCGTGGTCCGCCCTGCCCTTGGCTGGTAGGTGAGCTGGATTTATAACCGGCCTTGTGTTTTGGACTCGCCAGCCCCTGAATCATTGCATGTGCCGGCTCTGCCCTGCTGCTGGGGAAAGCACGCTCTGCAGCGGGGGATGCGTACTGAAAAGCCCAACTGGAAACATCCCCTGGCCCGCGAGGTGTCACAGCTCCGGGGTTTAGCAAGAGGAGTGCTCTCTGGCTCGGAGGGTGGGACAAACCCCTCTGTCCCCATCCCCGGGTGATCCGGGGGCTGCGGTGCGGGGGGAGCCGGCGGAGAGGCACTCGCTGCCCCGGAGGTGGGCACGGGTCGGGGTGTGGGCATGGGTTGGGGTGTCAGCCTGCGACCGAGAGCCTGACCGAGCCCAGCACCGCCGGGATGCTGCCGTCCCCACCAAAGCCACCCGCCCTCGTAGCCCAGTTGCTGCGTGCCGGGAGTGCCGGGGCTGTCCTGGAGGGGATGCAGCCTTTCCCCAAGGAGCGCAGCTGGAGCCGCGGCTCCAGGGCAGCCCGGGGCAGCGAGGGCTCTGCTCCAGACCCGGGGCGCGATGGCGTACGTGCTAAGTCTGAGCTGTTCTCTAACTAAACTTTATCAGCCGTGCCCTTGGCTCAGCCTGCTTTGAACCCTGCTTTGCTCTCTGTGCCAGAGATGCTGCTTTCCTGGCTTATTATTTGCATGTGAAAACACAGCAAAATTATGTCTTTATGGTGGTTTTAAATGTGCCTTTTTTTTTTTTTTTGGCATCAGTGGCTACGTCTCCGATCTCTGCTGCTCGTTATTGCCAGAGCTTTAATTTGTGCATTATAGTGCCAGTGTCCTGCTGACTGGGGAAGGGAACTGCTGTACGTTTAAGATTTTTTGTCCTATTGTCATGTAAAGCAAGGAGTGTAAAGAAATTGGCAGCTAAAACGGCAATGCTGCAGCTATAACCTTTCAAAAAGTTGCTCTTTGTAAGTCCTTCTACCATGAGAAGTCATTTTAAAGGAGGTTTTTCTTTTACTTGACTTGATATCGTACGTACTGTTTGAAAGGACCAAGACAGGCGCTGGCAGGTTACTAAAGGGTATGTAGTACTATGGAGTGCTGCGAAAGAAATACACAAACCCCTGCCCGATTTTGCTGTGTTCACAGCTCCAGCTGAAAAACTGCATGACCGCATTTAGCCTGGGAGGCACTGGGGTTTGGGGGTTTTTGGTGATGTGGAATAGGGACAGTCTGAAACTCAGAGGGTTCAGGTAGATTTTAATGCTTTCTGGGAGTTGTTTCTTTTTTTTTTAAAGAGTGAGTGTTTGCACGGGTGAAGTATGGTGGTAGTGAACGTGATCCCCTGTGAAGCTCAAATTCTGCCCGGAGATCCTGATTCTCAGGAAAAGGGTGAAAAAGTCCCACTTCGTAGCTTCAAGGGAGGAAGGATGGGGCAACATTCCCAGAAGATCTTTTATTTCCAGTGAGTGACTTTTCTTGGAGTTTTCTTGGTTTGTTTTGGTTTGTGGTTTTGTTTTTTCCATCATGAATACTTTTTTCTGCCTGTTGCTGTCTTATGGGTTAGGAAAAGTAGATCCCAGTGGGATCCGTGAGGGATCGGGCAGGCAAAGCCCCGGGGAGGGGGCTGAGGATGAGGAGACAGCTTCTGTGGCTGTCCCGCCGGCGCAGGACGTGCTCGGCTCTCCCACCCCACATGGCGAGGGAACGGGGCTCATCTGCAACTCCAACCTCTCCAGCGTGACTGACGAACGCTGGGGACGGCGCATGGCATGAGCTGGAAGGATGCACCTTAAGTCAGACTTGCTCCTCTAATGTACTGCTGTCATTTCCATTAAGCACTGGGCAAAGGTTTGACACGGTGAGATCTGGTGTATATAACGCTGTAGCTACTTTTCCTTACGGCACGTGCCTCCGGCTGCTCCCACCGCTCGTTACCCCACAGCCACAGTTGCCTCTGTGGGGCTGCACAGCGCGGCAGCCCCCTGCGCCCTCCCGGAGGCGCCGCGCAGCCCTGGCTCCGGGATGCCCGGCCACGCCGCGAGCCGGCGGGTTCAAAACTGCTGGGCTAGAAACCGACGGGACCAACCCGCTCCTCTTCCCCTGCAGCGCTGCTCCGCCTGCGCGGCGTGGCTGGGAAGCAGAGCATCGCGGCTGGTGCGCTAACGAGGCAGATTCTCTCGTTAGTGCGATTGCAGCGAGGGCTCGCGTCGCCTCCTCCTGCCTTCTGCAGAGCTGCGGTGGGACTTCACAGATTTGCCGTTTCGCTGGTGCGTGTGCCGGGGGCTGGGTACGGGACGGACATCGGGACGGACATCAGGACGGACATTAGGACGTCTGAATTTAAACCCCAGGCTCTGGCTGTGATTTATCGCACAGCTTTGGGCTCCGGCAGAGACGCCCTCGCTCCTTCAGCAGCCCCACAAGGATCCAGCCCGCTCACCCCGCAGAGCACTGGGAGGCGGGGAAGGGCAGGAAGGGCAGTGCCAGAGNTTTTTTTTTTTTTTTTTTACTCTGCTTCATCATTTTTAATATGTAGTCACTTAAATGAGGCACACGCCCTTCTGGGCAATTACTTGTAATTGTTCCCTGTGAGTTCTTGAACAAAAACACTCTTTATTAGTACTCAAAGCTTCCAAAAGCATTTCAGATCCAATAGAGATACTTTATTCAGCAGGCTGCACCACACGCTAGCCCATTAATTAAATTTGCTAGATAGGATAATTTATTAGAAGAATATACTCAATATGTTCTTTAAAACGTAGGGTGGGCCCGTGCTTTCTGTTGTGTAATACACAGCTCTGCTATTTGCTATTTACGTCTGGGGATAAAAACGAGCCTTTACATTTAAATTCAAATGAACATCTGAGCCAAATGCCCGGGTGTGTGGCGGATTACCCCACGGAAATCCCACCATCCTGCCGTGGGGTTTTGCGCAGTTTGAAGTGGCTGGGAAGGAGGAAAAGGCTGCTGAAGTACGTGAAAGCGATGGGGAATGGCCAGGGCCGGGCTGGGATTTAGCGGAGAAGCCTCTGCCCAGACCGGAGGTGGGAGGGCAGCTCTGCAGGCAGGCTCTGGGGCACACAGCGCGCAGTCGCTGCGCTGCGGAGCCCCCCGGAATGCGGTCCTGCATGGTACCGAGGGCCCCAAAGAAACTTACACATCTATCAAAAAAAGAAAAAAAAAATCGGCTTTATTTTTCCGTGTTTGAACAATGAAGCCATATGTGTTTCTTCTCATTAAACCCATTCTTTCTTTTTTTTTTTTGAGGAACTCCACTGCAGAAACAAGCGTGGAAGCCGACATAATTAAAGGCTTCTTTTTCCCCAGCCGTGGTCCTCTGCTCTTTGAAGAGCTCGGGGATCCCTGAGGAATGCTCTGAACTCTGCAATATTTTGATAGCTGCAATAACATAATCAAAAGATGCTTTCATGAAGAGAGCACCTTGTGTGAATTGAGGCTGCCCCCTCTCCCCCCGCCGATCGCCGATTTAATGGGGTCCAGAGCTGGAGCGCAGATGGGTAGTTTTATTTTCTGCCTGTGCTTCTCCGGGGAGGCTGCCTTCGCGCGATGCTGAAGTGTTTTTTGGAAAAAGCCGGAGTGTTTTCCGGCGTTCCCGCCTAGCCGGCGGCGCTGGCGGGAGGCTGGGGGCAGTGGGGGGAGCCGGGCGCTGCGGGGCCGGGGGGCTGCAGCCCACCCCCGCCAGCCTGCGCTCCGCTGCCCTTCGAATTACTGCGCGCAGCAATCCTCTTCTGCTTGAGAGTCCGCCAGGTTGTTATTCATCCTGAAATCCTCATTAAAACACTTTAATTTCTCCCTTTCGTTAGCTAACTGGCTCATCTCTTTGCATGAATCCTCCTCGCTGGGCCCAAGCCATAGAAATCCTGATTTTTTTTTCCTTGTTGTCTCTACAAGCGGCAGCCCCATGCGTGTCCTCTCCACCTGAGTTTTGGCAGCAAGGGCTGTTTGGAACGAGGAAATTGGGGCGTTTCTTTAATCATTAAGCTGGAATCATTAAGCTTTAATCAGGCCAAATTAGGGTTTCGAATCCCGCCGCCTCGCATCAGCCTCTAATTGTATGAATTCAGTCACTCTTGAAGCAGAGCGGTCCCGGGGCTCTGTCCTCCCCGGGTGGAGAGCAGCGGGCACGGTGCCACTGGCGGCCCCCGCGCCGGGACCCCGCGGCTCCGGCAGCAGAGATGCTTTGGAGCCTTCTCGCTGCTACGCGCTCGTCCCTGCCGCGGGTGGGGGCATCCCCCCTGTGACGGGGGGGATACGGGGCCGGTCCGTGGGGACCCTGCCCGGCTCCATGCCCCCGGAGCACGGTGGCAGTGCCGGGGTCCCCGGTGGGATGGTTGGCCCTGCGGCTACATCCCAACAACCCCGTTACCTTTCCTCCGAGCCTGAGGGGCTTCAGAGGTTGGGTTTGTCCCCGCAGAAGGTGGCCCCGCTCTTTCCCTCCCCTCTGCTCCGTCTCTGCTCATCACCAGTCTTCCTCGGGTGCCTCTGTGGCAGCCCTGGCACGAGGGGGAGCAGGGAGCGGTGATGCACGGTGGCATCTGTGCCAGTCGTCTCCGCTCCGACTAGTTCATCACCTCTTGTCTCCCATAAAAGCAGCTATTCACAACATAATGTGAATGAATTCTCATTAAAGCCTGCTAAATTACTCCGAGACAAAGCAAGGCGCCAGCGTGCGGTCTGCTTTGCCAATTCTTCATGGCATGTTTAATTTACCGCAGAGTCCTTGCCTTCCAGATTTAGGAGGGTGCCGCTCAGCCCTCGGCTGGCACAGTGCGGGGGGGACGGCAGCGCCCTCCTGCCCACGGCACCCCACAGCCGCATCCCGGCTGCTGCACGGGGGGGCTCAGCTGGGGCCGGAGCCGCCTGCGTTAACTGGGACTGGGAACCCAAAAACCTCCCCTGCCTTGGGAGGAAGGCAGCGGGGGGGGGTCACAGCGCTGTCTGCCTCCTCCCTTTGCCCCACGCTTCGCTTTTGCTCGCATGTTGCGANTCCTCCCTTTGCCCCACGCTTCGCTTTTGCTCACATGTTGTGGCGGGCAGGACCACAACCGGGTGAGACCCGGGCGAATCACAGCTCCGGGGATTTGCCACCCCAGAGGGCACATCCCGCGTACTGCTGCATGGACCAGTGTTACACCGGCCGGGCTAAAAGCGAGCCGTGGAATTCTGTTTCAATAAGAGAGCAGAATTCACATTGCTGATACANTTTTTTTTTTTTTTTTTTTTTTGTGCATGTATTTCCCCGTGCTTTCCGAATTTCCCGTAGCTCAGCTGGCTGGGCTGACTTTCCTCCCACTCACACGTTCACACCAAGGCAATGCAAAGTGAGAGGAGGACGGGTTGGTTTTGCCCCGATAACAGTTCCCCAGCGCAGCTCATACAGCATGGGGGAACAAAATACAGCTTTTTTATAGTTCCTAAGTACTTCCCCCAGACCATCTGAATCCCAATTTATCTGAAATCTGGCTTTTCTCTGCAGCCCTTCCCCCAGAGGTGATGTTTGGGAGACGACTCCTGCAGCTCGGTCATGATCCTGTGGTGGGCAATGCCTTTCTGACGGCGGTGGAGGTGGCGCTGCTTCTTGTACAGAGCAAACCGCAGGAAGGGGCCGTGGCCGGCGCGGCGGGAGCGTGGCTGGGGCAGGGGATGGCAGTCAGCGGCCTTCGCCGCCCGCTGCCGTTTCGGCACGTGCTTGAAACGTCTGACGCAGCCGTGGCTCCGGCGGGTGACGCGTGGAAGGGAAATCTGTTTGATGATGCAAAGTGAGATTTCGGGGTGCGTTCAGGCTTTTCAGGGAAAGGGCTGCTGCAGTCAGCGTGAACGAGCTGTGCCGGGAGCCTGTGAGGCTCTGCCGGCTGCTGCCTCGGAGGTGCCGGAGCCATCCATGCCTCCCACGGCTCAAGGTTTTGCTGTGGGTCTGTCTTGTACTTTAAACCATGACTTTGTGTGATGGTTTTCCTCCCGGTGAGGTTGGGGACCGGTACCCAAAGCGAACGCACTGCCAGCAGCGGGGCACCCCCCGCCCTAAACCCCCACATCGTGCATCCGCGTGGCCAAAGGTACCCGAATTCAGTCTGCCCAACGCAGGGCGGACAACAACCCCCTTCGTCCCCATCCCGGCTCGCCCTCCCACCCATTGTGGGTTCTCACAGATCACTTGGCACGGGGCCGCGGCACGGTATCGCTGGGTTTGCATTATAACCTCTTATTACAAAACCCTCAGCGTTTCTCTGGATTGTTTCGCCTGTTATCATTTTTCCCACAATGCGCTCGCATGATCCTCTCTCAGACTTAACCACATGGCAACCACATCACATAATGCAACTTCTGTTCTGAGATTATTCATATTTTTTTTCCCCCCTATTGTTGCTTTGCCAAGTTTTTCTTCTAATTCTGAGAAGCTGAATGTAAAAGAGCAGTGTCTCCGGTGCAAGGACATGCTTAGGAGGCAGCGTGAGCAAATCAACTCGACAAGTGTGTTCACAGGAGTCGAACTGGGGGGGAGCTGTGAAAAAGCAAAACAAAAGCCCCTCCAAATGTCTATTTTTATTTTATTTCATTTTCTGGAATGTCTCATCACATGAAATAACAATGCATCCCGGCGAAGAGACTGCAGACAGGCTCCAGCGAAAGGGCAGCTGAGGGAAAGATTGTTTTATAAGTAGGTTTTTATATGCAATCTATCACAAATGCCAGTTCCCAGCAGAGCGGGATAAACAACAAAAAAAAAAAAGGGCTGCGCTATCTGGGATGTGTGTTTGCAGTCGTGCTGCTGGAAGGGAGCAGAGCCCACAGCCAGGGGCACGCTGCCCGTGTCCCCGTGTCCCCTGCCGGCATGGGGGATGCTGTGCGGCAGAGGGGCTGGGGGCGCGGCAGCGCTCGGGTACCACTCCGGCTCCGGGTCCTGCATCCCAGGGGGGGATGCGAATGGCTCGGAGCTGGTCCAGGAAAGAGGGAGGGCGAGCGGGGTCTGGGCAACGTGACCGATGGGGGAAGATGGAAAGAAATGAGGTTGTTTAGTCTGGAAAGGAGA
>RSEF01000010.1:21470010-21487097 GCA_003993805.1 Himantopus leucocephalus | reverse complement strand
AGGCGGTTAATGCCGGGGGGTGGTGAGACACCAGGACCTGCGTTAGAGGAGCTAGAGGAGAAGGGCTGCCAGGGTGCAGCATCCCCTTCTTGAGCAGCAAAAGGCTTTTCCAGGGCAGGAACCGCCTGGCCGTGGCTGGGGGCTGCAGAACCGCCGTCAAAAACATGCACCCTACAAGCGCAGACCCAAGAAGTGTCCCGTTTGGTCTAGTTTCGCAAATACGGCATTACAAGTTGAAGTGAATGTTCCCAGGTGGGTACGCAGGGTCTGCGCTGGGTGGCTTTAGCGTGTAGCCATGTGTCCGCCGTGCGGGGAGGTTGGTTTGTGCTGTGGGTAATTCTGCAACGCATGCAACCAGCAGCGCAGGCGCAAGCGGCTGGGGAGCTGCTGCAACCCGCCCGGGATGCTGGAGTCTCCCGGGAGGATTCGGTCCTCGGTCTCTGACCTTGAAGAGACTCTGTTAAGCTGCGCTCGCTTCCTCCAGAATTGTTAACCTGGGTTAAGAGGATATTTTCCACGTATGACAGATTGCAACACCAAGCCTGGAACCAGAACAACACTGATTAAAGAACTAACCCCGCATTTAACGCAGTGTAATGATTTCCACCTAGCTTAATGGCTGCGAAACAGAAACGAGTTATCTCCAGCACATCAAAGAGCTGGAAAAATGTAGTCAACGGTACCTTTGAGCTATTATGCATATCAAGTGGCAAGATACCATCGTGAATAATAAGGGATCTGCAGCGAGGTTGCACAAACAGCAGTGAAGCAATGCTTACCGCGCACCCTCCTCCCGGGGTACATCAAAAGCCCAGAGAAGGGCAACTCATTTCCAAAGAGCTGCACATCTAGAGGCGGTCGGAGGAAGAGATGTGCGATATCCTGAAGAGGGGGCTGGGATGCGATACAGTTCGGCGGCCAAAGCGATCGGTTGGCACGCAAGCTCGAGCGCGGAAGGGAAAAGCTTTGTGTGTCACCAGGTCTGACGTCACCCCACATGAACTCCTCATGCTCCTGGCTCTGGAGGCCAAAGCTTCCCTCACCTGGGAGTTGCTACATCTTCTTTCCAAGCTTCCCTCTTCACCAGTTGTTTTTTTTTCCCCCCAGTAAATAACAGGGAGCTCTTCGAGGGCAGTTGCAGCACATTTTTTCATGTATCCCTTTCCTTTTGGGATGTCTTGTGCGTTGGACAGGCCATTTCTCTCTCTGCTTTCTGAGTCAGCGGGTGCTTTATATACCCTGAGCATTGCCCATGTTGATGTTCCTCAACTAAATATTAGGGGTGTTAACCTCCCTGGGCCAGCTCTGCTTGGCCAGGCTGTTGCTGCCGGGCCCTTTGGAGCAGGGGCGAGCAGCAGACTTGCTCGAGCTTTCTGTCCTGTTAGCCCCAATGACAGTAGAACAGCAGCGGGTTACATGATATTTTCAGTGTCCTCCTCCTGAGAACATCCAGGCGCACGTGGGGTCCACCACCTCTGTGCTGCACCGGGCATCGCTCCTCAGCAAAGGAGCTCCCCGGGCCACCGCGATGGAGGGGACAGAGCAGGTCCACGCGGCTGCCACCGTCACCACGACATGGAGAAAGGTGCGTCCCCCAAAGTTTGCTCCGGCCCCCCCGCAGCCCTGGCACATCTCGCTTCACCTCCCTCGGTGCGGTGTCCGGCGGGAGGAGATAAGCCAGCGGGATGGGATCGGTGCGAGCTCGGCACACCTCAGCACCAGACGGCCCCGCCGCAGCTCGCTGCTTAGTAAGGCATTCCCAGTGCTTGGCAATTACAACACGAAGAAAGAAATGCACTTGACTTGCAAATAGCGTTGGGCAACGAATGAGTCTTTCTACCCACAGAACTAGCCCTGGGGCTTACCACGCCGTCTTAGTCTGACACAGTTAAATTTTCGCAGCGAGTGCTGATGACAGAGGATTACAAGAAGGAACAGTCCATCCTCAATAAATGGTTTCACTTGAGAGCTGCAACCCAATTTGCTAATTCCTCTGGTATTTCTGGCAGCGGCGCTGCTCGCCGCACGCCTTCCGTGCTAACGTCTTCCTCGACTGGTACATCCTTCGGGGTTATCGTGATTTTGGAAGGGATTAAACTGGCCCATTACTCACGCATTACCAAACGTCCTCCAGCGGCTGTGGAGCTGTGAGCGTTCCTGGAGAAGCTGTGTAGGACGGCGTGGGCTGGGGAGCCCGGGACTGGGCTGGGAGGAACACGCCGTGTGGGACACGGGGGGCGGCTGATCCCTGCTTTGCAGGGGAGGGCAGAGGCACACTGTGCCTCCCGTTCGCACCGCAGGTATTTTTTAATGTTTTTTTCACCCTCTTATTTTCATCCAGCGCCTGTTTGCCACGTTGTGAGTTCTGAAGGACGAGGGCTCAGGCAGGAAAATGAAGTCATGTGTGGACGGGAGCATGGGGTGCAGCCAGCCCTTGGATGCTGGGTCTGCTCTGGCTTTGCCATGGCCGATGGGGTCTTCCTCACCGTGGGTCACCACGCAGCACCGGGAGCCCGGGGCTGAGAGGAGATGGGGATGGAGATTTGTGGCATCTCTTACCTATGGCCCGCTTTGCCTCACGGAGGAGAATCCACCCCGCTGCCCTCCCGGGGCTGCCCCTTCCCTGCTGCCCCACTGCCCTCGCGCCGGGTTTGCACGGAGGATGGGACATCCCCAGCTTTGACAGACCACCCAGCATGGCTGGCAAGGCCTGAGCTCCCAGCATGAGCATCTTTGGTGCCACCTCCATCTCTGCTCCTCGGAATGACAGAAGAGGCTCTTTTACCTATGGGAGACGTGCAATCTCTGCCCCAAATCCACATGGATACCTCCCTTGGGCAGGTGCTTTAGCACAGTTATTCCACGAGCCCCAGGATGCCCATGTCCCCCATGCCGAGACACAGATGTCCCCCACCCCGAGACACCCGTGTCCCCCACCCTGAGGCACCCGTGTCCCCCGCCGCGGGGCGGCTCTGCTCCATCCTGCTGAGCGGGGCTGGGGTGATGCCACCCCCCAGCACGGGGTGGATGGGCACAGCCCCCCCGCCTGCCCCGAGCACCCTGAATCGCTGGTGCCTGGCTATTAACTTCATTTCCGATGCCGATAGTTGAATTTGCCGTTATTTCCACGTGGAAGCAGCTTTCCAACTGGGCTTGCACTAGCCATAGCCCGACACCACGTGTGCCCGAGGATGGCTAATCCTCTGCCCGGAACGAGAATAAGACAAACATTCAGATTAAATGGAGTATTAAAGGAAGATCAAGATGGTATTAATATTCAATTAGAAATGATCAGGGTGAGACTAAGGCTGACTCTTTTATTATCGCTTTGTTTGCGGGTGACCTTTTCTCTCCAGGTTGGGAGCAGGGGACGGTCCCGTGTCCTCNCTCCAGGTTGGGAGCAGGGGATGGTCCCGTGTCCTCGCCGGGGACAGCGGCTCCAGGCTCTGCTCAGCAGCAGTGACGGAGGGACCAAGAGCTGGTCCTGAGCGGAGCGTGCGACGCTGGCGAGGCGGCCAGGCGAATGAGTGCGATAAACTTGCGAAATTGGAAAAGCAATTGCAATTTCTGGTGCTGAACCAGCCTGCTCTGCCTAAGCCTGGGGAGGGGGAGCAACAAGTCCCGCACGGCGGGCAGGACTCCGGCCCCTCTTCCCAATTCCCGTCTCTACAGCCACGGAGCACAAAGGCAGGGCTGCGTGGAGTGCGGGGCAGCAGAATAGCCGGGCTTGTTTGCGCTTCAAGGCTGTGCATGAATAAAACATCTGGGGAGCACAGGCTCCCTTTGTCTGGCCGGTAGCCGGGCGCTCTGGTTTTTGCCATGTGCGCACAACTTGGAGGGCAATATTTTAATGGGACGCTGCCTCTGACCGAAATAAACAACTGATTGTTCTGTCTGTCCTTCCCCAGCCAAGGTGGGGGGCTTCGTCTGGGCACCGTCCCCTTAACTCCTCATGCTACCGGCGTCGGTGGGGTCGAAACATCCTTCCTCCCGAACACGACTACAGTCACCTCCCGGGCGACAGCTCTGCTGATGCTGCACAGCTTCGTCTCCAGAGGTAGAAAAAGCAGCTCTGGGTGCCCGCCTGTCCCACCTGCTGAGTTTCTGCTGAGAAAAGTCTTCATCAGAAATGAGTCACGGGCAGAATAACTGAAACTTTTGACGTTTTGGAAGATAAAGGGCTCAGAGCAGCTCACCCTGAGCTCTGCCTGCATCCCGGAGAGGCCTCCTGCCTGCTCTCGGCTGGATGCTGACAGCACCGCACCTCTGCCCGCTGCGGGGCGGCAAAGGGGCTTTAAAGAGGGTTAGTGCGGGATCCAGCCCAACTGCACGGGGCTCTCGCTGGCCCTGAGCTCGCGTCTCTTGGTCTCGGCTGCTGGCACTGCGTCTGCCACTGCCTGCGCCAGCAAGACCAGCCTGGGCGATAGCATAGGCGCGATCGGTGCGGTGGGGGGGACGGGGACATGATGCTGCGGTGTCGGTGAGTGCCCGGGATGGCAGGGCGCCCTGGCAGCGGTGCTGCCGCCGTGGGTGCTGCTGCCTGGGGTGAACCCCGAACTCCAGCGCTGCCCCATGGGGTCGCAGCAGCTCGGGAGCGGACGGCACAGGGTGAACCTGTGTCCTGCTGGCACGGCGGTCCCCGAGGAGCTGCATTGGCCGTGGGGCTAATGGGTTCGTCCCCACCTCTGTGGCAGCCAGGGATCGGGCTCCCCGCCTGGGTGCTGAGCTCAGGCACCATTTACATTTTTAATTTAACCCACCCCACAGCAGGCTGCGGGCATTCAGAAATGCGGTTAGTGGTGCATCTGCCTCCCGCCGCCATCGGCCGACACGCAGATATGAACAGCCCTGCCTCGTGCGCTGCTTTGGCCGCTGCTTGCCGTGTTCCTTGGCTGCTCCCTGCAGCCAGGGGCTCGGTGCCGCCAGCACTGCCCTGCTCTCCCATCACAGCAGAGCGATGAGCACTTGGGCTGCTGCGGCAGCGCGTCGCCCCGTCCCTGCCTGGTGTGATGGATCACGCAGGAGCTGATGCCGTGCCATGAACAGCGCAGGTTCAGAGGGAACGGCGATGTCTGCCCAGGCTCTGCTTGTGGGTGCCTTTGGGTATCGGCTCCTGAGCATCCTCCTGGCCCTGGGAGGGGACCAGGGCAGCCCACACTGGGACCATCCCAGCTCACCACTGGTCCAGGGTCAAAAAGGGGAACATTCCTAAAGAAACAAGGTTTTGCTTGAAAACCCCAACTTGTCCCAGGGGAGCAGCAGCAGGCACAAGAGCGGACGAGCCACTCTGGCCTCGGCTGGTTCCCCCAACCCAGAAATAACTGGGCAAAAATGATTCCCCCACTGAGCTGCACTGCAGGTGATGGGGGAAGCAGCACTTACAATAACAACAACAACAATAATAATAATAAACCAGTTCACTGGGAGCCTAATGGAGCAGAGTCTGCAGCAATGGAGTTATTTATCTACATCCGATGCCGCAGTGCCTGTGCCTGGTCCCCGGTGCAGAGCTGGGGCCACACAGGAGCGTTTCCCCGTGGCTCCGTGCAGCACCGGGCACACGCCACTAACATCTCCCTGTGGATCAGGCACCAGGGCCATCCCCGCTCGGGGTGCACAGCCGAGCTCCCTGCTCTCAGCGGGGTGGCAGGTGCTCTGGGGCTGCTTTTAAATGGTTTATTATGAATAATGGAGCCTCTAAAATCCTACCAAAAAAAAAGTGATTGGGATGCGTTTTACTCCTGACCTTTTCTTACAGATGGCTGCTGCGCTGAAGCCTTTCCACGGCTGTTCGGCTTAAGGAAAAACTGTTGAGGTGAAAAAACTGATTAAAAGGTCTGGGTTTTTTCCCCCTGAAGAAGCAGCAACAATTTTGATGGCACCAAATTAGTGACAAAATGTTCCTTCCAAACAGGCAGTTTATAATTGGAGACGAGGATTTTTTTTTTTAATTCCCAGCCAAGCGTGATTTCAGCAGCTCTGGTGAGGACGGTGAGCGCGTGTGTCCGTCCCCCCCCACTACCCCATGCTGGCACCCGCTGGGCACCCATCCGGCACCGGTCCCAGCTCCCACCGCGGGCAGGGGCTGCAGGGTGGTGGCATCCGTGTCCCCTCCCGTGCCGGCTGCAGCCCCCTGGGTGGCACGCTCACCCCGACTGCAGCCAGGACGCACTTATATAGGGCTGTATTTTGGGGGAGGAGTGGGCTGGGAAGGAGGAGAGCTCCCAGTCATCGCAGGGATGAGCCGTGGAAAACCGGGTGCCGGTTAACACCGCCGGAGACACACGGGAGAGAAGAAATGCAGGAGGAGTGGCATGTGATACTTGATTGCTCGCTACAGGCATGTTGGCTCCGCATGTGTAAAAACAATAATTAAACGTAAGATGTGGGAGGATTATTAAAGGTTTTATGGCATCTAATCCTTTTTGAAACCTTTCTGTAGGCTGGAATCTGAGGCTAGAGCAATAAAAATGCAAACTACACCCAGATTAATTCCCTGCACCATTATTTTCCCTCCCCGGCCCATGCCCTCGGTGTTTACGGGGCTGTGGGAGCCGGATGGCAGGCAGGAGCCCCCACGGGCATCGCCTCGTGCTGGCGGGGAGGGGACGGGTGGGAGCTGGTGGGATGCTGCGGCCGCGGCCCCTCCAGCCTTGGCAGCCCCCCGCCGGCCCCGGGGCTCGCAGGGCTGGGGAGCGCATCCAGCTCGACGCAGGACCCGCATCGGCACAGGGTCACGTGTGCGTGAGAACATATAGACAAATATACATCTTAACTCCATCTTCTGGCGATGCCCCTTGGGTGCTGCTCCCGTCCCTCTGTCTGGGGACCGAACTGAGCAATCCCCGCGAGCTGCCACTGAAATAAATAAATAAATGAAGGCGCCTTTCCCATTTCAAAGCTGGGAGATTTTTTTACATGTTTTTTTTTTTTTCCTCCCCTCCTTCAGAATGGCTTATCTCCATGAAATTAGTAATTGGCGTTTCTTTCTGAAGCCGGGTAAGCGCCAGCAGCCGGTAACACCCACGCGACACTCCATTCTCTCCGAGAGGCCCCGCAGCCAAAGCAGTGGGGCTAATAAAAATAATAACAAGGAGAAAAAAAAAAAAAAAAAAAAAAAAAAAANAGTGCTGAAATCAGATTTTACTTTCCCTTTTGCTCCCTCCGTGCTTTTCAGGCGTGCAAGGCAGCGTCAGGCCGGGCAGAAAAGCGCGGCGGGCGGGTTTCGGGCACCCTTCGGCGGGTGCACGCGGGGGGAGAGGAGCAGCGTGAGTCAGGGTGAGCTGGGCTGGGGCTGGGTGCTCCCTCCCCCGGGGAGCAGCGGCTGCGCTGCCCCGGCCCCGACCAGCCCTTCCCCAGGCCTGGGTAGAGACGCATATTTGCAAAACCCCATTTCATCTCCAAAGCGCCCTGCGGGCAGCATCCTCCTCCCCCGGAGCTCCCGGCCTCGCCGCTCGTCTGGCACGTTGGGGCGGCCACCCCCAGCCAAAACAGGTTTTGGCTTATGATTTCCAGCCTGCTCATTACCTTTGGGTTCTTCTGGTTGCCTTCATTATATTTATTTGTTTTTCCATGCGCGCCAGCTCATCCTGCCCTTGTGCCGGTGCTTGGAGACCCCCCCCCCCCAGCTCCGGGTGGACCCCAGACCCAACGCAGTCTCCTTTGGGGTTCCTCTGGCAGCGTTATCCCGCCTGGGTCTGGCGATGCGGGCAGCCGGAGGGACCCCCGGGCTGCTCCGGCGGCCGGCGGTGCCTTGGCCGGGGTAGCTGAGAATGGGGGTGCGGGGCCGTTCCCGGGGAGGGTGTGCCGGCTGCCTCAGCGAGGGCTGCTGCGGCAGATCCTTATCGCCAGGAGTACATCCAAACCTCCCCAAAACAACCCCGGCCTGCCAGCGGCGGGGCAGCGAGCGGTGGGTGAGCTCTGCCCGCATCCCGGCATCCAGCGGCACATCCCTCCTAATCCCCTTTGAGCTGCTAATGTCGGACACGCCCTGACAGCCGATGGTTATCAGTGTGGGAGATCCTGGGTGCAGCTCGACGCCCCGGCCGTGCCGGAGCTTCCCAATCCGTCTTGCGACTCTAGTGCTCCGGCTAAGGCTGCTGCAACCGCTGACGGTGGACGTCAGCCCTCTCCCGCTCGGCTCTGGCTCCGGTGGGACGCCCCAGTCCAGCAGCGGAGACACTGGGACAGGCTGGGAGGTTATAAAAGGGGGCAGGAGCCCCGGGGGGGTCCCCGGCTGCACCCCTCCTGGCCCCGGCCCGCTGCAGACACCTGGCCGTGGTTTTGCTCCCCGGTGCGGTGATTCACGCTGCTCACCAGCCCAGCTACCTGAGCGGGTTAATTACCTTAATAAATATGAATTACAGCGTGAATTAGAGCACGCTGTGGTTTCTAGCCTGGGCTTTCATGACGGTCCCATTTAATCCAGAGTAACTCGCTGCAGGCACTTCAGGGGGATGGCTGAGGTTGCCACGGCTTAACCCTGAGCGCGGGGGACAGGACACGTCCTCGGGATGGAGCCGCAGACCCCCCTGTGCCCCATCCACACGCTGCGCATCCCGCCCCTCTCCCCGGCCACAGCTGGGAGAGGCAGGCACCAAGCTCCCGCCGCGAAGCAAGGAGCATCGGTGGAGAAGCCATTAGGTATTTGGGTTTAATTAAGATGAGTCCCCGGGCCACGCGCACACGCAGCTCCCCGGGGTCATTTAAGTAGGGGAGCGGCTGAATAGGTCGGGGTCGAAACCGGGCTGAGGTCCCTCTGCGTTAGGGCTCTCTGCTGGCTGGCGGAGGACCGACGGCGCTGCCAGGCTCGGCAGCATCCCGGCACCCTCTGCCATCCCCACTTCATACCGGAGCCAGGGCCCAGTGAATCCCTGCAATTTTTGTATTTTTTTTTTTTTTTTTTTTTTTTTTTTNGATTTTTTTTTTTTTTTTTTATATTTCTTTTCTCAGGCAAGCCAAAAGCACAAAAATTGCTCCCAATCGATTTTCGGACATCAAGTTTAGATGGGTCATATTTGCCTAGCTTTTAATGCCTGGTGTCTATAGCATGCACTTCCATCATCCCATTACACGGCTGACAAGCAGGCCAGCACCACAGAGAAGAAACAAATTACCTAATAAATCAAGCACCTAGGATATATAAAGCGGACAGTGTTATTAGGCTGCTACAGAGAGGGGTAGTAACAGATAAGGATGGATCCAGGCTGAAACGGTGGGGAGAGGGGGCTGCGTGTCTGCTTTGCCACAAACAGTCGTAGGGGGCTGATCTGCGCCGGGAGGCGCGCGCGCCGCGCCGGCCTCGGCTGTGCCGGGATGCTCGATGGGCCGTGCGCCGGCTCTATAACATTTATTTCATAAAAGGCACCGTGAAGCGAGTTGCCGGGCGCGCGGACTGGGAGGAGGTTAGTGGGGGAGGAGGGGTGTTTTTGTTAGCCTCTCCCGTTCTCCGAATCCTCCTTGCAAGTTCTCACCGCCTTAACAAGAAATTCTGAGGGGTTAGAAATGAGCCTGCTCCAAACCATCAGGTCTTTGCGGCCTTCATTGCAAAGCCCTGATTTCATTGTGGGATTATAATTAGCAACTACAATGCCATAATTATGCACCACTTAACTTCTTGGCTTTAATATCTGCGTAAGCCAGCATTAAAGCAAGCGAGCGGGATCCCGGTGCTCGATCGTGGGGGAAATACACGGGGAAGAAGGCATTTCCAAGGAGGGGTGCCATTCCTGGCGTGCAGCTCAACCTGCCCTCTCCCAGAGCGGCCGCTATTGTTTTCTGTGAGAACGGAGCGCGGCGCGGGACGGAGTGAGCCCTCGGCCCCGCCGGGGCAATAGGCAGAGGAACAAAAGAGGGCTGCAGGAAGGAAATGCTTCATAACCTTCTAAAGGCTCCCTCTCAGCAGAAGAAATGCTTTTGATTTTTATCACTTTTGTTCTTTCAAATAACCTACCCTTAACCTTTTTGTGTTTCCCTTTCTGGGACAGCAAGATAGTGCTGGGAGCGCCTGGCTCCAGGGTGCTGCTGGGGAAGCCTTTGGGTTGCATTGTGCTCCGGACCGCGCGTCCCATTTGTCTCTTCGTCTACAGCAGAGTCATCTCCGCTTTAGCATCCGCATCTCCTGAGGTCCGGCCGGGGACGCTGCTTGGCGGGGCTGGGTCCCACGCTGGCACCCCGAGGGGACGCCGTGCCCCGGGGAGGGGAGCAGAGCGGCCGCCCCCCCCGGCCCCCTGCCCTCCCCTGCCCCTGGGATAACCTGATTTTCTCACCTTGCACGAGTGAGCGGGTGTTTCTTGAAGTCCGCTGCGGCCATCAGCCCTCGTGTCGTTTAACTCGTCAAAAGCTGCCCTGCAACTCATTATTCTGGATGAATTAAATTGTTTGTAATTGATAAATTATGCAAAAGTGCCTGCCAATTCTGAAATGTAGAGCTGATATCAACCCACCCAGGGGGACTCATTCTAATTTTATCTCAGTCTTGCATTGTGCCTTGCCTGCTTGATGTATGTTGTATTGATTTAACAAGGCTCCTGGGAATTAGGTTGATTTTCTAATTTTATCCTCTAGATGAAATGAATCAGATTTAAATACAATGAGGGCATTGTCTGCTTTGGGTAGCGCGGCGGCGCGAGCAAAGTGTCCTCTGGCCTGATGGTCGGCTGCGCTGGCGAAGGGGATCGGTGGGGCACGCTCTGGACCCAATGTCATCCCAAAGCACCTCCCGAGGACCAAACCCACCCTGGGCTCCCTCGAGCCGGTGCCCCCACGTTATCACCCTCCCGGACACGTGGCACCCAACGGCAGATGCTCTGCGAGCTTTTCCTGCCCACGCTTCCCCCGGACCCCAGCAGAGCAGGAAACGTGAGATTGCTCCTCAAAATAGCCCTGGGTTCTCTACCGCGGAGGGTTGCTGTGATGATCCGAGGATGACATTGGCATGAGCAGCAATGTTAGCACTAAAGAGAAGCTTAGGAAAAGATTAAGGCTGTATTTTTTCCATGCTTGTTCAATTCCACATGGTAATAGTCTATAGAGGGGATAATGGAAGAACCTGATTCCCGTATCGGGTGCATCTTTGCAATCTCTGTCTGAGAAATTTTCATTACAGTGAATTCAAGGGTGTTCCCAGTCCCCTCCAGCCCGGCCCGGGGCTGCGGGCAGGAGGTGCAGACCGTTATCACCTCCAGCTGGGAGGACTTTCAAAAAGCAGCATCTGATGCCCGACACAGCTGCGCTCTGCCAAGAATTACTTTGACCCACCCTTTCCCCGCATCCACTTATCAGATAACTGGGACAATTAGGAGATCATGACCATAAATAACCTAGATTATGCAAGAAAAAGCAGTGGTTAGGATATGTCCTGATGTGTTGGATTCAAAAGGCTGGGAGAGACCTTTGGCTTCTGGATGTGGCTCAAAAGAGTGAGTTTGGAGGAGGTGGGTGGTTCAGAGGATGGAGCACCAGCCAAGGACACGGGCACTGGGGGCTTTGCTTTGTCTCTGGTTTCCTGCTGTGGCTGTGGTTGACTCTCTGTAGGGCTTGATGTATTTTTTTTTTTGTAGATATTTACCAGAAGTAGTGAAAAAAACCAGGATATCTGGGTGTGGGGGTCTTCACCTGCTTTCAGACCCTGCTGTGACGCAGGATGGCACTGTGTACGACGGCCCATGCAGTACTTTGGGTTGGAGATGCCAGGAGGCAACCGCCAGCAAGCTGGATGTGGATGGGCCGCTGGTCCCAGGCGGTGCTGGCGGAATCCAGGGGGGGACCAGCCCTCCTGGGGAGAAGGGAGCTAGTCCCTGCCCGAGCTCCAGGGCCCCTGGTGCTGAGCGAGGTCCCACCATCTGCTCCTATTGTTGCGCTTCATTGCAAAGGTTTTATCCCTGGGATATAGGATGGAGCCTGGAAACCTCTCTGGGATTCCTGGGTGGAAGCTGCCTTCCAAGGGGAACGCTTGGTGCTGGCATTTTGTGGTGTTGGAGTTGGGAGAGCATCCCCACACTGGAGAGCCTGTCGGAGCTCTGGTGGGAATGAGAGCGGCAGCGGGCGAGGGAGGATGCTCTGCAGCTCAGCTGAACCCTTCCCTGCCTGCCGAACCCGAGCGCCGAGGCTCGGTTTGACCTGGGGGGTGAAGAAGGCTCTGACTCCCCATCAGTCCCCACAGTCCTGCTGGTGGGGAAGCGCAGAAGCCAGAGCGGTTCCTCCCCGAGCGGGCTGGCTCCGGCCACCGCTCCTGGAGAGCCCGGGAGGAAGGGAAGAGCTTGACAGTTTTTTGTTTTTTTTTTTCTGGTTGCGATGATAAACACCGAGGAGCCAGTAAGTACATTTCCATGCAGGAATTCTGCATAACTTGTCTGTGCATATGGTACAGCAGCCCTGAGGCAGCCAAAATAAAATTAAAATTAATATTTTTTTTTTTACTCCTGTTTTAAATTAATATGCATGTTTTCTTTACAACTAGGACTAGTTACTCTCTCTCTCCCCTCCCTCCCTCCTACCCTCAAGACCTTTAGGGCTTGTAACTGGCCTGTTGTCCGTTCTACACTTGCAGTATAGAGGCATATGCCCAATCTGAAACGCACTTGGCTGTTGGGAAAGGGGTTGCCTGCAGGAGGAAGGTGGCTTTGCCGCCTCGGGGGGGGGAAGCCCCCAAGAAGCTCCTGTTAGAGCTTCAGGGGGGTCTGAGCAGGGGATGAGAGATGCTGTTCAGCCCCCACAGGGGCTGTGGGGGTTCCTTTGCTGATCCGGGGTCTGGTCCTGCCCGGTGACACGGGAGCGCATTGTGTTTTCCTCTCCAGCTCTTGTGCTGGAAGCTCCGCTCCCCCCCCAAGCCCCAGTGAGGGCTCTGCTAAAGACCGTATTGATCCCTCCTTCCAGCACGGACCCTGTTAGGACTCGAAAATTGCTGTGCTCCAAGAGCAGCTTCACCGAGAATGAGAATTTGTAGTGTTCAATAAATATTATTAGAAAACTGAAAGATAATAATTATGTCAATTACAGGATGGATAATTGGGCCTGGAGAAGAAAAGTACTTTTCTTCCTAATTGCTGGGGCCATGCTACTGTGATTGCATGTATCAGTTCCAAAAATAAAAGGCCAGCCATCAAGTGGAGAAAGCACTTTGTTTTTCTAATGGCATGTTATAGCACTGTGTCTGGAAGAGCGCACTGGGCCAGCCTGCAGAAATTTAAGAGCATCAGTTTGGGAAGAAAAAAAAAAAGCAAAAAGCAGCACAAAGTGTGATAAGAGCCTCTGCAGTGACCCTTTCGCTCCCGTACCCATCACCACCCTGATCTCCGTTTCCACCCCCACCTCCCTTGGTGTCCTGGATGGCTGTGCTGCGGCGGTTGGTGGTCTCGGGGTGCCGCCCCTGTTTACACACTCGGTGGATTTGGGGGTTGCTGGGGATGGCGCTGCGCGGCCGGGCAGGGTGCGTGCAGCCGCGCTGGGTGAGGGATGCTCGCGGCAGGCGCGCTCCTCCTTGCAGGGCCTGCCGGGGTGGGTGGCCGTCACTCAAGGGCAGGCACAATCTCGCTTTGGGGCTTTTGTTTTGGTTTTTTTTTGTTTTTCCACGGTAAATAAAAATTTCTGTGATCCCGCTTGAAAGATGTCTGGGAGAAATTTCAGCGTGGTGGAAGAGGGGGAAGGGGAGCGGTGATTTATTTCCTCCTTGCCTGGTATAAAAGATACTGCGCTGGGTCTACTGAGCTTTGAGTGTTTGTATAAATCTGTCTACTCAAAACATCTCAAAGAGTTGACTGACGGCCCATGTAATTTAGCACACAGCTAAAAATTTAAATCTTGCATCCTGCTGAGAGCTGGAGAACACAGTATCGTCTGTGCCACCCTCAGCATCACGCTGTGGGAAGCGATTATATTTCAGGAGGTGCCCATAATAGAGCTGGGGCGCCGCGAACACCCCACCCCCCCCCCCCCCCCCCCCCCCCCCCCCCCCCCCCCCCCCCCNCGCTCTGGTTTTCCCCGTGGGATGGAGGCGTTGCCCGGCGCGGGGGGTGTCATGACCGAGCTCGGTGATGCTCAGCACGGGGCTCATGGCCGTGGGGCAGCCCAAGGGCTCCCGGTGCTGCGGTGGCTGTGCTGCCATCTCCCCTTACGCATGGGGGGGTTAAGGTATGATGTACCCGGTAGCGCAGGCTCAGGGTGCTCCAGGGCAGCCCCGTGACCTCCCCGTGCTCGGGTGCCTCCCTGCAGCCCAGGGGCTGGTTTTGGGGCAAAACAAGGCTGGTTGGCAGCGTGAGCTGGGGTCAAGGCGCCCTTATGGCACAGGCAGCCCCGGGAGGTGGTGACCTTGGGGGGCACAGGGTGCCACCGAGGTGCCAACCCCCAAAACCACCCTCCCCGCAAGCGCTGGGCCATGGGAACCAGCTGGGCGGGCACCAGCTCCCGGGGCTCGCCTGACTCTGGTTTCTTTTTCTTTCCCTTTTATCTCCCACTTCATTTGTCTGCCTTGGTAGCCCATATGTTTGCCTGGAGATGGCAAGGTTGATTTATTTTTCCCCCCCTCCAAACTATAAATAGAGATTTCAGAACAACTTCTCGCTGCCAGTTATCCGTCTACACATCAACATTAACATAATTACCGCAGTGAATCTCTAATCTCCGCAGTAACGCGTTCAGGTTTTAGCAGTGGATCGGGCTCCGTAAATGTGTGTAATTTGGGTCTTTAGTGAACTGACAAATCCGCAGGCGAGTCGCAGCGGAGAGTTGTGAACTTCCCCGAGTTCTCAGCCCTGTTTGCTCGAGAGCTGAACGGTGACAAGTGAGATAGGAACAATGAATAGTATCTGCCACGCACCCCAGAGCTGGGGATGTATCACAGCCTAACTCGTGGCTGTCAGGAGAGCGGTGCATTAATCTTTCATCTTTGTTTTGTTTGCAAACGTCCCAGAAGGACGGGGCTGTAATTGGGCCGGTGGCAGGACTGGCAGCGGGATTTCTCTGGCGTGTTTTCCAGCTGCCATCTCTGACAACTTTCCGGGGAGCCCGTTTGGAGCGTGGCACAAGCTGGAGGTGACGCCTGCCCCGCTCGCCCGTCCCCGGATCCCCAGGACGCGCTGCCCGCGGCTGTGCCTGCACCGGGGCTGGTGGCACCAGGGTTTGTGTGGCTCAGCCCCATCCCCACGAGCCTTCCCGCGGCGGGAGCCCGCTGGCAAAGCACCGCTGCAAACCCCCGCTGAGCCCACGCTTCTCCCCTGCCGAATGCGACGCTTCCCAGGGATGCATCTCCCCCTCCGCCCCAGGGTAGAGGAGGCATTTGCTGCCTGCAAGGGCTGGGCAGGGAGAGCTGCCCGGTCCCTCGGCTGTCTCCAGGGCAGGAGGCACGGGGAGGCTTCGTGCCGGCAGCCGGCTTTGCCGAGCCGGGGCTCCCGTGAGCCGCCTGCTCTCCGGGCAGCACCGGGAAAAGAGTTACCCCAAACCGTAAGCGCATGTGTGTTCCCTTCCCGGCCTCTGAGTTATACAGGGACTGGTTAGATGGTTTCAGTGGTTAGATGACTCACGACCTCCTCATATTGTGGCAATGCTGCTATAGCACTCGCATTACAAATTATGGGCTGGATCCCGCCGCCCCGATGGTGGCTGGGTGCCCGGTGACTTCAGATACAGCAGTGTGTGTGTTTGTTTTCTGAAAAGCTTTGACTTCAGTGGGAGGGTTTGGGTTGGTTTTGGGTTTTGGGTTTTGGTTTTTTTTTTTAGGGTTTTTTTTTTTTTTTTCTGTTATTNGAAAGGATGGGGCCTGGAAAATGGAAGGAGCTGTGCTGCTGGCGATGCTCTGCTGCCTGTCTGTGCCGGGCTCAGGGTCTCTCCTAAAGGGACCCATTGCAGAGGACATGCATGTCCATTTCATGGAGTGGGCTGTGCTGCCTGCCGTGCCTCCGCACAGCTCTCGTTAGCAGGATGCGGGTATGGCAACGAGAGCGGGAGACTTATCCCCACTTGCCTGCATGTCCCCGGTACCACTGCCCAAATTCTCCTCTCCCTGTGAGCTGACGTAACTTGGGCAGTGTTTGCAGCACATTTTCCACTCCCGTGGTGGGTTGCCTGGAAGAAACCTGCTCGAATAATCATCACTTTGATTCCCAACAAAAGAAAGGAGCCGACCGAGTTAAATGCCTCCCTTCTGATGTGCTGTTTTGTTATTTTGCTTTCAAGAAAAATAAATACCCCCTCGGCATGTTTACAGTGCTGATTTGGTACTGCAGACACAAGCCCAAATTGGAGGGCAAGGCGTTTCAAGAAGAAAAGCGGAGGCAACCTCAGGAGCTGGCTTTCCATGCCGGAATGCCCCCGCGGTGGGGCAGGAGGGGAGCCTGGCCCCCGTTCTGCGGGAAGGAAACCTCCAGCTGGGTTTTGAGACCTGCTCTCCCGGCGCTTCTCCCACCGCTGCAGCCCCCACACCTCTTCTCCTCTCCCTTCCCGGCGCTTCGCCTCGCTCACACCGGCCTTTCAGCTGCCACGGCGGCATCATGGTGCCTCCCGAAGCAGCTCTGCCCTGGGTGTTTTCCCCCATTTGCATGCTGCAGCCGGCTCCTCGCACGCCGAAACGCCGCTCGCTCTTTCCCCGCGCCCCGGCGCTGCTGCTCTGGGTGCAGAGCTGGGCTGGGGGGGACGCCGTGTCTCCCGTCCCCAGGCCGCCTCCAGCCCCCTCTGCCTGCAGTGAGGTTTCAGATTTGCATTTGATTTGCATCTCTGGTTTGCAACTCCTGCTGCCGCCTCCCCGGGCTGTGGGCGCAAGGAGCAGCGCGCCAGCCCCGCGTCGCCATCCGCCCCTGTGGTGCACGCAGATGTGCCAGATGTTCCTCCCCAGCGTCGGACACGGGGTTTGTGAAAGCAACAGCGAAGGCAGAGCCCGGGATGCGGGGTGGGAAACGGGGGGGTGCTGGGGTGGGAGGACATAGCGCTGCTGCTTGCTCCGCGCTGCCCTTCCCTGCCCGGCGCAGGTCTGGTCCACGGCTGCCCAGTGGGATGGATGCCCTTGGCCCTCACCAGGGAAAAACGGGAGCAGCACCTGCTCCTCCTTCCCCCAGATCCCCAAAATTTCCCTGCTGGAGTTGTTCAGCGTGGAGAAG
>RSEF01000010.1:21393320-21410269 GCA_003993805.1 Himantopus leucocephalus | reverse complement strand
TCCCTTCCAACCTCAACCATTCTATGATTCTACGATCCTTAAGGTCCCTTCCAAGCCAAACCATTCTATATGATTCTATGATTCTATGATTTATGATTCTATCCCATCAGCGGGACACGGGAGACGGCGCAAGGGCTGCCAGGCCCCATACAAGGCAGCAGAGCGGTGTTTTATTTTCAATATTGGTAAACACTGGGCTTGAAAACACGAAGGAACCAGCTGGGGCTCCTGAGCTGACACTCGCTGACTCATTTGGAAAGTGCACCCTCTAGACCAGACAAGGAAAAAGTTTACAGTTCCCAATATTTTAACCCTAATCCCCGACAGAAAATCAGATTTGGGATGTAATTTGCATAGCATGTCTCATGATTTCATTTAATCTGCCCAATCCTCTTACGGAGCAGAACAGCATAAGTTATCACAGACAACGGGGCTGCTTAGAAACTGCAAATCCAGCCATGCGGCAAACCCTGAACCCTGCAGCTAATCCCGCCCCTGCCGGTGCTCCCCACCGCGGAGGGTGGAGAGGACGCGAGGAAGCCGGGCGAAGCCCCGGCGCTGGGTCAACCTCCAACCCGCCCAGAGCCGGAGGGAAATTTTAGGGCTTCGAGTCCCTTCTTCGCTTTCAGGCAATTTGCCTGTCCCCAGATCTTATTAGGAACTTAAACACCGTCCTGACTGACACACTAAAAATATGCGTTCAGCTACGTCTGCCTTCCAGAATTAACTTAACCCAAAATTTCCTCCTAGCAGGAAGCCCACGCAGGGCTCCGCTGCCACTTGACTTTTGCAGTTAATAGAGCATCTACCAAAGCCTTTAGGCTTCATCTTTAATTTGTCCATATAATTACAGGGAAAATGTATTCTTCATAGCGATCGGATTCCAAATCGATCCGGCAATCAGAGCCGTGTCCTATTTTTCAATTAACTCTTCCTCACCAGTCCTGCTCCCTCGCGCTCCTCCCGCATACCGAAAAAAAGAAAAAAACCCAACAAAATACTTTTTAAATGATTTGTTGTGATCGAATAACTCCCCCAAATACCACAAAGTATTAAAATCCCTACTTCAATATCCTTTATCCTTTAAGGTTCTTTATAATTCAATAAACAGGATTTCAAATCCTCCCCAAACCGGGGTGGACTTGTTCTGCGCTGCCGTTCCAGGCCACTCTTCTAATGCATACTCTTATTAAGCTGTGCAAGCTTACAGCTCTTTAATCTTTTTGAACACATGTTGAGAAGAATAAAAGCAATTTTGTTTGGGAAACTGAAGGCCATGTTCAGCTGGAAATAAGCTTTTTCTATAATCTCACCTCTTGCTTTACAGAGCCGGCTCCGGGGCCGTTACCCAGTAACCCCCGAAAGGCACCGCCTCGCTCCATTCATTTTCTCTCTTTTTTTAATCGTGGGAGGGGAGAATTAAGGAAAAAACCCCTAATTTTGGCTCTCTTTCCCCAAATCGGTACAATTTCACAATTCCTGCCCTCAAAATAATCTCAGATCTGGGCTTCCTTTGGCTCAGAGCTAATCTGGATGTAATTCCCCCTACCTCCGCCTCTGCCCTTGGCAACGCACAAATACAGATTAGAGGGTTATATAAATGTAATTTTCTAATTAATCATTTCAGGGCCAGCCGCCGCATTTTTTGGTTTTTTTGGTTTTTTTTTTTGTATACCAACAAATGCACATAAAGTTCAATTGTGGGCGGCTTTACGTAACAGAAAGGTTTCTGCTCTGCACCTGCAAAATAAACCGCCCCTTCAGGCTGACCTGGGCCAAATGCCCCACGGTGCTGCCGGAGCAGCCGGCCGCTGCCCCCCCGCCCCCCCTGCACCCCGAAGCCTTGCGGGACCCCCCGAACGGCCGGGGCTGGGGCCGCGCTGCTCCGGGGGGGGGTTTACCAGCGATTCCGTCCCGCCGGGGAGTGACACTTCATCCCACCCGAAACGCTTTGTGGAAACCTGAAAGAAAGGGGATTTTGTTTTCTTTCTAAATATCTCATGGAAAAAACACTTGCACGGCCTCTTTAAAAATAAACTGAAGTGTTCATTAGTTGGCCTATTTTTTCAGGTGTATTCTAATAGCACTAATTAACTCTAAGGTAGATTTTAGCACTTCAGCCTCCCTTTCTGCCTTCAAATGCCAAAACAAATCTTGCCATAATTACCAGCAATCCTTTTCATTACCGGCTGCCTAATTATCCTATTAATAGCACATCCTAAGAGACTATATTTGCTTGGCAGGCAAATATTTGTTTTTAAATTAGCAAACACAAAGACAAACTGCTCTGTTTGCTGAAGGATTTTGAAATGCAAAATGGTTTATATTCATGGAAAAAAAATTAATCCAAGTAAAACCAAATGCTTAATCCATTTGAAGCGTTCGAATCTTTTCAGTGCGTTCAACAAGGGGGAGGATAACTCTGCCAGAAGAGGTGTTTTGGAATACCTTTATAATAACACGCCTGTGTCTGTACAAGGGCTCGTGTTGGTTTTATCACTCGGGGAAGGACGCAATGCCCAGCAGACAAGGGGGACAACGGACCCTCCCAGTGAACCGTGTAGCTCAGAAGCCATCGCGCTTCAGGAAATAAGAAAAAGATGATTTTAACCATCTTCTTGAATCTTCTTGAATATAAAGCCCAAATTGAAACTACTTGCTAACAGCACCCGCGGAGCATGGCTGGCAAGACCCTCTGGGGGCTCACCAGCGATTTCTGTGCAGGTCCTCTGCTGCGTTGGGCGGCTGCGGGCACAGCGGGGCCACCGTTTGCCCCGCTGAGGGATGCTGCCATCCTGCGTCTCGGGCAAGAAAATAGGCTGCCTGTGGCTGCAGCAGCTCTCCCTCCTCTCAGGGCTCTACCGCGCAATATCTGCCCGGCATAGATGGCTCTGGTGCTGGGAGGATGCTGCCATGGCGGGAGGATGCTGCCATGGCGGGAAGATACTGTCGTGGTGGGAAGATGCTGTTGTGGTGGGAAGATGCTGCTGTGGTGGGAGGATGCTGCTGTGGCGGGAAGATACTGTCGTGGTGGGAAGATGCTGCTGTGGTGGGAAGATGCTGTTGTGGCGGGAAGATGCTGTTGTGGCGGGAAGATGCTGCCATGGCGGGAGGATGCTGTTGTGGTGGGAAGATGCTGTTGTGGTGGGAAGATGCTGCCATGGCGGGAGGATGCTGTTGTGGCGGGAAGATGCTGCTGTGGCGGGAGGATGCTGCCATGGTGGGAGNCATGGTGGGAGGATGCTGCTGTGGCAGGAGGATGCTGTTGTGGCGGGAAGATGCTGTTGTGGCAGGAGGATGCTGCCATGGCGGGAGGATGCTGCCATTGCGGGAGGATGCTGTCACGGTGGGAGGACGCTGTTGTGGCGGGAAGATGCTGCCGTGCTGGGAGGACGCTGCCATGGCAGGACAATGCTGCAGCCACCGGGAAGGCACGTGGCTCTGCACAGTGCTGGTCCCATCAGGCCACGGGGATACTGCCATAATGTTTTTCATAACGTTTTGCTTTTAATAGGGAGCAGAAGCGCTCCCTTTCAGTGTGCAAAACTCCAGAGTGATTAGCCAGAAGAGTTAATTATTCACCCTATAGTTAAGAGGACTGGTGATAAAGGACTTCAGCGACGTGCTCCTTGGGAGCAGAGGGCAGTGGGCAGCACCGGGCGCTTCTCGGGCCCCAGTGGGGTGGTGGCTCAAAGCTGCTGTGAAACCTCCATCACTGGGAGGCGGAGGGTGCTGAGCGACTCCTCTGCTTCTGCAGGAAGGCGATGGCAGAGCCGGTGCAGGAAGCTCCGTCTCCGGGGTTCAAACCAAACAAGGATCAATAGATTTATCTGCAGCAGAGGAACTCCGCCGACACGCTTGCAGTCTGTGTCAGAGCCGCTGAATTATTTATGGACCTAGAGGGGCTCTTTCCCTGTAGGCTTGCAGAGCGTCTACTACCTTCACAGACACAATTACAGGCAGCTCTCTNAGAAATACAACCTCATCTTGCAAACCACCGAGATGAAGGCGATAAAGGGGCAGCTCTTTGCAGCTGTGTGCTACCGCAAGCGCGGTGGGTACAGGCGAGCTCCCAGGCTGGAGGGGGATCCCCCACATTTAGGGGCCACAGGCAACACCCCCCATAACCTCCACCTCCCTCGCTTTTTCTCTGCAGCCCGAGGCGGGAGGAGGCCTAAATGTGCAGCTCTTCCTTCCAATTTCAGACCGACCTCCCACGCCGCAGCCTGGGAGATCTCAGTCCTGCCGGAGCGGGATATTATATCTGTCTGGATCTGCTCCCCGTGCCTGCCTGCCCCTGCTCGGTCCCCCCGCCACCGCCACCGCCACCGCCACCGCCACCACCGTGCCCGCGCCTGCAGCAGGCAGCACTGCCAAGGAGCTTAGGGGACTTTATTTGGGATTAGAGGGCGCAGCGATAGGGCCAATCTGCTGCTCCTCCGCTGCAGGGACCCCAGCGCCGCGTAACCAAACCCCCTCCGCCCGGCCCCTTCTCCGGCCGGTCGGCAAAACCGGGCAGCCAGGGCGGGCGGAGGGTGCGGGGCGAGGGACGCCACGCTGCGAGGGAAAATGAGTCAGTTCCTGGGAAATAAAAGGTTAATCAGCCTGCGCAGAGCGTTGCCCGGGGTTTACTTGAATGACTCGAGTCTAAAATATAGCGGCGGCCACACCGAGCATACAAAGGGGCTTTGCAATCCATTATGCCGCATCGGAGACCTGGCTGAGACCACACATGCGAGAGCGGCAGTAAATAATGCATGGCCGCCCCGGCCAGCCTCCCTCCTTCTCCCTTTCCTTTTACCCTGTCAACCTCCTTGTCAGATCCCGGTGCCAGGCTGCCCGTTTGAATAAGCGCCACGGGATAACGAATATCAAACCCCTCCTCTTGCNGCGAAGGGAAAAAAAAAAAAAAAGACAAGAGACCGGTATCGCCGCGAAACGCGGGGTCCTGCCCCGCTCCCTGAGGGGAGAGAAGGGACGGCAGATAAAGCTCTCCCCACGCACCAGCAACCCACGCCGCACACACCAGTGGTGTGTTATAGCCTCTGGGTTTCTGAGGCCATGGGTCAGGTCGTTCGAGCACGACGGGGACGGGGATGTACCTTGGCTCTGAAGGGCAACTGTGACCGCCCCCCGTGCTGGCCCACTCCGGCGGCCGGACCCCCAGGACCTGCCAAGCCTTGCTGGCACCGTCGGGTGATGCTGCCCAAAGCATGAGAAGCTCGTTGGTACCCGATCTGCATCCAAGCACGTTGGACATGCGTTCGGCACCCAGCAGCGATGCGTGGAGGCTGCTGGTGGCAGGTCTGTGACACCCGCCCTGGGGACCACACTCCTCCTCCCACCCGTGCCCGGCGGGAGGAAGCAAAGAGCCGCACCGCCGCTGAGAGCCGAGCCAGGGCAGATTGTGCACCCACGTGTGGTGTTGACACCAACTGACGAATGCCTTTGGGAGAGCGGCAGCAGGATGGCTGTCCCTGCACGTCCATCAGCGGCAGACAAGCTGCGTCACCGGCAGAGGTTTGTCAGGGCCGCCACCGCCTGCTAATTACATCGTGGATGAGGACGAGGTCTGGGAAGGGGCGAGTCCCCGAGCTCAGCATCCTCGAGGTGAAGGACAGCCACCACTTCTGCAGCAGCGGACTCCAATTCAGGACCTCCTCTGTCTCTGTCGGACACACACCGACATGCAGCTTGGCACGACTCTAACGTCCCAGTTAGATTCAGAGATTTTTAGGAGCAGCTCAGCAGCCTCCCGTGCTCTGCCAGGTCCAGAAGCTCACCCCAAGCTCACCCCTGAGACTCCCCGGGGACTCCGAGCATCCCGGGGCAAACGCTGAGCCCCAGGGCTCCGTGCTCACTTGTTCGCTAGGACTTTTCCCAGCAGAAGGCCCTTCTCAGGTCTGTCTCCTCCGGTGGCACAAAGAAAGCAGAGGGGGTTTCTAGCAGCAGAGCCTTGGCGAGCAGGGTGAGCGCCCGCCGCTCCCGCGCTCCCCAAAAAGGGCACAAACCGGAGCCGAAGGTTCGGTTCTAGGAGAAACCGAACCCCTTTGAAGCAAAGATTTCCCCCCGTCTCTTGAGCCATTTCTCGTTTTCCCCGTGGGCCCCAGAGGCTGAGCAGACCCTGAGCGCAGAGGGTTTAATCCAGGCTCCAGAGAGGCCCGGGGGTCACCCAGGGAGGAAGGCTCTCCTCTGCCTCGCCAGGCGGCCCTTTCCCGGTGTCCCAGGGCTTTTGCAGGGGACCCCATCCACCGTTCCCACCTCTGCTCCGGGGAGCCGTGCGGGATGAGCACGTGCCCGGAGCCTTCCTGGCAGTTCGGGGCTGCGGGGGATGTCCTTGATTGCACAGTGATTCCCCTCTATGTCCTGTTAGATCTATGTCCTATTAGATCTATGTCCTATTAGATCAAAATCACAACTATTTCACGTTTAATTATTTTGGTGATGAGAGCAATTCTTCCAGCTCCGCCAGCACCTTAATTAGCCCGGTGGGAGGTGTCCCTGCCCGGGGCAGGGGGGTTGGAACTACATGATCTCTAAGGTCCCTTCCAACCTAAACCATTCTATGAGTCTATAATTAACTCGCAGTGCGTGTCCTGCGGTGCTGTGGCCAGGCCAGCTAAACGCAAGGGGTGCGAAAAACTTACAGCCGGCAATCTCCTAAATGCCAGTTTTCTGGGGGGGGTGGAAAGGCGCTCCTCCCATCGGGGGGATGAGGGAGGCACGTGTGGGACGGGTACCCCACACTGCGTGGGGAACCGGCCCCGGCACGGGGACGGGCAGTGACGGAGGCGCTGCCAGCGGAGCCGGGGCGCTCACCGGTGGGGCAGGGGGGGCCGGTCCCTGCCAAGCACCGCTCGATGGCAAGAGGCTTCCCGCAAGCCTCGGGGGTCCCCAGCACCCATCATGGGTGGGAGGTGTTGGGGGGGCACCTGCAAAGGCTGGGGGAAAGCAGTCCTGGCAATGGGATGTGTGTTTCTCCAGGAAATCCCAGTTTCAGCAGAGGTTGGCGCAGCTGGAGACCCCAACCAGAGCATCCCCCGGCGCTCCCCAGCCCCTGGTCACCCACGGCTCTGAAATCGGGGCAGAAACTCCGGCCAGAGCCTNGGGGGAAAAAAAAAAAAAAAGGATAAACCAGAGGCAGAGCGCCTCGCGCACCGGCGGCAGGAAAACAAACGCGGCTCCCACAATTCACCGAGGTTTGTTTTCACCTCGCGCGGGGTGGGAAGCAGATGGCGTGCCGAGGGACGGCGCCCGCCCAGGGGTCCGGCTCGGTTCTGGGTTTGATGAGCTGTGCACATGTGAAACCCGAACATCTGCAGCGCCATGTGGTGCGTGCAGCGGGCCAGGCGCAGCAGCCCCCCGCACCCACCAACCCGCAGCTAAACACCATCAATTATTCATGACCGAGTTATTTGTGGTGCAAAGGGTCCATCAGCGACTTTGATTAAAAATCCAATGAGTAATGAATATGCAAAGGCAAGTGACTGCTTGGAGGAACAGATTTGTCAAATTGTCCATACTTCATCCAGATAAAGAAAAATCTCAAGAGGTCCCAAAATTGAAAAACTTACCATCAAATCACAGCATTATCTTAATGATTAAATCCCCTCTGCCACACAGACACTTCGCGTGAATCTGAATAGGAAAATATTTGTATCTTAAATTCGAAGTAAGGGCAGCAAGAAGAGTGGCGCGCACACAAGAGGAAATGTGATTTTAATTCACATTGTGACTCCGCAGCCATTTAATTATTTTAATTAGGCTTAATTAGTGGTAAATTTACAATGATATGCTTGATACCTGGCATTAAATCTTTCATGCATAAATGTTTTGTTAAAATGAGAAAATAGGCACGTGGCATTTTGCCAGCAATTAGCGCTGAACGCTCTAATGAAAGATTACTGCTCTGCCGTGATTCATGATGACAGGCAGAGCCGGGGAGCTGTTTGTGTTTCGCCGGGCAGACAATAACCCCGCCACCGTCACCTGCAGCCCTGCCGCCGCAGCGGGTGTGGACCGGAGTCGGGGGCATCGCTGCTCCCCCGGAGAGTGGCATCCCCTGTGCGGGCAGGGGGGCGGCCGGCGGCCCTGCAGGCGGCCCAGGGAGGGGACCAGCCAGCTGATGGCAACCCACCCCCCCACGCCAAGGCAGGCTGTGGGGTCACCCCCGGCATCCCTCTCCCTCCCAGAGGTGGAGGTGCCCTGGGCCAGCCAGCTGCCTCCGCGGGCTGCTCCCTCTCTGCCTCCCTCCGCTGCAGAATCCGCCTCCATCCCGAAGCCCCAGTTGTCCCCCCCCCTCCCCGCCACTCCAGGGCCTTTCCTGACATCTCCTTCCATGCCCCCCGTGCTCCTCGCGCCTGGATCCTCTCCCACATCTCGGTGCAACCGTCAGCGCTCGACTGCGCTTCAGCTCCCTTTGCCTTTCCATGTTGCTCAAGGTTTCTCAGCCCCTCCTTTCCTGCGGAGCTCCAGCTACAGGAATCCTTGTGCGCTTTTAAAAGTCCTTCGAGAAAGCTGGAGGAGAGGTGATTTATTAGAGATACTTGTTGTGACTGCAGCACAGCCCTTGGCTCGCCGCTGGTCCCACGCCAGATGGACCAACTCCACCACCACGCAAGACGAAAAGAAGCATTTCCATCAGCTCAGCATGAAAGACGGGATTATTTCTTACCCTTCCCAGGAGGGGCTGGTGGAGGAGTGGGGGGGCAGGGGGACTGGGGGCGCTGAGCTGCGGCGGGGGGACTGCCAGGGCTGCTCTGCGGTAACGGGAGGATTTTGGTGGCGTCACCTCTCAACCTTACATGCCGTGGGATGCGGAGATGCTGCGGTGCGGAGGACACCCCGCTCCTATCGGGGACCGGCTGCTTCCAGGGTCTGGGAAGGGATTATGGAACCGGACTCACCTTTGGCTATCACAGACCGCAGGACCTGGGGGAACTTGGTGCAAGGACGGGGCCCACGTGCCCTTCGCACGAGCTGCCTCGTGCCAACTACCCCCGAGCCCTGGTGGAAACACCCTGCGCCACCTCCTTCCCGTTTAAAAGAAACCCAAACCGGTCCCACGCCCTGCCCGGGAACGCAACAGAACAGTTCGGTTTGGGTCACGCCAAGCTGCCGCCCCAATCCAAACGCATCTGCTCTGGAGCAACAGAAACGATTAAAGGACCGCTGAGATTTCCTCGGCTTTGCCTGGCTCTAATTGGGGGCAGTGCTAACGAGAGGCTCCCCGCAGCCCGGGCGCAGGCGGGGGGGGGGTGTCCCAGCTGGGAGCACCCCGCGGACGCAGGGGCGGGTGGGACGCACATGATTTTCCTGAGCGAGCCTTGTACGTTTGCATTGTAAATGTGCCCTTCGGCGCGTGCGGTGGGCGGGATGCAAAGCGAGCCGCTGGCCCCGCGAGAGGGCCGTGCAGAGGTAGAAAACCCAAGGAGACACCGGGAGAGGTGGTAGGAATGGGTGTGAGACCCGGCAGGGCTGGGGACAGCACGGGGACACCCCCTGCCCCGCGGCATGGCTGCGGAGCTGGGGGGATTCCTGACTCCGCCTGTGCCGCCCGCCCGGCACGTGCCCTGCCGGGCTCTCGGCAAGGCCGTGGGCAGCAGGGTTTGGTGCTGCAGCCCAGCACGGTCCGCTGACGGCCCCCGAGCCATGGGCACACCCCCGTCCCGGCACGGGAGGCTGACCCGACCGGAACGGTGGGACAGCAAGAGCTCCATCGGCAGACGATGCGCAGCCGGTGGATGCACACGGCTTTCGGCTTACAGAGTGACGGGAAATCATTCCGTTAATCTTGGCATTAAGTTGAAAATTGCGAAAATTCCCCTGCCTATAGTATAGGAAACTTGCAGTGCCGACCGCCGGAGGGAAAGGCTGCTGAGCTCACCGGGCGCGGGGAAAGGTGGTTTGGTTGGGTTAGCGCGAGGAGAAACGGAGAGAAGCAACGAGGCTCCGGAGACCTTGGGAAGCTCTTGGCAGCCAACGCGAGTGAGTTATTGGAAATATATGCAGAATGACTGTTTGTTTTGCAGCTGGTGGCACACCGTTTCCTCATTGCTCAGCAAACACAACACAACCCCCGCCGTCACGGAGCAAATGAGGTGGTCAGGCTCTTCGGGGGAAGAGTTTGATTTGCATCTTTCCCCTCGATTAAGGTCTCCGGAATTTCTAAAGCTCCTCTGCGCAGCGAAGGGCAGCTGGAGAACCGCGAGGCTGCTCAGAGCCTCCAGGACCGGGCGAGGAGAAGGGGCGAGCAGGAAAATTAATGCTTTGTACAGAACCCAGCGCGCAAAGAAGTCCAACTTACGGGCACCCAACGTTTCAATTACAAACCTGCTAAAAATCACAGGAAGATGAATTCCAGTGTTTTCTAACTACAGTTAAGTGCGCTGGGAGGGTATTAACTATCTCCCCGGTCCTATTGATCTTCCTGTCTCCGGCTACTACTGGAAACAATTAGAGGTCAATAAGCAACATGAGATGAAATTTCCAGCTGCCAGATAAACCATTTGGAAATATTTCCTTGCCCTTTTACATCAGTGGTTCTGTCAATACCGCAATCAAATATTTTTTATGGAAAAGAAAGTACCTTAGAAAATATATCTGTCCTGTCCCACGGACCGGGAGCAGAGCGTGTAAATAGGCAGCCAGCGGCTGGCTGCTAGCAGCCCTCAAAGCGAAACCCAGCTACAAATAGCAGCAAGACTTTCTGTTCTAACAGCACCATCCGTCCAGGAGCCGCACTAATGCATTTACCCTCTCGGTGACCCTGCGAGAAGAAAGAAGAAATCTTCTTCCTGAAGCAGCCAAGGAGGAAATCAAGGGCATGAAAAGGTTGTGGGTGCAGTTCACGAACGGCACAAGTGCAGTGACCGATGAGGGTGTGGGAACGGCTGCACAATGTGGCTGCGGGAGCCCTGGCGGGGGCACGCTGCGGGCTCCCTGGTGGATGCGCGTGTTGGAGCCCACGCTGGACCCTGTGTTGGATGCACGTTGTTGGGCACACATGTTCGACACACGTTTGATGCATGTGTTGGATGGTTGGACACGTGCATTGGGTGCATGCATTGGACGCACACGTTGGACGCACACATTGGATGCACGTGTTGGATGCATGCATTGGACACACACGTTGGATGCATGTGTTGGACACATGCATTGGGTGCATGCATTGGACACACACACTGGATGCACATGTTGGACACACATGTTGGATGCATGTGTTGGACGCATGCATTGGACACACACGTTGGATGCACACGTTGGACGCACGTGTTGGATGCATGCATTGGGCGCTGGACGCATGTATGTGTTGGACACATGGTGGATGCCCACAGCCGTGCTGGGACTGCAGGGCACTCGTGCACGCGCTGTGCCTGGTCCGTGGCCCCGCAGAGATGCCTGGCTGGGCGCAGGATCAGACACAGCATGGCAACGTTGCCACGGGGCGCTCCTGGGGTCGTGCTGCCGCAGCCACCCCATCCCTGCCTGCTGCCCTGGCTCCTGCAGCCGGGAACGCAGGCACCATCACGGTGGTGGGGCGAAGGGTGCCGGAACAACCGCAGTGGACCTGGTAAAACCACAGCAGGCGAGGCAAGCACAGAGGCATCCCAGGAGCGGCGGCACCCCCGCCCAGCCCCCAGCACGAACACCGGGGACTCAGGATGATGCGCTGGAATCTAATTTTGCTCATGGCAAGAGATATGCAACCTGAAGAGATGCACGGTTCTTACATTANTTAAAAAAAAAAAAAAAAGCCATAAAGTCTACGCATACATGACAGATTTACTAAAGAAGCAATTCACTGCAGTGCCATCAAGCAAGTGTACATACAGCTCAATTTTGTAAGGAATCATTCATGGTACATTTAGTAAGGCTCCAGGATGAATGGGCTGAAGCATTCTTTTGCTATTTATCTCCTATTTCCCTTGCTTGTTAACTCCTCCTCCCTGAACTCGGCTGTCACCGCGTTCCCACCCCTGATCCACGGGAGCAGCCGTGGTGGGATGGGGAGAGCCGTGGCCGACGGCCGCCCTGAGCCGCTGCAGAGCCACGGGACGGCTCGGCCCGGGGCAGGCAGGGCTGGGGACCGTTGGCCCCACGCTGCCCACGCTGCCAGAAGGGGCATCTCCAGACCCGCAGGACCACCTGCATTTTTGACCCTGCAGTCACGCACTCCTCCACCTGCAAGTGGAGCCGGTAGGTGGGCAGGTCCCTGGGGGGGTGTCCTGGCAAGCCCTTCCCCGGCTCCCGCATCTCCATCTGCATCCTTGGAGCCATCCTGGAGCCACCCCTGACCTCCCACCCCAGCAATTCTCCTTCTCGAGGGCTTTGGTGGTCAGTTCCTTCTGGCAGCGTACCACCGTCTCCTGCCGTTCCTCCAAGGCTTGGGAACTGCTAACGGCTCATCTCCTTGCGAAGGGCTGAGCCAAACCTCCAAACACCAACTCCAGGAGCCGCCTCCTTTGAAGCACCCCCCCCGCTCCCCCCCCAGCCTTTTTCCTGCCACGTTCCCTTCCGTAGATCACCAAAATCCCCTCCGGACACCAGCCCTGTCTCCCTGCCACTGTCCCCTCCGCTCCTGCCTGGCCAGCCCACCCACCGGCTCGGTGCTCCGGTGCTCACCATCCTGAACTGCCGGGATGTGCCACACGTGTGAGACACCCCACAGGTAAGCAGCACTCCGGAGTAATAAATTAAAAGAAAAGCTCTTCCTAAATCAACCTTTCTCCCCCAAGACCGGGTTTAGCTATTCCCTAGGTCCAGCCGCATCCTCCCCATCCTAGGAGCCGGGGACGGCCCCATGCCGTGCCACGCTGCCGAAGCAGCCGGCGAGCCGGCCGTGCGGGCTCCTGCAGTCTGAGCACGTCTCCCGCAGACCCTGCGCGGAGGCAGTGGCTTGTTAAAGGCTTTCTGTCCCCGAACGACCCCTACGCGTCTCCGGAGGGCTCGGCTGCATCCGTGCCTTCATCCTCCCGGTACCTTGAATTTCGGCAGGAAGGGAGACGTGCAGCTGTGCGTACGTGCTGCTGGGAGCAATTTTGTCAACAGCACTTTAACGTCCAAGTGATTCTCATCGCAGCTGGTACTAGGAGCGCTGGGAACTGCAATAAAAATAGTTTTATAAAATAAATTACCTAGCATTTGCATATACTGTGCATAAAAGCACACACTTGGATGCTGACACTGAAGACTCCCTGGGTCCAGGTCTGGTCTGGCAGCAACAAGGAGAATAATAAACAGTGGAAAAAAAATCACTCTCTCCCTGTTATACCAGATGGCAAACAAGGGCTGGAGCAGAAAACTTAGAACTTCTTAATTAAATACCACTTGAGTTCAGAGTCCAACGGGCTCCAGGTCAGTGAACAAAACATGGTCTTTCTCTCGGAGGTGAGGGCACATCAGCTTTCCCGGAGAGGGAGGACCAGGAGCTCACGAGCAGCCAAACCCTCCCGCAGCCCCGCAGGCAGGATTTAGCAGCCTGCTCGCTCCAGGCTCGCTCTGGGCTTGCTCTGGGCTCACTCCGCACCCTCCGTCGATGGTCCCCCGGCCACAAGCCCCAGGTCAGCACCTTACCCTGCCTGTACTATCCACCAGTTAACTCACAGGCGTCAGCCATCCCCTCCACTCCCGCTGTGCCTGCTGGCTGGGAATTTGGGGACACCATTACTGAGGTGCACTGGGGTGTAATGGGGTAACTGGGGTGCACTGGGATGTGCTGCAGCCCAGTTAATGCCAGAGGTGGAGCATCGCCGGAGGTGGAGCATCACCACAGCTCCGCGCGGACGTGCCAGCATCCTTCAGCACGACAAACCGCAGAATAATCCTGCAAAGCAAGGGGCACCCGCTCCACCGAATGCTTTGGCTGGGGGTCCCCAGAAAGGCGCGTGGAGGGGCGTCTCGCACCCCTCTACATGCTGCACCTCCTCTTCTCACCCCACACGTGTGTGCCTCGACAAGAAGGTGTTCCCCGTCCCTGCTGCCAGCCCCGGGGTGGCTGCGTGCTGGGTCTCAGAGCAGCCGGCCCCAGGCTGCAAGAGCACAAACTGATTTATTCTGAATATTAACGGTACAAAGCAAATGTCTCGCCAAGAAAAGGATCGCTCTTCCAGCAGGCAGGCAGAGAGCACAGGTCACAGCACCAGACAGACAATCAGCAGCTTTTTCGAACCTGCGGGCTGCCGTCAGTAACTCGAAGGCTGAGAAACACATGAGCCATGGTCTCAAGTCAGAATCGCAGGACACCCAAATCTGCCAGCCTATGGCTCCAAGCGAGCTGGATACGGAAACCTCCCCTGAAACCCCTACGACAACGCCTCAGGTACTCGGTGGCTGCTCAGGGCAGATTTTCATCAGAGTATGCCATGAGTACGGCGATGCACGTGTGGCCCCAAAGCCGCGCTAGGGACTACACGCGGTCGAGGTGCTCGGGGTGTGACATAACACTCACGCACGGGGCTCAGCGCAGCAAAAATAAAGGCTCTGGGACCGGGGTGCCCTTCCAGCCTACCACCCTCCTCAGGGGCCTTTCAGCACACAAGAGGGGGCGAAAATGGACCCACCACAGCTCCCCGTGCCCAGAAAACCCGCTGTGTGCCCTCCTGGCTGTTCCTCCTCCAGCAACGGGCACAGGCTTCAGGATGCAGGAGGTGTGCACAGCTTGTCGTGAGTAGTTAGGAGAGGGAATGTATGAGGAATGGCTAAAAATCCAGAAATAGGGATAGTTAGAGGAGTTAAACAGGATTTCTCCTCTGCTGGAGGTGTATCTTCCACCCGAGGCAGAGGCATCCAGCTCACCACAGCATGGAGACCCCCACCTAAAGCACAGCCGAACCCCACATCCCTTTGCCGAACCCCACATCCCTTCGCCGTGCACCGACCCCCCCGTACGGAGCACACCCGGCTTGAGCAGCATCACAGGCAGGAACACACGGCTGCTGCGGACAAAGCCCTCCCCACTCCCGGGGTGGTGGGCTGCTCTCTCCCGACCAAATCCCTGGGTGCTCACCCCGTATTGGGTGACCCCAACCGAACACCTCCGCTCACGATCTCCATGGGTGGCTTCGTTTTATTTGCATTTAATTTTATTTGCACTGCAGGTCCTCCCTACCCATCACAGCGATGCCCGGAGCCCGGGCAGGGTCCCTCCGTGCTGCTCTAATTAGTAAATAGCAACAATCAGCAGTTATGCCCAACACCTGCACCACCGCGGCGCAATAAAAGCTAACGATAACAGAGTAATTTGGTGAGGTCAGGAATGTTTTCTAGCTTCCTAGCAGGTCTCTTTGCCAAACAAGCACCAGGCATCCCCCGAAACTCAGGGCTGCGGCATCCCCCAAAACTCCAGGCTGCAGCATCCCCCGAAACTCAGGGCTGCAGCATCCCCTGCCCAGAGTGCAGAGCTCCGAGGGAAACTGCTCTCCTTCCAGGCCGCTAATACAATTTTCTTTACTAAACTCCTGAGCCGTGATACACAGGAGCGGGAACAACCCGCAAGGGTCTCATACATCATCTGCTTTTTTCATTATGAAAGGAGTGCACGGGTATTTTGGAGGGCTGGCTACGGAAAAGGCACGGCACACGTGCTTCTACCTCCAGGCTTTGGGATGGTTAGAGCGGCTAGGCTAGACAAGACGAAAGCAAACACACAAAAATATTCTTGCCTGGATGCTTTGGATTGCCGCTGACACCGTGCGCTCCCGCTGCCCCACTCCTGGTCCTTTTAAAGAGATCGTTGGCAAAGAGAAAGTGCACCTTGAAATTGTCCAAAGCTTTCCCGGCTTAAATAGGAAGGAGAAAAGACAACTCAGTGACTTTTTATTTTGGGGGAGAGCAGCCCCAGGCAGGGGTGGGGACGCCGGCACGCCGGCTCCGACCCCGTTTCCCAGAGCTACCGCTGGACCGGGCTCGGGAAAACCCCCCAGAAACCCATCCTGCAGCCTGACACCGACACCTCCGGGGGGCTGCAGCCCCTCGAGGTGCAGGACCCCCAGCGGCTTGTGGTTCTGTGGGCGAAAAAAAAAGGAGGGTTGTTTTGGATGCACACTCTTAAAACTGAAGGTGGACATTTTTAAATGCCAAACCTCATACTGATGGTACGGGAGCAGCATCCTGCCAGAGCCAGGGCGCCCTGTGTGGGAGACAGCAATTCCTTTGGTGCTCCGAGAGCAAATGTCACCGTTTCAGTGGGGAAGCGCTTATTTGAACAAAGGCAAATCCCTTATTTTACTGAATCTTTTCAATTTCGAAAACAAACTCCCAGCGAGGATTCACTATTTGACGAACAGAAACCTCTGCAGATGGAGGGGGCGGCTGTTCCGAGGCCGAGGAATTTACAAAGCAACCTGTTGGAGGCTACAGGCGTTGGGCCAAGGAGGAGGAAGGGTAAATGCAGAACCTGTGTGTCAGCAGCGACCGGGGGCTCGGGGGCTCAGATGTCAAAGGCTCTAAATTTGGACATTAAAAGGCGCAAAGTCCCTCTTCCCAGCCCCGGCTGCCAACACCGGGATGCTGCTTCGAGACACAGGATGAGGGAGCATTGCCGACGAAGGCATCACCCTGGGAAGGGTGCGTGGGAGCCCCCGCCCTCACCAGGGAGAGGGGCCCAGCCCACCGGGGTGGAACTCTTTCCCCTTTAATTGCAGCCATGTAGTATTTTTTTTGCTCACAAGCCCTCGTCTGCGCTAGCTATTAGCGAGGTGGGAGTGTGGCCACCTCTGCCTGAAGCCCTGACGGCTCACGACACTGCTCACGGCCCTGCTGCCGCTGGAAGGACGGGAATTCAGGTGGTGCACTTCCCGCNAGGTGGGAGTGTGGCCACCTCTGCCTGAAGCCCTGACGGCTCACAACACTGCTCACGGCCCTGCTGCTGCTGGAAGGACAGGAATTCAGGTGGTGCGTTTCCCATGGCCTCACTGTATTGATTCAGTGAGGGCAAACAGAGGTCCAGA
>RSEF01000010.1:21354104-21375019 GCA_003993805.1 Himantopus leucocephalus | reverse complement strand
CCCGCTGCCTCCAGGGACAGCTCGGCATCGCTCCCAGCCCGCCGCTGGGCATCCAGGGCCCCATGTTTTAGCCCATCCTAGCCCCCCGTTTTGGCTTGTTTTACTAATTTTAATTAGCAGGGAGTAGAGCCTATGAGGCTCTATATTTGTACTAGGACAAATATATTTTATCCATAGTATTATGGGAGGTATATTTTTATATACAAAAAAGTGTCTGATCAGCCAACNTATATACAAAAAAGTGTCTGATCAGCCAACCCTGCTTTGTCCAACTAAATCATGAAGTTTATAGGTCTCTCAATCCACAGGTCAGCTTCCAGTCCCCCGTATCTGCTGGGGGACCAGTGTGTACTGACAGTTTTACCCACGGTATCAGGCCATCCAGCAAACCCAAACACTCAAAATTTGAAGAGGAAAACGGGTGCAGCAAACGCAAGGGCAGGGAGCGGGGCCGGCTGCCCCGAGCAGGGATTCGCCCCTCGTCACCCTGGGGTTTGGAAGGAGAAAAGTGCCCATGGTGCACCACTCTTCACGCCACACGCTTGTCCCCTTGCCTGATCCAGTGCCAGGTTTGTTGCCTTCACAGGAAGGCTGCTATCTAAGCAATAAAATGATCCGCAAAATCTTCAAACGCTTATAAAAGCAGTGATTGATGTGCTCAACTGCCGGGCCCTTCCTGTCTCCAAAAGTCTGGCTCGTAATCACAGCATCTCAAAAAAAAAAAAAAATTAAAATCAATCTGTAAACACTCCAGTTGATATTTTCACAGCTCCTTCTGCTGGCACCCGCAGCGTGCAAAGCCTGCGGCACCGTGCAAACCCTCCCCAGCCAGGCAGTCCCCCCCCACGCCGCCAGCAAATTAAGCCATTAGCAAATGTGCATCTTCCTTCCCTTCACCCCCATCACCACCAGCTGGGTGCGTGCTCTCCAGCTCGCCCGGCCACAAAGAAGGGGGCTCAGAAGATGGTTACTGTTCATCTTTGCTCTGCGTCGCCCAGGTGCCCCTACCAGGGATGGGGAGATGGTGCTGGGCTGGTTTGCTTTTTGCCAAAGCTGGTCACAGCTGACGGAAGCAGTTTTACAGCTGAAAAGAAAGCTGTGAAGACCTCTCACGGGTCACGGGTGGCAGAGCAAGCTAGCCACACTGCTGCTATTTATGCTTCAGGGCTGCCACAGATTTATATCTTTGTCCTTATATATTGTTTAAAAAAAAAAAAAAAAGAGAAAGGAAAAGCACTTGTCCCCTTCTGAAGTTACAAAGTCAGAAGATCGCTGACTCAAGCACTGAAAGTCCCCGAACAGCCGCTGCTCGTGCAGATTTAGACTCAACCCCAGCCAACCAAAAAGAATAATTATTTCTCCGCTCTGCTGTGCTATTTAAAGTACGATGAAGTACAAAGACACTGAATTATGCACAGAAGAGTTATGCTCACGCACAGCGAGGTAGCAGCAGCCACCAAAGATAAATAAAGCGGATGCGAGCGCTCCTGCGCCCGACCCTGGTCTCGCAGGTGACTTTGTTTGATTCGTACAGAAAACAGTCGAGATGGGATGGCAGTTTCCAAGGTGCCCTGCTCCTTCGACACCCAGCCCCGGGCAGCCACGCAGGGACGAGCCCCGGGTGCTGCAGGCGTGCTGCGGGCTGCACAGGGATGCGGCAGGCAAGGATGGCTCTGGCCCCAACAGCAGGATGGACCAAGGAGTCATGTTGTCCCCTGAAGGCATTTAACACCAAAAATAGCCCTGTCCCTGTGAGCGTTCCCACCCTTCCATCAGAGACGGCCCTAAGGGAGGAGGGACATCATTGTACCCTCACCCCTCAGGACAGGGACGGGCTCCCGGTGGCTCCAGAGCTGCAGAGTCACACCGGAGCAGGGCTGCTCCTGTCATTGCGCAAACTTTTAGTGGCAAGTCAAGCTCTGACCATGTTGACCATTCCGTTCAGCGTCTCAACGTGCAAACAAGAAAGGACCCAACCGCAGCGTAACACAGCAGGCGACACCAGTGGCGCGGCCGTGTGTGACCATCATTCCTCCAGCCCAGACCCAGGCCAGCATCCTTCTCACCGCCTCGGAGCAAGCTGCCCCAGGTGAGCTGAGCTGCATCTCCCAGCAAAGTGCTGGGCTTGCTCAGAAAGCCCCAGAGGATGCTCTGCAGGGTGGGCAATTGTCACCCACAACGTGTCACGGGCCATCTCTACGTGCCCTTTTTCAGCCGGGAGGCTGTTTCTCTCCCAAACCTCTTCATCTGCCAGATTTTGCCCTGAGCCCCGTACCCACAGGCAGGCACCGGGGAGGGGGCAGCTGATGGGCAGCACAAGGGAAAGCAAACATGACATTTTTCAATGGGATGGGATTTGCCAAAGCCGATCCACTGCCACATTCCCAAGAGCCCCTTGGGATGTGCCCAGCAATGGCTTGGGGCTTTGCTGCACAAAAAGAGCATTCAAATCCTTTCTTTTTCTTTTTTTATTGGCTCTACAGTACTTTATGGATCATCGTTGGTTTCCTCATCTTCTCATAATTTATAAAAACGGCCTGTCGCTATACTTGGCTTCACCTCAAGGTCAGTAAATCAGGATATTTAATTAAACATAGCAATTTACCAGCTCTCAGCCCAATTCATAAGAAACTCACGCATCATTTGAGCGGGATTTTCATATACTTCACTTGGAAAAAGTACAGAGACGACTTCAGCAGAACAAAATACATCAAAATACATTTTTNTTTTTTTTTTTTTTTTTGGCAACTCACAAAACCACTTTTGCTCCATTGCAAGCACGTTACTGCCTCTCCATTCCCTGCCCGGGAGCTATCTGATACGGCCTGGGGAAAGCCGCAGAGCACGGCTCTGGCGAAGGCAGCGGCAGGCTGGGTGCAGGCAGGTATATGAGAAGAAAGCATCGCTGTAACAGCCCTCAGCAAACGCAGCACCCTCCCATGCACCTCCACAGCAGCAGGAAAACCACTGCATTGTCCTTCATCACTCAGCAAGAATAAAGATATCCTGTTTCATGACATGGGAATCTTTGGAAAAGTCTAGATTATCAAGCTTTGTACCAAAACTTGGGTGTTTCCTCTCCTTTTCTCTAACAGCAGTGTCTGACAGCACAGCCAACATCTTGTGTGTCAGGTTGCTCTCTGACAGGCTCTGCCCTTGGGGTCAGACCCGTGTCACGTGAAAGGTCCCCCCCGTGCAGGGACACAGGGCTCAAGGGAGCAGGTGGGGGGGATGCTGCCAGGGACGGCCGGGCTCGGGGCAGGAACGTGCAGCTCTGATCGGTGGGAGGGAGGGCACCAGGAAAATTCAGCCATGGCAAGAGCTTTTGCTTCTTGTCCACGGTGATGGTCCTGGGGACCACGTTTCAGTCGTGGGAAAAGCATCTGCGGGAGGTCACACATTATTTGACCAAAGAGGCTCTGACTGCAGGACAGAAGCCACAGGGGACCAGGCTGCATGAACAACAGGATTTGGGTTTTCCCCACCTTTTTTCAGGTTTCCAAAGTTCACCTTGCCGCATGTGGGCGGAACGAGGCTGGGTCTGTCCTGGGTGAGCCCCAACATCCCACCTCAAACAGCAAAAGGGGCTCCTGCCTTCAGCAACTGCCGACAGCAAACAGCTTTCCAGCAAGTTGGAGAGAGCTGCCGGGATGTGACTCAGTCCCCAAATGAAGATGAAGCCAGGCGCTCGCGGGCAGAGCAGAAGCTGGAAGAGGCTCCCTGCAGCAGAGCCCTGCTGGGGCTTCTCAGGAAAGCGGATCTGCAAGAAGGTATGTGAAACGTAGGAGGAAAAACATATAAAAGTGTTCCACAGTTTCTGCATCTTCCTTTGAACAACAACAATAATGCTGTTTTACAAATAAAGTCATTAACAACCATTGCTACCTAGAAGCTGCCCAAGCGCCTCACCCGCCTTCGCACTTCTGCCAGCAGAAACCCTGGTGCTTCTGGGTTTGCAGATGCTGAGGCTTGGATGGCTTCGTTGCCCGTGCGGACAACCACAGAGATGCCACAAAATGCCCTACAAATTAAAAAAGCAAAATAAAACTTGGAACTTGCTTTAAACCCAGCTTGGATCTTTAGGGGGAAAAAAACCCAACCAACCCAAAACCCAAAGGTTTTTTTTTTAAAAAAAAAGATTTTTAATATTTGTTATTCTTTTTCTCAGGGAGAACCCGTCTCCCACGCTTTGGCGAGCCCGATGGGCTGCACTGTGCACCCGCTGGCAAACCGCTCTCTGCCCTTCGGAGCCGGATCGGCCCCTTTAACAAGTACAAGATTTCTCGCTCAAATAGCGTTTCAAACCAGAGATCTGAGCAATAACGCAAACACAACACATGCAACCACTTAGAAGTCAATTAATATCGGCGGAAGGCCCCTTGTTGAAGGCAGCAGAAGGAACGATGTTACATTTCCGGAATAATGGCTGAAATTTGCCATTGTGTGTCATCAGGAATCATTTAAAATAGTTTTGATCTAAGTTCTTTCTGTCAGGGCTCTAATGAATTAACAGATGACAGATTGCTGTAATGAGAGTCTCTGCTTTAAAGAAAAGGCTACATTGTTTTTTGCTGTACTACTCATATAATTTGGGATGTTTAAAAATAATTACAGCAGAAGATTAATACCTTACAAGTTTTTAGACGTTTCTCACACACAGTGGAGAGCCGAGCCTGCCTTTTTATCAGGTTTTAGGGATGTGGGTGGGAACAGGGGCAACACCCTTATACACCAAAAAGCGCCATTACACCCCAAATGCTGAAATCTGGGGCTGTAACTAGAAAAAAACGTAATTCCTGCCCTGTGTTCCCAGGGACAGCGCCTTCACCCCAAACCCCAGCAGGTCCTCCGGGATAAGCCCCTGTGTCCCAGCTTGGGGAGGTTGGCAGGAGCGTGGGGGTCCTGCGGGGACTGCAGAGCACCCAGCCCAGGGGGCTGGCCGGCCACCGAGCCCGTCGGCTGCTGGGGTAAAAATAAGGAAAAAGCCAATAACCGGAGCAGGCTCGTCCCTCGGTTTGTGCTGCGTTCCCCGTACTCATTAGCTCGGTTGCTGGATCACATTTTTCTGCTGTGCAAAGGGACCACAAAGGCATATTATATTCAATGTTAAGTAAACAAACTTTTGAAAACTGCCTTTTATTGATTCCATACGGCCATCTGGTTTGAAGGAAAAGGCTCCCTCCCTCTTCCCCCTCCCTGTGAAAATATTCGAAGGTTAGGGACTGGCAGCGGCTCAGCATGGCTGAAAACCACCTAGTTTCCTTTGCGGTTAACAACACAGGAAAACGTCTAACTTACAGATAAATGTTGGAGGCTTATTTGGTTCACCCATCTGGTAGCCAGCCTGTTCTGCGAAAATTAAAGATATACATATGCAAATATTCACAGTCTGCTTCCAAGATCTAAAGAATTTTTATGATGTAACCACAAAAAGAGGTTATTTAATGTTGACAATATGTAGCAGAGCAAAGCACTATAATGCTGCATATGGTAATGTAACTTATGAAAATGAAGCCGCAGTGCCCTTACAGAGTAATGAAAAGCAGATTTCACCTTGAAGACTATTTGAGCTGTTTAGCTTGTAATGACTTGAGAAAAAAAAGAAAACCACCCAAAAAACAGTGGTGTGAAAATGCGACTTGCCACACAGCCACACAAATCCCGGCCGTGCGTGGCAGCGTCACCACCAAACGGCCTCAGCCTGGCAGGCGCAGGGGTGCCTGCCCCGTGCCGGGGATGTGCCACCATCCCACTGGGGACGTCTGCAGGGCACGGACAAAGCCCCCCAGTGATGCTGATGCCAACAGAGCCCTGCCTTCCCATGCTGCGGCCCCACGCACAGCTCCCAGCATCACAGGCAGCCACAGGGACAACTCCTCTGCCCCTCTTCTCGGCAGTCCTGGGGGGATGAGAGCAGATGAGCGATTCTGGGTTAAGGGATCCGGGCAGGATTGCACCCTGCAGACCCTGCCCCCTTGCAGAGCCCTCCCCGAGGGAGGCAGGGCACTCACCGTGGGGACCGCTCCATCCCCATGGGGCAGAGGCAGGGCACCCATGGTGGGGACCGCTCCATCCCCATGGGGCAGAGGCAGGGCACCCACGGTGGGGACTGCTTCGTCTCCGCAGGGCAAAGACAGTGGGAGGTGTCCATCCATCTTCACCATCATCGCGTGGGGCTCACTACAGCCCCCAGGAATTGAGTGCTGCTCAGCTGAGAGACCCCAACCCAAGGGGGGACAGCCTTGCCAACAAGTCTCTCCGCACGAGGCACATGTCACTCAGACACCGGCATCCTCCCAGCTCAGAGGGACGGCAATGCTGCATCCCACAACCAGTGGCCCATCTTAGGCCAGGCAAGTGGTCGGGATGCACGGGGTGACCTCCCACCACCCCACCATCGCGCTCCAACTGCATCGGCTGCACAAAACGCATTACCCCCACAATTCATCAGAAACGTCGACTGAGCCGTGAGAAGCCTCTCCAACCAGCCCCGCATCCCTGATGCTACTTTGCATGTAGCGAAGACTTATTGCTACTGCTAAAATTAATTATGTCCTCTTTCTGTAACAAGCACCTTTGTATATTATGCAAGCGCTTTGCCTGTCATCAACAGCCTCAGAGAAAGAGGAAGATGTTTGAATTAACAAAATATTACTGTGATCTTCTCCCTGACAGTATGGAAGCAATAATATTTAGTGAGTAACTGAGTTTCCTTTAATAATTTAGTAGACTGCAAAAACCTTGATCATCCAGCTGACTCTGAGAACAAAATAGTCAAGCTTTGTGCATCCTAAGCTGAGATAAAAACGCGAGCAGAAGAAAGAAGTTTAAAATTATATTTTAAAAAGCTAATTAAAAACGCAGCCCACATGCAAGAAAGAGGCCAGGGAAACTGTTCTTTAAAGGAAGCGAAGCTACAGGTTTCCCTATCTCCCTGTTTCATCTGCAAGAACAGAGCGGAGGGATGTCGGCGAGCTGCTCTCCCGCCAGCTCTCTGTGGGTGCGTGGAGGAAGGCGAAGCCAGAGGCACCTGGGTGCAGGGACCCCCAGAGCAGCTGCACCCCAGGANATTCGGTGACATCCGAAGGGACATTACGGTTGCATCGAGCTCAGCACCAGGCAGGTACCGGGTGTGAACCCACCTCTCCCCCAGATGGTTTTGATCAAAGTCCTATCATCCTTGGTCACCGTGTGAGAGTGGAGAAACCCTGCAGCCAAGCAGGTCCCGCAGAGCCCTCTGGGAAGTGCTTCTAGAAGCACAGGGCAAGACAGGAGACTTCCCCCACCTCCACCAGCACCATGGGGCAGCACGGTCTGGTGGAGGCAAGGACCCTTCCCAGGGCAAGTCACCCCTAAATAAAGCACCTGGCTGAGGTTATTGCCAAAAAGTGCCTGCAATAGGCCTCCTGTGCGCTCTGCGTATGTCACTAGTTGTCACCTGCTTGTCCTACTCCTCCATCCCTATCTGGTTTCTTGAAGACTGCACAAGGGCAGTCTTGAAGAAGCACAAGGGGGCTCCACCAACAAAGCTGCAGCTAGAGCAGGACACTGCGAGAGGACCTCTGAGTCACAGCAAGATGCTGAGCTTCAAACTGGGTTCTTACACAGCTCGATACTACCCATCTCCTGCTCTTGGACCAAGTACTGGTATGTGCAGGAGAAGGGATGAGAAGCATCTCCAATGCTGCAAAACCCATGGCTGGAGCTGGCCCGGCCAGCATCAGCCCGAAATAGCAGGAGCAGAGGGATGCGAGTGCATCATGAGCACCCATCACCCTCAAGTTTTGCCTTCCTCCAGCTCATGAGCAGTAAACCAGCAAGGTGGACCAGAGATTGGCTGATACAGCATCCCAGGGCAGGAGGGACCAGAGGAGGACTCTGTGCTCAGCTTGGCACCATCCTGGAGTCAGGCACGACCCTGTGGATCCCAGCACCCCCACAACCAACACCAAACAGACTTAATTTTTGCTGTTGCTGTTGTCATTAAGACCCTGAGCTTCTCCTGGGAGCCCCCAGTCATTGAGGCAAATAATTTGACACGATGCATTTTTGAGCATCACTGTCGGAAGCTACAGATATTCCCAGCTCAGGGTTGGTGAAGCGCAGGGCCTTGGCAATCTCCGTCACGGAGTAGGAGCTCTCAGGGAGCACTGTGGAGGGAAGTTTGGAAGAAACAAGAAAGCAAAGAAACCTCAGCTTCTCCGACAGGGCCAGAACTATTAAAAGAGCACTTAGGCCCCTTAACATAAAAATGCATCAAAGAGGGAAACCAGATGAGAACGGAGTCATTTGCCTTGGAGAAATCCTGGCTCTCTGATATGCTGCCTTCCTCCAGCGAAGGTTCAGTGTGGATTGAAATGCCTTCAGGCAGCAGAGCTGTTTTGTCTAAGGCGTGTATTTGCAGAGGGCATTTTAAGGAGCAGCCTCTCCAAAGGGGTTCCACCACTGCTCCCTTCCCACTCATTGGCATGCAGAGCAAAAAGCCCCCGAATCCGCAATAATGAAAACTAGATTCCTTTTTAGATAAACACACTATATCAATGACAAAAAGATGAACCAAAGCTACATCAATGCTCAGAGCATCAAAGAGCTCAAGCTCAGGCTTCAGACCTGCTAACAACGCCATCCGCTGCCGCGCTAGCACCACTGGGACGTCTTGGGGACTCATCTGCAAGCAAATACCTGGGTGGTTGTCACCCTTGCAAGGTCACAGGACACTGAGGGATGCCACAGCTTGCCCTGTGGACATCACAGGAAGTCCCACCCATAGATGAGACACCAATCCTGGTGAACGTGCCGGGGAGCATCAGAGCACGGCTGGAGCACCACAGACCCTGAGAGACACCTTGTGCTGAGCACTCCCGGCTCCCACCAGCGCCAGAGACAACCAAGACAGCAAAAGCCCCACGGACATATCCTGCTTCACTGGGAGCTGATGCTTCAAACTCAAATGCATGCCTTTTGGTTTTTAACAGCTCTGGACCAGGGGGACACATAACTCACATGGGTGGGTGTGCAGAGGTGCTGCAGGACCCTGCCATGTCTTCTCTAAGCTGTGGGACAGGCTGTGTGACAACCAGCACCGCAACGGTTTCATTGCTGGCCCTGCTCACCTCCTCTCCCAGCGTACGGAGACACAAAACCAGCACGCCATGCCTTAAGTTAAAAGTAAAGTACTCCATTAAGAGCCTCAGGGATGAAGTTTAGTGAGAAGGGGAGTAAAGACCATCCGCCGCCTTCGCAGCCAGCCCCACCGATGCATGTTCCAGGCTTGCCACAACCCACAGGGAAACCTCTGAAGCCTTGGATGACTTGTGCAGGTTTTCCCCAAAAACAAGACCTCTCCAAGGAAGGCGTGCGAAACATGCACGAGCCCCTGCGTGCCCCTAACCCGCAGGTAACACTTATTCAGTCCTCCCCCCACTTTTAAACCCACCTCTGTTTATCCCCCACCGTAAAAGCAAGCGGCTGACAGGGCACCGACACGCTGCAACATCTGGGAGTCATCTCAGCCCTGGTGCTGAGCAGTGAGTCAACAGAAGGTGTGATGAGAGCCAGATGTGCGGCTCTGCCCATACATCCTAAGTGGAGGGGATTACAATAAGGGGACAAATAAAGAGGAAGGCCTGCGAGAATATGTAGAGCCCCTGGAGGCCTTTAAAACTGATTTTAAAAACCCATTTCCCTCGATTCAGAGGGAATTTTATAGAGTAGCACCGGCAAAACGCTGGCTGTTTGTTGCAAGGCCAGGCGACGCTGAGCCTGGGTTTTGGGCAGGCATAAAATCCCTGATTTCCTGATGCGGGTAACATTTGCCAGTGCTCAGGCTCCCGGCGTGCTAACTACGGATGGGCAGCCTCCAGCACCGACCGCGGTGGCAAGTGGGCAGCACCAGGGACGTCAGATGACCTGGGCTGCAGGATGGCATCGGGGTTTGCCTGCTTGGAAAGTCAAGCAAGCAGCAGGGAGGGAGCCTCTCACCTGCCTGGTGCTTGTAGCGGCTTTTGCACGAGGTAGGTCTTCTCCTCCCTGCCCTGTTCCTGCCCGGGGAGGTACAAAGCCTCTCCTCCTCTGCTGGCAGCACGTACCCCGAGAGCAGCCACAGGGCTCAGCGGCTGGAGCAGTGACATTTTCTGAAGCCTGCTGGGATACAGATGCTCACAGCCCTGCCACTGTGCCACACTCTGGCTCTCGTGCTGGAGGCGGCAGCTCTCACACCACTGGCGTCTCTGCGATGCCTTGGCTTTTGCGCCATCGAAGCACTTTGCACCCTCCCCGTGTCAGCAAGACCCAGTGCAACTGCTTGCAAGAGGAAATAAAATTAAAACTGGCTTTAACTGGGATGAAAACTACAGGAAACCACAGAGCAATCATCACCACCAGCCACCATCTCCACCACAGGCAGGAGCCAGGTGCGAGGACTCCCTCGTCAGCAATGTAATTAGAGGGGCCCCACTCGTGTGCAGGCATGCCTGCATCCTGCAGCCTCGCAGGAGCCCGGGCACCCAGGCAATGCCTGGCCAGAGGCGCTCAGAGATACGGCTCGACTGCTGGGCAGAGCTTTAACGCCCAAGGTGACTCCCCTGCCTTCTTACTTCAGCCCTTCAGACAAGCTTAGGCAGGTCACAAAAACAGTTTTCACCTTTAATTGTGCCAGGAGTATCTGCAACTCTTAGAAGCTAGCATGACATTTGCCTGTGCAATTCCCATGCGCCTGAAACCCAGAGCATCACAGTTTCGGGGTCAAATGGTTTAATTTAGGTGAAACACTTTCCTGCAGTGTGAAAAATGCAAATGCCCGCGCTGCTTCATAGACACAGGAGCAGCGCAAGGGCTGCAGCCAGGGTGGTGGGAGAGGACAGACCCCGAAAATGACGGAGCTGTAGGACCACCACCTTCCCCTCTGCTCCAGCTCTCCAGCAGCTTGGGGTCTCACCCCCCCACAAAGCCCCTCAGGCTGGCACGGGCTCTGAGGCGCGTTTCTGATGCAAGGGCCACATCCTGGCAAGCAGGAGCTCATCCACAGCATGGCACAGCATCCCGGCAAGCCTGCACTCCAGGCAGTGAGGCAGGACACCCCACATTTCCCCTCTGCAGGGAAAAACACCTTTAAAGAGGTGAACGGGATTCTGTTTACAGCCCAAACCCGCTCCTTCCCGTGCCTCTCCCAAGGGACTACTTCAAATGGAATCCAGCGTCACCCCGGGAGGAGGCTTTCCTGCTGCTACACGAACCCCAAAGCCAAATCAAAACATCCATTGGAAGTCGACANTCCTGCTGCTACACGAACCCCAAAACCAAATCAAAACATCCATCAGAAGTCGACGCATCAGCAGAAGGGGGAGGCTCTGCCCCAAGAGAGGGGACGCTCATGCGAGGACAGCGTCCCCTTCCCGGGGCTCCCTTCCCACCCCCCCAGAGCACCGTACAAGCAGAGCGGCACGTTTGGGTTTGTCTTTGCGTCAAATTAAAGAACCGTGTCCCTGTCGCTGAGGCAGCCCAGCACCACGTCGTTCTCCCCATGCTCCCACCAGTCCAACCCCGATGGCCCATGAAAAGCCCAGCAGCCCATTAAAGGTTTCTGCGGGGCTCTCCTGCAGCCACCCTCTTTGGGGAGGCGGTGGGGACGGTCCCTCGGGGAGGACTGACCAGCCATGACCACAATCTGCTCTGAGGAGGGGCCGCATCCCCCAGGAGCTGCTCAGCACCTCCAACCCCACAAGCGCCCACGGGGACACCCCACCACCCCAGAGCCCACGAACCAACCAGGGGCAGGGCCTCAACAAGCCAAAAAAGGGCGAGAATAAGCAAACCCCTGTGAGCACAAAGCGGAACGTGGTGGTTTGAACTTCAAGGTCTGGAGCTGGTTTGTAAATTAAACCGGCGGTGATGGGCTGGGGTACCCCACAAAGCCTCCTCCCGCTCCCAGCAGCGTCGGGGGACGGTGGGGGCTTCGGCGCTCCCACCGCTCACCTACCTGCCTGCTTGCTGCCTGCTTGCTGCCTGCTTGCTGCCTGCCTGCTTGCTGCCTGCCTGCTGCCTGCCCGCGGCCTGCGGCCTGCGGCCTACCTCCTGCCTGCGCACCCGCCCTTATGGGCTCGCACCCGCGACGCGGCGGCAGGGGGCGCCCGAGAGCGCCGGGCCGAGCCGAGAGGAGCCGAGCGGAGCCGAGCGGGGCCGAGCAGAGCCGAGCGGAGCCGAGCAGAGCCGAGCGGGGCCGAGCGGAGCCGAGCGGAGCCGAGCGGAGCCGAGTCGAGCCGAGCCGGGCCGAGCCGAGCCGATCGGAGCCGATCGGGGCCGGGGGCGCAGCGCCCTGCTCCATCCCCGCATCCCGAGGAGCGGCCGCGCTCACTCCCACCCTCCCCGCGCCCCGAGGTGCGGTGGGGGCGGTGGGACCCAGTGCACCCCAGTTCCACGCCTGCGCCACACCGGCCGGGGCCCCCCAAGCTCGGTTTTCATGGAATCACAGAACGGTTTGGGTTGGAAGGGACCTTGAAGACCATCCAGTGCCACCCCCTGCCCTGGGCAGGGACACCTCCCCCCAGCCCAGGTTGCTCCAAGCCCCGTCCAACCTGGCCTTGAACACCTCCAGGGATGGGGCCCACCTGCCCCTTCGTTACTCATCAGGGTATTGCTCCGCTTGCCACCCCAATTAATTTGCTTCTCCTGACCCACGTGGGCTCTGCTGCGCCCCGTGCATCGTTAACCGTGGCCGTCGTGCCAGCTAACGAGGGGCTCAGCCACCCCGGAGGAGATGCTGGGTCACCTCATTCCCATGGGGACGACTCGTTTTTTCCGTGGCCGGGCTCCCCTCGGAGCCCCGAACGCGCAGTAACCCGCCGCGGCGGGGCCTTGGCGGGTGAGATGCTGCGGGAGGCGAGAACGGCGGGCGCAGCATCACGCGGGGCGTCGCGAGGCGAGCAGCGCGCGCGGCCCGGTGCGCGGGCGGGAGAGGGATGGGGGGTTGCCAGGGGAACGAGGGCTGCGCTTCCCGCCTCCCTGCTTTTTTTGTTTTTCTTTTTCCAGCCTGGAAATTGGTGTATCTATCTCATGGCGGTGCCGGTGCCCAAATCCCCGCGGAGGGCACGGTGTGGCTTTGGTGTGCTCCGCGCCAGCACTGCGTGGAGGGACGGGCAAAATGGGGTGAGAAAAAGGTTGTTTGGGCACCGGCAGCGCCGTCCTTAGGGCTCCCGGCAGCACGGCCCGTCGCAGCCGCGGAGTGGCTGACGCTGGTTTATTTTTAATACTTAATGAGATAAAAGGTTGGAATTGCTTTTAAGCCTTAAATTGCCTTAGCCCTTTTTATCTTTAAAAAACACGACAAGCAGTTTTGGAGGGTATTTTTTTTTTTTAAAGTTTGTTATAATGATTCCTGGTAGCTATTATGTTGGAAATAAGGCTCTTTCAAAGACTGTTGGGATACATTAAATGTTTCATTTTTTTCAGTCTCCGTTTCTTTGTTTTTGATCTCCATTCAGATTGATTAAAGACACTGACTGCTCAATTTTGATTAAATCCTAAATCATAACTGGCTTACAAAACAACTGTGAAAGCTGACATTTATGAAGTTCAGTAAACTAGTTGTAAGAACAGGAGTGCGAGATGGAAAAAAATAATAAAATTCCTTTCCAAACAAACATCAGTTGACAGCAAACAGATGGTTAGAGGCTCTTACTTGTAAACTGGAAAAATTAAGATTTGGCAGGTTCTGTTAAAAAATAGTTACAAAACATCTTAAAGTTTTCCCCTTCATATCCTGGTGTTGCTCTGGGCATCGTTTCAATATTTTCATAGGCTACTGCATGGAAAAGGTTCTGAATACATGAAAGCAGCTGGCATAAAAGGGCTTAGAAATACTAGTTAAGATTTATAGGAAGCGAAGTTGCCAGCATCCCAAAGATGCAGTATTTAAACCCCAGCTTCTCAGCCCACCAATAAATCACTGTAACTTAGCAGCATAGCTTGAGTTTCATCTCCAAAGGTGCAAGAAAAGTGGGTAAAATGTAACCTTGGTAGATTTTTCCATATTTGTTGACTTACCCCGTGATAATGTTAAACTAATGTTTTTGGGCAAAGCACAGCCGCATAAAATTAAACCTCTTACTGACACAGGTTCCCCCACAGGAGGGGAATTCAGCCAGAGACCTGCTTCTTGCAGACAAACATTTCCTCCTCCTCTGAGCTGCGAGGGAAAAAAGGTCGAGGGAAACACGGGAGGAATGCCCCAAATCCTGTAGGGATGCAGCCCAGCGGAACGGTTGGGCCGAGACCGTTTGCCGGTGAATTTGCCAGTGTGACCTAAACCCGCTTGGGACTTTGGCCGTTGCAATATCCCGTGGCACTGTGTGGCCATCACAATACCTCGTGGCCATTGCAATATCCTGTGGCACTGCGTGGCCGTTGTAATGCCCCATGGCTATCGCAATATCCCGTGGCACTGCGTGGCCATCGCAATACCCCGTGGCCATCGCAATACCCCGTGGCTATCGCAGTATCCCGTGGCAGTGCATATGGCTGCTTCGTGGGGAGCAGCACCCACGCAACCCCCGCGTGCCCCCTGTTCCCGAGTGCGGGCAGGCGGGTGTCCTGGGTGCTGTGCTCAGGGTCCCACACCGGCTGCTCCCATGAACCTGGCAGGGGCGCGTTGGTGCCCTGCGTGCCCTCCTGCGCGCACACCTCATGGGTACCGCTGCTAAAGTCAAGGGATGGTGAAGGCGCTGGGAAGAGGAGCTCCCACGCAGCGCCCCAATCTCCAAACCTCCCGCCGTGGTGTCCCCAGCAGGTCCCTGCAGCCAGGTTGCAGGGGCTCCCCAAAACCCAGGGCAGCCCCTCGGGCGGCTCGCAGCGATGCCCTGGCCCTGCTGCTCCGGCGTCCGGCGGGTCCGGCTCTCGGCAGCCCCGTGACGCGCAGACAGCAGCCGATTCTCCAGGGTTAACAACCGAACCGCTGCGTCTTCGCTGGAGAGTCAATGGGGCCTTGTCCGCAACCTGAATTACTGGCCTGCAAACAATCATTTCAGAGTCAGCATCCAAATCCAGTTCCTCCCCTTTTCTCCCTCCCCCTCGCACCGAAACAGCCCCTGAAACCATTTGCAAAGTGCTTGTGATTGCTCTGGGCGCAAACACGAGGTTTCGCCGGGTCCTGCCGCCGCTCGCCGAGGGCTGCTGGGGCGCGGGAGCCCCGCTCGGCTGGCGTCGCTCAAAAATACACTCGCAGGGCTGAAAACAATTTTAATTTTAAGATCAAAGAGAGTCGCAGGAAGGAGGGAGAGACGCGTCCAGGAGAGAGCCCCGTGTGCATCTCTCCTTTTTAACGAGCTGCAGCAGTTGCAGGAGCTGAGCAGCCGCCGGACTCTGCGCCCGCAGCGATCGCAGCGCCGCGGAGGAGCCGTGCAGGGAAGCCGCGAGCGATGCACGGCCCGAGCCAGCGGCTGCAGCGAGGCGGGCAGGACCGCAGCAGACCCCGCCGAGGAGAATAAGGCTGCGGCGTTAACTCAGGCCATGTTTAAAAGATGCTGTGGGTGGGTGTGAGAGCTCAAAGCTCCCCTGAACCTCGGGCGGTGGATTTGCGGGTCCTGCGGGCGCAGCGCCGGTGGGTGCTGATTCACCAGGTTCCCTGCAGAGCCCGTGCAGGAGCGCAGTGACCCCAAACCCGTGCCAGGACTCAGCCGCCGGCACGGCTTACCTCCTTCTGCTGAGTCTGTGGGACACCGCCGTGCATGTGCTGCTTATCCAGCAGTGCCGTGCCTCTTTTTCTCCCCATAAATGCGAGCGTGTACCACGTTTCCCCGCGACTTGAGATGCCCGTGTGAAGCTTCTTCCAGAGCAATTGTCACATTTCTTCTTTTCTGTAAGAAAAATCCCTGGGGAACTGGGGCTTCGTTTCCTCTGCTCCCTTCCCAGGCAAGGCTCGCTGTAGAGAGAAGCAGAAACATGTTAGTGAGAGAAGAAAACACACAGGCAAACATTTCTGAACCTCATAGCGCTGCTTTGATCCTCGTTTCATCTCTGGGTCAAGCCTTCTTTCTGCAGAACCCGGTTTATCATTCATATATCTAAATCCCTGAAAAGAAACCCCCATCTCATGAGACGCTGAAAACTCTGTTCAACAGAGTGCTAAAAATAATCTCCTCCGGGGAGCAATCCTGCTCTGCCCTGGAGGGAAATGGAAAGATGAGTTAATAGGTCTTTTCCATCTCTGGTTCCTGTAATTCTGCAAAAAAACAAGGCTGAGTCTGCTGTTTACTTTTCTGAATATGCAAAAGTCGTCTCTGCAGGTCTCCGTCCCAGCCTTCCCGAAATACCGACTGCCTTGCGTCCAGCTTTGCAAGTGTCTCTGACTTCTTTTTTTTAAAAAAAATCTTTCTCTGCTACAGTTTTTTTCCTTTCTCCCTCTGCTCCTTTGAATGACTGCTCAGACAAACACTGGCTGTTTCCAAGGCACTGCCTCGAGTTGCCAACTTTTCTTCCCGGGAAGAATCCTCTTCTCTGTGCGCTGAGCAGAGATGATAAATCAGGTGAGCAGGAATGCACCGTCCCTGGGCCGGCACAGCCAACGGCTCTCCATGACTCCTCCGACCGGAGGGGAGAGAGCCTGGGAGGTTTGTTTTGCAGCCGTCTGGCTGCGCTGGAGATGCGCCGCGTGGCACTCGAGCTGGCAGATGGGAGATGGGATTGCTATTTCATTAAAAAAAAAACAACAACAACAAAACCGAAAACGTCAGATGTATTTATAACCATGTCTCCATCACCGCTGGCTCAGCAGGAGATGAAGGTTTTTCCCTCGGAGCCACGGCCAGGGCTTCCCAGTGAGGGACGCCAATCACAAACTGGGGCTGTCCCTGTGCTGGGGACCGGGCAGGAGAAGCACCGCAGCCCCTGGGTGGGCAGAAGTTTGGGCAGAGCACGTCGCTGGGATGCTTGTGCAGCCCTGCAGCTCACTGGCCGCATCCTGTGACGTCCGAGCCATGCATGAGCACGAACAGGGCAGCAGGGACCGGCCGGATCAGCACCAAATCGCAGCCAGCCAGCCACCTGGGCAGCCTCCTCCAAGCTGCGGCATTCCCCAGTGTCCTTCAGCTCCATTCCCCATCCAAATTCCCGCTTGTTCTTTGTTTTCTGCATTTTGCTTTTTTGAAATGTTATTTTTTCCTAGAGGCCGTTGTGGTTTTTGCTGCTTGCGTAAACCCAGGATTGGCCTCCTGCGACCCCCGAGGAGCCGGGGCCGATGCTTCCAGCTCGGAGCGGCGCGGGCGGGTGGCTCGGCTAATGTCCCCGCCGCTGGTTTGGCTCAGCCCTCCGCCGGCGCGGCCGCTGGACCGCAACGCGGCAGCAGATGCTCAATGCCCTGCAGTAAGATGCCCTTCCAGTTGACAAGACCAACCGCCATGGCGTGGTGCCGACGGCCCAGCAGGTTGCCCAGAAGTCCGTGACGGTCTTGAACAACGCAACCTTGGGGCAATTTGTTCGCTGTTTGCCCCACACCCTCCCCTCAGCCTTTTCCAGCGCCTTCTCCACTTGGTTTCCCTTCCTCCGCCTGCTCTGTGATGTGATTTACAGCCGCTGTGTCGCTGCTCCCATCTGGGATGTGCCGCAGCATCAGGGACCCTGTGGCGCTGCCGTGCCCCGTGCAGCAGCATCCTTAATCCTGGTGGCCCTCGGTGCCACCTCCGCAGGGTGTTTTGTGGTAGGGGTGGGTGAGGAAGGCTGTGCTGCCGGCAATTGTTTTGCCCTGTCTATAGATAATTAGAAATGCCACCGTTACCCAATGTTTAATTAATCGACAGGAAAGAAAAGAAAGCTGGGTTGCCCTGAAGGAACTTATCACAGATATTAAACTGTTATCAAAGAAATTCCACAGCTCTTTAAAGGGTGCTTTAAAATATGGGACCAAGCCCAGAGGTGGAAAAAATGAGATTCCTGTCTGGTGTGTGACGGTACCAGAGCAGCCGTGAGATGTCCAGTGGGGCAGCTGTGGATTAACTGGGGCTGCCGGTGGCAAACCGTTCACCTCCGGCCAGGAACTGGCACGTAGGGCTTCGTTCTGGTCTGAACGCCTCTTGGAGCCTGGTTGTAAGTACCTTTGAGTTTTCAGGCAAGGAAACGAACCCAAGCCCCAAGCCCACCCTACAGTACAATCCAATTATCCATCCAAGAGCAGAAAATCACAGATGGTTTTGCATGGATTTTCTGAAGGAGTGATACTCCAAATGCTGTTATCTGGGGAACCGTAACAAAATGTACACGGGCACTTATAACGGCAGCATCTGGAAGGAACGGATAAAAATCTACTTATGTGCACAGGCAAAATTTCCAAGAGCAAAAGTGCTTCTGCGATTCATCGCCTGAATAGGAAACAGAGCAAGCACCGGCCGAGTCAAGGACGGCGAGCCACTGGGAGTCAGCCTTATCCACCGCATCCCGGCTCCTGCTGGAAGCCAGAGCGAAAAACCTTCCAGTCCCCAGGATTCAAATGCTGCACAAATTCAAACCCCCTGTGCGTATGTGGGGCAGGAGTGATTTGCAGCTTCAGATGCTGAAGGGGAGTTCGGGAACAGCTGTAGAGCAACGGAGAGGATGTAATCACGGAGGATGCTGGAGGGAGGGAGGGAGGCAGAAAGCAAGCAAGGCACTGGTAGAAATCTTTGTACTCTGGATTCCTCTGGCAGGCATAATGGATGGGGGACCAGCCTTAAAGGAAGCAGAACAAAGGACAAAAGTAATGTAAAGGCTTGGCAGAAAGGGGGGACTTCTGAAGGCAGCGATATTGAAGGGGTTTTTAAAGGAAGCAGTTGAAAAGCAAGCTGCCTGCACTTCAAAATCCGACGCAGCGTTCCGCTGCTCGCGTGCTTCAGCGCGAGGAGGACCGGCAGCAGACAGAGGGGAACAAAGAGAATTTTTAATAAGAAATCAGAAATACGGCCTGACCGCGCGGGGCACTCGGGTGGTGCGATGTCTGGCTCCAACACGCGTCTCCCGATAGCTGACGGAGTCGCACGAACTCATTACAAAACTTCCAGGGGTTTAAAAAATCTCTTGGAAAACATGAGCATCAAGCTAAACGGGTGCGTTGGCATACTGCCCACTGAACCATTTATCTCAGATATAAATAGCGTAATTAACCTACACGGTATATACGTTGCGCACCACCAGGATGACTTCTTGTTGGAAAACAAATAAATCTTCAGAAGTTTGAACCCTATTTGCAGAATTGCTGCTCCATAAATCATTCAGATCATCAAGGCTATACTTTATTATCGCCTTTCTGGCTGCACGCTTGCAAGGGAAAGGCAGAGGGCTGTAAATAGTTTGCCATTATAAATATTCCCCAGCACACAGCAACTGTCTTTCAGCAGGTAATGAAACATATGACACGCTCCTAATCTATGACCGAGGGCTATTTCATGGTAGTTTCCTCCCAGTACGCAGTTCCAGTCATTTTCTGCGCTCACACTGGAGAAGGGACTGGGATTTCTGTAACGGGCATGGGAAGGGAGAACGGGGTCTGCCGGATTCGCAGCGAAGACTGATGTCACTAATTTAAGAGAGCGCGGCTTAATGCACAGTAAGGTAAAGCTCTCGCTCCAGCGCTGAGGACGGAGCGTTGCAGCAGGGTAAGGGGCCGCTGTCAGCCGTGCCGAGCTCCCTCTCTGTCCCAGGGGCGTGCGACGCGTGTGTGACCGTGCCCCCGGCGTGCGGGGTCCTGCTGCCGGGGGCGCTGACGGCAGCCCCAAACGCAGCCGCGCTGAGCCCGTTCAGCCCTTTGGAGGAGAGCATCAGCGTCCACCTGCAGGCTCCAGCGGAGCCTTCGCGGGGAAGCTCAGGCCACGAGCTCCGGCTGCGGGAAACAACCTCCAAACCCATCGTCAGCAGCAGCCCGGTGTGACTGTCCCCCGTGCTGCTGCCCCGGGGCGATGCAGCGCCTGCGAACGTCCTCGCCCTTTGCTTTGGTTGCAACGAGAGAAGCTTAATTGAACCCAGCTCATTTCTGTGAAGTCCAGAACCACCCTCAGTCTGTCTTTATAGTCAATTTGATCACTAATGGTCCGTTTGCTGCGCAGGCAGAGAAGGGGACTAGCACAAATACTACTAGTTTTACTCCCTCAGTCCATCGCTGCTGCAGAAACAGGGCTGGCCGAGAGGTGAATGCAACCCGAGTCCTGCTGCACTGGGCTCACCCTGGCCAAACACCTTTCGGAGGGCATCGCCTGCACCAAACATAACCATCGATCCGACCAGGAGGGCGTCACTGACGCCTGCAGAGTGTTTAGCGGGCTGAGGAGGGCTGTGCAGCCCCTGCAGAGCCAGGCAGGCTTCAAGCACCTCTCCATGGCTTTGATGCGATGCCAGCAAGCTGCAGACCCGTGCGGGGAGGAAGAGACGGGCGGCGGAGCGGGTCCGCGTGCCGGGGCTGCAGCACATCCCAGGGATGGTGATTCCCCCGCTCCATCACCGGCTCTGCTCGGCTGGGCTGCGTGGGCTGGGGGCCGTACGGAAAACCTTCTCTGGTTGACTGGGAGAGCAGTTCATCGCTGTAGGGATGGAGGAACGCACGGGTTAGTATCCCTTGTCACCCTCCCGCGGTCTCCCTGGGAGCAGAGTCACGGCTGGATCCCGCTCCCCCGTCTCCTGCCTTTGGTGCCGGGTGGTGGTTTCGGTGGCGGTGCCAGGCTCTCCTCACCACGCTGCCAAGAGACAGCGGCTCCGCAGGCTCCAACAGGGCGCTCCAGGCACGGCACAGCCCGGGCTTCGCTGCCTGCCTGTCTCCCACCTTTTGCTCAGCGCCGTGCACAGACCTCCTGCTCCCGCACGCCCCGACCTCCGGCTCTGCGGCATCTCCTAATGCCTGGTGCTGGCACGGACCGATGCCGGCGCTTAGCGCAGGGCAACGACCCCCGATATTTCTGCACAGCATA
>RSEF01000010.1:21338420-21353104 GCA_003993805.1 Himantopus leucocephalus | reverse complement strand
GCCCACGGCAAAGCAGGAGAGAGCGGCGGGAGCCGGAAAGCATTCCCACCGCTGCTGCCGGGAACAGGGGCTGGTTCCCATGGGGTTACGCCGTGACATCCCGGCTGAATGCGGCCCTTCAGCTGCTGCAGGTTTTCTCAGCTTTCTGGTTTCCTCTAGGAAAACTAGAGCTGGTCAAACCATCCCGGAGGCTCTCAGCGCAGGAACGGAGGGTTCATCTGGGGTCTGGGCTGCTCGCTCCTGGGTTTGCTCAGGTCAGCAGAACGGCAGGAATGAGCATTTTTGGGGTTTAGAGACTGCGGCTTTTGCTCTATGCAGTTGCTGTGACCAGCTCAAAATAACCAGATTACGTGTTCCCTTTAAAAACGAGGGGAATTGCATATTTCTTTGCTTTCAAAGAAAGGATTTGCTCATGCTGAAGTCCTGGTTTAATACGCAGAGTCCCCGCACGCTGGATGCTTCCCAGGTATTGCAGCCTGCCGGAGGCCAGTGTCCCTTTTGTAAGGCAGGAGGTCCCGGCGCGGTGCTGCGAGAGCCCCCTCGGTGCGCGTCGTGGGGGTCCAGGCGCTGCCGGGACCGAAAGCCGTGGGCTGCCAGCGACGGCGTGAGCGTGGTGCGTTTGTGCGAGGGGGCTCAGCCCCGGGGACAGAGCCTGGGGAAGACCCTGCTCCAGACCGAGCCCTCCTGCTCTTTGTGCAGTGCTTAAATATCGCTCGAGGCAGAGAGCAAGCGCTCCCGCGCTGCGCCTGGGTTCCCCTTCCATCCTACCCCACGGGGCTGCTGCCTTGTTCTGGAGGGGCTTCGCAGCCCTGTGCCCCTTCTCCCGCGCTCGCGGGGCCGCCGGCCGCTCCGCGCTCGCGCTGCCGTCGGAAGCAGAGGCTGGTTCTTTCCATTGGGTGGTAATTTCACGTCCAGCCAAGCGGTCGTTAACTCAGTGCTGTTGGTTTTCTCAGCTCCCAGTTTCCTTTCGACAACTGGAGCTGGCCAAGTGTGCTGGCAGCGCTGGGAAAGGGACTTTTGGGTAAGAGGGATGGTGAAACACCGGTGCTGACTCCCCAGCTCTGTAGTAAATCCAACCCCAAACCCACTTCCCAGCCCGAACGCTGTAGCAGCTACTCTGGAGGTGACCCAAACCCCATTTCGCGGAGCACACGCGGCTCCCCGGGGACCCCCCGTCTCTCCTCCACACCTGCGCCGCAGTTTGGAGGTCAAAGCCCTGCTGTAACATCTCGGAATAAACCTTCCCGCTGCTTTAATTTGCGAAAAATCTGCTTGCAATCTTATAGGGAAGCCGCCACCTCAGGGGAGACAAACCAGGGGGGTCCCAATCCCTCCCCTCCAGGCGGCGCGCGCGGGGGCACGCTCTGCCTGGCGCAGGGACCGCTCCATCCCAGCAGCGGATCAATACGGAGGCCTGGATGAGGACGCGGTATTTAAATCACCGGAGAGACCGTTTAAATGGGAAATCAGTAAGTGAAGCATGAGAGATTGATTTTAAATAATTTTTATGGCCAGGGACTTCAAGCTGTTGTCAATATTTCCGCATAAATAATGAAAGACGTTAAAAGGGGGTAGACGTGATCGACAGCGTGCCTAGATAAACCTGGGGGCTGGCGGGGTTGGAAGGTGTGGGGAGTGCTGCAAATCACGCTGCTGGCAGGTGAAGCCGCTGACACGCCATTTATTTTCCCGTGCTGACAGCATCAGCCCCTTCCTCGCTGGCACCACCAGCAGCAAGGCGCTTATTCAACCAGCGCGGATGTAGAAGGAAATAAAAAAAAAAAAAATCAAGAGAGAGGTTATGATAGGAAATGATGAGCTGGGCGGGTTTTATATCCCATCCCGAAGAGGCATTTGTTGATTTGTCGCCGCAGCCGGCCTGGCGGTTCCTCTGGCGGCAGAAAGCTGATGGGGAGCATCCCGGGGGCAGAGGGGATGCGGTCCTGCCCGCTGGGCGAGCGCCGGCCGAGCCCCAGGGGACGGGGCTGGCGTAACACAGCCCCCGGTGTCCTCAGGCGGGTTGGGATGATGGCTCACCCTGGTGTTTTCATTTCTTAACGGGACCCTCCTGCCGTGGAGCTCCTCCTGAACCCCGCAGCGGTCGGAGGGGGCTCTGGCTGCCTTCCCCGCGAGGCATTTCAGCAGCACCCATGGGTGCTGCCCCCGTCGCCAGGTTCTGTTTATAAATCCTTTAGATGTTTTCCCGCTTCCATCGTGCTGGCCAGGACGATGCCCGCTCTCACCTCGTCCTCGGTCCTGTCGCAACCCTTCTGAAACAATAACCAGGCGGTAGCTGGCACCCGCTCGCAAAACATCCATTACCTTCGTCTCTGCAATCAAAAGCCATTTATAGTAAATGTGTTTGCTTTGTACTGAATTACTCACAATGCTGCCAAGTACAACCACACCAGCTGTTAATTAGAGTTTAGCTTTTATTACCAAAAAGTCTGCTCTGTTGATATGGAAAATGGGAATAAAAAGTCATTTAACCTATTGTGATGTGAAAATAAACTATGACTTGTTGGTTTAATTAAATAGTCTATTTATCTAGCCGTCAAAGTGTTTGAACATACACAGGATTATGAGCAGCATTACGCTGGCTTGTCTCCTGTTGTCTGAATAATCCGTGTTGTTTGAAGTGACAGTTACCTGCTAAATGGCCCATTGAACTCAACATGAATCTTTCAGCAGAGAAGTCCGACACGCTGCTTTCCTTCCCGCGCTCTCTGATGTTTGTTTGCTTTCCTTTCCTTCCATGCACCGAGGAACCGCCGCCTCCTTCCCACCACGCTCGGGCAATTACCGCTGCCGCACAGCCAGGGCCATCAGCATCAGCCCCGTCCCTGCAGCCATGTGTGCGCGCACATATTCTCTGCTTCCCAAAAACGCTCCCGCTGGGCTTGTTTTGGGATGGCGCTATGTGTCGCACGGTAGAAGTCACGCTGGGGTTTCCAGTATGGGCTCTGTCTTCATCTTCTGCATCCCGCTCTTTGGGAGAAAGCTGATAAAGGAGATTTTCCGTGCTCAGATCTGATGGGCTTTATGTTTTGTGCCTTTTCTTTGTTCCCTGCAGCTCTGAGTTGGATCATCAAGAAAAATAGAACAAACCAGAGAACTGGGATACGGCTCGCGGTGAGCCCAGTCCATCGAGACCTCCAAACGGGGAGGCTGGGATGGCAGGAGTGGGAAGCGGGCTGCGCCAAATGGGGCGGCTCTAGTGCTTCTCCTGCGGGGGAAAAAAGAGGTTCTTCAGATGATGAAGGGAAAAATTGCTTTCCAGGGCAAATCTGGTGGTGGGAAGGGTACCGAGGATTGCCTCTGTGCTCCCGGGAGGGCGAGCAGCTCGGCACGGCAGCTCCGGGGACAAAATGGCATATTTGTGCTGATATACCGAGCAAGGCAGGAATGTAAATCCCGGAGTTTCCAGGGCACAGCTCTCAATTACGAAATGAGATGGGCAGCAAGGGAGCTCGGTGCTAATGCGATTGGGATGATTCAGGAGCGGGCTCGGAGTTCAGCTGTCAGGCGGAGCGTTGCAAGCCGCCCTGGAGGACGCGATGCCTCTTTCTGGAGGGAGTTCAAGGATCTTTACTCATCTGTGGCAGAAATGGCTGTGTTATTGCTCCTTTTCCTTCTTCCTCTTAGAGAGTATTTCACCATCTGCCAAAGCCGGAGGGAAGATTTCTCGCTCGCCAGGCTGGGGAGGAGAGCGGTGGGGTCCCACCGGGGCCCTGAGGGAGACGCACACGTTTTTCTGTCTCAGGCGTCTGTTTGTTTAATACAAACCAGACCAACCAGCGCCACGGAGAACGTGTTTTGTTCCTGGGGACGTGGGGTTATGCTCCTGGCACAGGTCAGAGGCTTCTGCCTGTCCCTCCCACCACATCTCCTCCCGTTCATCGGTCCTGCGTGGGACTTGCCTGGCTTGTCAGGCTGTTGGTGGGCTGCGAAGGTGGCGAGCAGCCTTGGCAGCTGCTTTGCCAAATGTGCCGCTGCATCTGCCTGTTGCAGCTCTGCCGTCACGCTCCCATCGAGGAGGGGACGCGCTGCCGGCTGCCCGCGTCACCTCCTGCCCTGCAGCCCCGCGCCAGGCTCGCTGCAGCCCACACCTCCTGGCAAATGCCCCTCCGTGGTGGCAGGAGGCACCAGACAGAGACGGCTTCTCGCCGTCACCCTGGGCTTGGTTTTACCCCCGGCTGAGCAGAACTAGTGCTGGCAAGATGTGGAGCAGGGTGGGTTTGCAAGGAGAAGCTGGCAACCGGCAGCAATGACTCTTTTGGGCAGAATTTCCACTAATCTTGGCGTTGCAACGTTTTCCGTGGGGAGATGGCAGAGGAACCCGTTCTGCATTGAGCTAGGTGCATCGTGCATGTTGTCCATCGACCCCNGCCGTCACCCTGGGCTTGGTTTTACCCCCGGCTGAGCAGAACTAGTGCTGGCAAGAACTAGTGGAGCAGGGTGGGTTTGCAAGGAGAAGCTGGCAACCGGCAGCAATGACTCTTTTGGGCAGAATTTCCACTAATCTTGGCGTTGCAACATTTTCCGTGGGGAGATGGCAGAGGAACCCGTTCTGCCTTGAGCTAGGTGCATCGTGCATGCTGCCCATTGACCCCCTCCCCCAGGCAAAGGGGGAAGCTGCCTGCCAGCCCTGCTCTGCCGCGATGACGGCTCATCAACGATAGCTCGTCAGCCCTCCTAACGAGCAGGGGTGTTGCTGCTCTGCTTCTCGTCTTGCTGGAAACCACCTCCAGCCGCTCTGCCACCCCAGACCCCAGGAGGAGCAGGGTGCTCCCGCCCCACGCGGTGCTGCCGGCTAAGGAAAAGCTTAACTGCACGTCGCTCTTTTTGGTGTCAGCCCGATGCTGCTTCTTTAAATCCTGCAGTGGTGGCATGGAGCACACGCGTCCTACACAGAACGCCGTCTCCACAAGAGCACTAAACTTGTCACGGCTGTTTACTTACGCTTTTGCACTGTTTGTGTAGTCAGAAGTCTTGGTCTCGTATTTATCTTCTCTTAAAACAGCTACAGTTTATAGTTTAAACACATTAATCATTTCCAAGCCTTTAAAGGGCTTTTAAGTGGAGACACTGGTTTTGTTTGCCTTTTAATTTTCATTTCAAGTCTCCCTTCCGAATCAGAAGGCAAGTGCTTTAAAGGACGTTGAAGGACCGCAGTCTCATATAAACTGCAAGCCGATGACTGTGCTCCCTATGACCATGCTACAAAGCCACCGCAGGCAGTTGTGCTTTGGAGGGACACCTCCGCATGGGAGCCACGTCCAGGTCCTCCTTGGGCTGGTTTGCGTCTGCTGCCGCCCGCCCTTGGTGGCAGGTCCCTCACAGAGGGCACGGGGCTCCTCGGGGTGCTCCTGGGCTCACGGTGCCGCATCCCCAGCCCGGGGGAGCGGTTCGTGCCCTGCGGCCCAGCGTGGCCTTTTGGGTGGCGTGTGCGGTCGGCACGTCGTGCCAGCCTGGGTTTGCGCGGTCTGGCTGCCAGGGAGGTGCTAATGCGTTCGGTGGTTGACTTGGCTGAGCTGCTCCAGGGCTTGAATTTAGGTTTTTACAGTCCCTGGGTCTTATAAGTAGATGTTGCAATGTTTTAGCTGATGGGTAGAGATGATCAGAAGCGCTGGCAAAGCACAGCCTACCAAGGAGATAACTAACGGCTATTTGGGGTCTTCACTGCTCTTTGGGTTATAACTCTCGCCCCATCCCCGGCAGAGAGGTTGCAGGCTCCGTGGCCGACCGTACCAGGGCTGCTCAGGGCCGTGGGGTTTGAGCCAAAAACCTCTCCCAGGGTTTCCAGGGAAGAGAGACGGGGCCATCCCGGCTCAGCCGCGACCGAGCGGTGCTGGCTCTCCTTCAAGGCGCTGCCCCAATGGGGACACGGTGCTCAGGAGTGCTTTTGGTAAATACCGGCACGCTTATTTACTTTACAAGGCGGAAATTCTGCCAAAAGTAAGAAAGCCGAAGCAGCATCCATTTCGTATAGAAATAATAAGCATTGTGAGGGACTAATTGCTTCAGGGCATCGGTCAGGCACACAAAGCCTCTCATTAACGAGGGGTTGTGACCTCAAGTCATCAGTGTGTGGCTAAAATGCATGAAATAAGGCTGACGGCTTCTGCTAATCACCTACAGCCAGGTGTCAGCGGCTGGGAGCTGGAGAGGCAGGATTTGTCCTCCCCAGTCCCTTCGGGCTCGGCACGGCCGCACCACGGCGGCTGCAAAGCACTTTGTCACCGGTCCTCGCCGCCCTCGGGGGGTGCAGAGCTCGGCGTTGTTAATCCAGCACCTTGCACAAGCAAAACCTGCAGGACGCAAACAGGGAGAAGGGGCTGCTCGTCCTGCCACCTCCCGAACCGCACGTTAACACCGACCCTCACGCGTGGTGTCCCCCGTCCCGGGAGGCACCGGGCACTCTGCCCAGGGAGGGATGCCGGAGAGGCACTCGTAAATAAGGGCACTTTTTCCACCGCTCCCTCAATGCAGCCGAGGTGTGAGGTGCTGCAGTTTAATCGGGTGTTGATGTTTCTCCCGCGGCGGTGTGGGAGCGGGACCCTCCTTGCAGACCTGTTTTCCCCCGCCGTGAGCGGCTGTAAAGGTGGATTTGCCAGAGCCCCGTCTCCATGCCACGACAAATTACTGGTGTTATTCTTGGAGTCCCGTCTAGGTGCTGCAAACAGCTCCAGATGTGTCAATGCTGAGCCCAGCTGGATCTGCTGAGAGGTCTGGATGAAGCAAAGTGTCCCTGTAAAGGGGTCGGCACTGGCAGGGACCAGGACAGACCTTCTCATAGCGGGGTGGAAACCTGGAAGTGCTTTATTTTCTCCCACCTTTCGGGCTGGATGAGTGCATCCCACATTGCCAGGGCTGGAGCCGAGACCCGAGGGGGCTCACCAGGTGGGGATGAACACGGATTTACCATCTTATTGACTTGGGAAAGGGAATTGTGTCAGTGCTGGAGGGGCCGCAGGGCCCCGGGGGTTATAGCAGTGGCTTGTCTTCTGCGTGACAGCCCCAGGAACGAGGCATTCCTCCCCAAAACTCAGCGTCCTGCACCAAGCAGATGTCCAGCCAGCTGCACTGCAGCTGGAGGGCAGCAGGAGAGCTGCCCTGCTCCCTTGGGGGTTTTTTGGGAGCTCCGTCACTTCCCAGCTGGTGAGCTGGACATGCAGAGCCCTCCTCCTTCGCAGCAGCTGGTGCAAAGCGGCGTGTGAAGGGCTGACCGCGTTTGAAGGACATCCCAAAAGAAGCAAAGAAAAGTCCACGCGTACTTCATGCAGGACCTGGAAATTCCCCAGCGATGATCAGGAATCGGCCTCAAACCACCCCGTCTCAGCCCGCGAGGTGGGTTAGCTGGTGGGCAGGGGGATGCTGCGGGGGGGTGTGAATGAGTGAGCAGCGATCCCGGCAGGGATCCAGCGGCAAGATCTGGCACTCCGGCAGATGATGTGGGTTTGACATGCTCCCTTGAGGGCTGTGGGTTCCCAAACCAGCGCATAAATTACAGCGAGGCTTCGCTAACCCGGCTGCTGCAGGCAGCCCTGTGCCAGCGCTCTCTGCTACGGAAAACCAAAACCAGACCCGTTTGCTCAGCACTCTGAAATTCCCAGCGAGAACGAGATCCCGCTGAACTGAAACCCACGGCGTGGAGTTTGGCACAGCTCTTTCCACCCCAGGCAGCCACGAGCAAACGCTTTAGATTTCTTATTAAAAAATACTATCACCTAATTATGCTTCTGCACCAGCGTTTCTGTGCTCCTTCGGCGCTCTGCAGGGAATGTGACCCGAGCGCTGAAGCTGTGGCTCGTGTGAGCCCCGTGGGAGATGGGAACGGCCTTTGCTCCCGGTGAATGGGACTCCCTCGAGAAACCTCTATGCACGTGGGAAACTGAGAGTCAGTGAGTTTGACCCAAATATTCCCTTTTGGGCCAAAGCAGGGGAAAAGCACAGATTTCTCACCATCCTCTTTTGTACTTCAGTTGTGTGACCGCTCTTTCTCAGGATTTCTGTATGTTTGTCTCTTTTTCTGTTGCTCTCCCTGCAAATTGGGTTATGCTATGGGTATCTTTAATAACTGCTACCGATATCTTTAATAACTGCTTCACCATAAGCAGCTCTTCTCCAAAGTGTTTACAGTCTCCTCAAGTTTTGGCCTGCAGTGTTATCATGGCAATAGTGAAAGAAAAGGCAAGAAATGGTTTGGGGAAGCACCCGAGGGCTGCAGCAGTGATGGTGCGATGGGGAGGACCAGCTGGTGCCGCAGGAGGAGAGCGCATCCCCGTGCACGAGAGGGATGGTGCTGCCCACCCTCTGCTCCTTTCTTCCCCACGTTTGCAGTATCAGCCCCTAAACGAAGTACTAACTGGGGTACTGGTACCGGTGCCGGTTGGTGCTGCCGATGGGATTTGTGCCGTAGGTCCCAGGAGGGTCGCTGCCCTGCACCCAGCGTCATCGCTCCGGGAATGAGCCGCTGAGGCCAGCGGGGCCGGGAGGTGCGGTAGGTGTTCACAGCTCTCCTCGCCCGAGGAGATGCCACATCCACAGAGCATCAGGACGTGGCATCCCACTGCCAGAGCTGGTAGGGTGGGCCCATGAGGGATAACCCCCCCCCTCCGCATCCTCCTGCCTTTGGGCTGCATCCTCCGCCTCCGCCTCAGCCCCAAGGTGTCTCTGGAAATGCAGTAGGTACCCGAGCAGCGGTGCTGAGCAGATGGAATTGGCTCGGTAAGACTGCGTATAATTTTCCCTTGTCCCCTTTATCCTTTGAAAGAAGAGCCCCAGCTTCCCCGGGGCTGGGAGCGGCTGGCCAGAGCCTCTGGAGAGGACATCGCTGGTGTAGGTGACTTTCTGCTGGGAGATCCTGCTGGCTCTGCACCCTTCGCGGGCGATCCCGCTGCCGGCAGACACCACAGCCACCTGCGGTTCCTCTTCTGCCGCCGCCTGAGCAGGGACGGATCATCTCCCAGCTAATAGCGATGCTTAGCGCCGAGGAAGCTGTCTACGTCTTTCTGCCGCTGTGCAAATATTAGCTAATTAAGTGGCAGCAACCTTATCTAAAGGACACTTGTGCCGGCGGTGTTTGTGGCCACAGCAGGTAACGGGGGGGGATTAATTCCCGGCAGTGGTTTGCAAAAAAAAAGAAAAAAAGAAAAAGGCAGAATGGGAGCTGGCCGAGGCTTTTTAGCAAAGCTTTTATTGTCGGCTTCTTTTGGGAGGAGGGTTCGTCAAGGGAGGACTCCCTGGTGCCTGGAGGTGCCAAGGGAGACCCCGGGGACCCATCTCCTGCGGATCTGGGGGTGGCCGCAGAGGCCGGACTTGCTCCAGGAGGAGGAGCAGCCACCCGCTCCCAAACAGCCGGTGACGGTGGTCCGGGCAGCCCCGAGCAGGGCTGAGAGGGCACTGGTGTCCCCCCAGCGGTTGTGTAGTTGGGGGGTTCAGAGGAAAGGTCAGAGCTGTCTGCTTTTACTGCGCCAAAAGAAACGCTGTCTGAAAGCTCAGCGCTTGGAAGGAAGGGGAAAAAAAATCATCTCAGGGCCCCTCCGGTTCTCGTCTCCATCACCCCTCAGGCGCCTTCCTCTGTGCCGCTGCCCTGCGGGGTTTGCTGCCTGCAGGCAGGAGGCTCGTCCCCATTCCCACGGCACCTCCGGGCCCCGCTGCTGGGACGGGGCTTCAGGTAAAAGGCGTTAAATCTTGTGAGCGCTTGGGTCCGACAGCAATGCGGGCTGGCTCCGTGGCTACGGCGGGGTTCCCCTGCGGGGGATGCATCCTCCTCTTACCTGGGAACTGGATGGCTGCTCTCTCCGTGATGTTTATTAAGCAATTTTGCTAAATATTGTGTATTATTTCTGTTTACTCACGAGCAGTGATCTTGAAAGCGATCTAAGAGGTTCACACAAGGTTCCCCATAACTTTCAGTGAGGTTATTTCTGCTCCCCTGCGAAAATCTCCGGGCTGCAAAATGTGATGGGCAAACGGGCAGCCCGGTGGCGTTCAGCTCTCCCCTGTGCTGGCGATGCTGCTGCACACATTCTGCCTTTTACAGGGCGAAGGACCAAGTGGCCGCTGGCCAGCGGGCTTCAGTGTGCTGGAGGTCCATGTGCGCATTGTTAGCTTGTGCCTGGTAACTCAGGATTCCCTCTTGCTTCCTTCATTAATTTCTAACAAATTCATTTAGTATCTTGCTGTAGAGGTTGGTGCATCAAAAGATTTTTTTTTTTTTTTATAAAATCATAGGAAACAAGTGAGGCTGGGGGTTAAGTGTTAGATTTGCCATTAAAAGACCTCCTCCAGGCTGTGCCAAGCAGCGAGGGGACTCACGTTTTCACTCAGGTTGCTTTAACTGCAGAAAAAATTAGTTGATTTTTATCCAAACAAACAGCAACAGTTTTGTTGGGACAAGACGAGCAACAAAATGTGGCCCTTTATATTGAAAATTTATATTGAAAGTCTGTCCTTTAAGCGCCTCTCCAGCTCCTGCAGCTCTGCAATTGTAACAAATGCTTTTTCCATAAGATGTCAGTGTGGCACAGGAGTTTAGATGCTTGTTTGTTAGTTGTGCCAGTAATCCATCACAGGCGAAGGCTGGAAAGCCATCTTCTGGACCGCCACCAAGTTTCAGCTCGTTTCCAGCTCACAGCATTATTTTTTTCGTTGGCGGAGAGGCAAATTGCTGCACTGATCCGGTGTCACAAAGGGATGATCGTTCACCTCCGCTGTTAAAACCGGCGCGAGATGTGCCCAGCAGCCCAGGTCCGTCCTCCGGCCCCTGCACGTTTGGTGCTTTCATCCTACTGACTCCATGGGGCTTCTTTCACACCCCCAAAAATCCATCCTCGGATGCTCTTTCCTCCATTCTGTGCATTTGAAACAATAAGCAGGGAAAAACGTTGGTGTATTAGTAATATTCTGGATATCTTTTGTGCACCAGATGTAACCAAAATAGGGAGCAAAACCACCCCCCCGACACTTAGTGATGCTTTTGGCTGCTCTCTGACCTCGGTGGTCCCCGAGGAAGGGAAGGCAGGATTCCATTAATGTGGGTAAACTTGGCTATTCGGGCAATGTTTTCTCTAACCCTTTCATGGGATGTTGTCCCCCCAGAAGCCAACGTGTGGGGAGAGCTGGAGGTGGCTTCGCGTCGGGCCAGCATGCGCCAGGCCAGCCAGGTGCTTCGCTGGCTGAGCCATCGGTGAACCCAGAGGAAGAAATAAGACTTATTAGGAGAAATGGAGTCTTACAGCGAATGAGAAAAACAGCCAGGGCTGCAAGCCATGAAACGCAAGGAACAACCCCGCAAGGCTGCGGCTCTAACGCAGCGGGGAGTTTTATTTAACTCAGGGCTGCATCATACTGGTTTTGCACTAGAAGTTTTTCGGTATCAAGATTTGGCTCCTAACATGGGACCGAGCTTGTAACTAGAGCCCCGCGCCAGCTCCTCCTGCTCACCCCGACCCGTCCTCCCACAGAGCTCCGTGATGATGCTCTCCGTGATGCTCTCCATGATGCTGCTCTCCATGATGCTCTCCGTGATGCTGCTCTCCGTGATGCTCTCCGTGATGATGCTCTCCGTGATGCTCTCCGTGATGATGCTCTCCGTGATGTTCTCCACTGACCGTGGCTGCCAGCCCTGGGGCGAAGCGGGGAAGGATGCTTGTCCTCCCCAGCTTGGCCATCTGCAGGGAGCTGGGCTGGTGGCGGCAGCAGCTCCTCTGCTCCTGGCGTGGGTTTCATTGCCCCACTGACGAAGCTGTGCTTGTCTAAGGGTTCTTAGTTTTGGAATTGCTGGGAAGAAGCAGCTCCAAAGGCTGCTGAAGCCCATGGAAAGCCTCCTCTTGACCTCATTAAGGGCTGGATCGATGCCTAATGGCAGACAAAGGGCTCTCCCTGCGCGGCGCTGGCTGTGAGCGCAGCGCTCCGGCCCCCGCTCTTCCAGTGGCGAGGACTTCAGGGGCCGAGGGGATTTATTTCCTCTCCGGGTAATGGGCACGCTTGGATAGTTCTGATATTGCACAGTCCTTTTCCTTCTCTAGTTTCAATTCGATATTTAAATCCAGTACTATGTGTAATAATCTGCATGTCTGGGATTAATATAATGTTATATGTTTCTTGAAAGCCTCGCTGATCCCATAGTTAATTTAATCTTTTATTAACATTAACTAGCTCATGTGGTGTCCAGCAAGCTCGGGGAGTACGCTTTCCAATACCAACAGATGACAAAGAGATGAAAATATAATAGCAGATGAATTCCTCCTTTACCGCAAAAGCAGCAACGACAACAAGACTCCAGCAAAGAGCCTTCTCCTGCTCGGAGAGTATTGTCTCACAGGCAGAGCACGTACTGTGCTGCTAACGGGAATTGCCAGGAAGTAATACTTATTGTCGAGGCTTTGAAATGGTGAAGGAAGAGATTATTGAAAGGCATATCTTTGGCCTAGGAGCAGCCTGCACTTAACAGCTATCAATGCACAAGTGCCAAGAGGAAAATGTTAACCTCCCTGGTGCCAAAGAGACTCCGCGGATCCATTCTTTGGCTGCTGTGCAACATTATAAAACAGAAATAATGGCATGCTGGAAAATGGCCATTTCACTGCTAGAAACGCTGCTCTTGTGCGAATGCCAAGGCTCTGCCTCTGGCAGAAGCATGGCTTCGCCGGGATCACGAGTGTCGACGCGGCAGCGTGCCGGTCCCTGCCAGCCCGGGCGTCGCAGGGAGCGCGCGTCGCAGCCCGCCGCGGTGTCGGGGCTGACTCCAGCAGCGGCCATCCCTGCGGCACCCTTCCCACCGCGGGCATCCCCTTCCCGTGCCGCTTCAGCCGGGACCCCAGCAGCTCCCGAGGGGCAGCGGGCACACAACGAAGCCGGGCTCCGGGAGCGTGAGAGCGGCTGGAAGCCTCCGCTGCCGCTGTCCCGCCGCTGACCCGCGCCGCTCGGCCGACTCGGCATGTCCGCCCGCAAGCTGCAGTTGGACTTGGAGGGATCCAGCAGTTTCATTAATTTCCAATTGAATTTTTGCTGGTGCAGCTCACTTCTCTCCCCAAAACAAACCAGTGCGGTGCAGTTTGCTGTCTCTAATACATACCCGTGCTGGGATAACACTGGCATTGGATCCAGATGGGGAGAGGCTCTGCTCCGGCGCTGCAGAGGGAACCCATTAGCAGCACGCCGTATTCCAAGGAATTCCTTTTCAATTTCCTTCCCGATTATAGCGCTGATCCCCAAGCATGAACCCTCCCCTGGTCTCCCTTTGGTTTATCTCCGCACTAACTCTCCCGAACTTGCATATTCTCTTTTCACTTCATCCTAGTTTGGCAATTTGGTTGGAGCTGGGCAGCCTGGAAGGTCCGTGCCGGTGGGGAGCAGGTCTGCACGGGGCGACCGGGGGACTCTTCTGGGACGTGCTGGGGGATGAGCCATGGGGTATGTGGATCAGGGGGACCTCTTGGGGCTGATTTGCCTTCAATGCAGAGTCCTAAGAAAAATATGGCACCCGCATAGCACTCACTTTTCATGAAAGTTGCGGCTCCTCTGAGCCACTTCAGGTGGGACGAGAAAGGTGCACTCTCCAGTCTGTGATGGGAAGTCCTTCATTTCTGTCCCTGCCAAGCCTCTGAAGATCACCGCGCTGTTTTTAAGCGGTTCAGGTCAACAGCGACCAGGCTTTGAGGGAGCGGGGCTGCGTGGGGTGGGTTTTTTTAACCATGGGAGCGTGGGGAATGGCTCGGAGAGGACAGCCCTTGCACGGAGCTTTGGGCAAGCCCCCCCGTGGTGCTGGCACACAGAGGTGCGTGACCTTGAGCTGCCCCCGTCCCCCTTGCACCCAGCCTGATGGCTCGCCGTGGCTGTGCCACCTCTCTCTTTCTGCCCGCGGCTGCACGTCTGCTGTTTCTCATGTGAAATGCCGTGCACGTACGGAACAGAGCGTGTCCCCGTGCTGCAGCCCTTGTGCGCTGGGACTGCTCCCTCCCCGGCCCCAGCTCGGGGCACAGGGTGGATGTGGGGGGGGGGGCAGGTGACATCTCCTTTCCCACAGGATGGGTGCCCGTTTGTGTTTCCCCATACGATATTTGCTCGCTCTTGCACCCACAGGCCACTAACTCGGGTTCAGCTGGTTTCCATTATAACCCCAAATTCTTTCCTGCAAGCACTCGGCAGCTTCCTATCGGACCCCAAAGCACCTTCCCAGCAATCACACACAGGATGCTTTTATGTTTGCCTGTAGGATGTTCTGGCTCTGGGTTGAGAAAGAGCAACTCAGAGACCCCTCTTCTCCTTTTTTGCTTTCCCAGCCGAGATCTGATGCCAGCCTGTGCGCTTGGCCCTGTTTGCTCCATCCTGGGGGTGACGGGGGTGACCGCAGCTGGTGAGCACCGCCGGTGCTCGGAGCTCTGCCCGAGCTGTGCCGCTCCTCTCGCCGGTGTCTGCAAGGTAAGGGTTTAAAAAGTGAGGCTGGAGCAGAGCTGGGTGCAAATTTGGCCTTGAATAGCCAGCACGGGATTTTTCTTCTCCATGCAACCAGCCCTGCTTTTGCATGCTGCCCAAAACCGAGCACCGTAAGAGAGTTGGGTGCAGAGGAACCTAATGAAATTCAACAGGGCAAGTTCAGGGTACTGCATCTGGGGAGGAGCAGCACAGGTCAGGGGCTGACCTGCTGGAGAGCAGCTCTGTGGAAGGGACCTGGG